>NNCF01129548.1:954154-1046546 GCA_002313205.1 Laupala kohalensis
ATATATATATATATATATATATAACCATGGAAGTTGAATATTTATGCATCATTTAATATATGTTGAATAAAATATTGCACACAAAAATTCAACAATCGGAAATTCAACTCCACGTAAGAAAAGCAAAAATATTAATTTCTTTGTATTACAATAAACAATTAAACAAGCAATATGAAACAAACTTAACTAAAAGAAATAAATGTTTACTCCGTGAATAAATTATAAGGGTGCATCACTTCAAAAACTCTTATATTACAAAAATAACTTAAATAAAAGGAATTAGTTCGAAGTAGAATACTAATTGATTTAGATTATTGAACAGCTGTCACAAGAATTTATTATAATTCTATAGGTAATTAAGCGTTATGGCGGTAAAATTCTATACACATGAACAGCGATCTATTCCCACCGGTTGAAACATTTATTTTAAGCCTACGACAACCAATGCTGCCGTGCTTTTATATTTCCATGACGCCTCATGATCAGTAAGCTGAAAATATTGAGTGACTGAAAATACTTTTAATATTTTCTCGTTGCTCGGTATATTGCAATGTAAGAACATCTATTCAAATTACAAATTCAGAGAAGATCAATAAGTACTGTTCTGTATGTATTATTCAGGGAATGGGATTGGTTCTTAAAGATTTTTATCATCTCATTGTCGAAAGTACATCAAATATTCCAGTTAAGGAGAAAGAGAATAGACATTAACAGTTGATATATTTTGAAGCATAATAACATAGTAAAGCGCTGTTACTGTATCACGAATTATTTCGATGCGAAATAAGTAAAATAAAGCATGTATTCTTAGTCACACGAAGAACATAAATACTATAATACAATTTTTGTGTCAGACTCTACACACGCTCTACTGGAGATGGATTTTTACTTATATTTTTTATTACAAGAAATGCACTTTTATAGTACTACAGAATTATCTGAAATACATAGGAAGGACAGCTATATATTACTGATGAATAAATTTTGTATTTAGTTCTCAGGCGTGGTGTATTTCTCCTATAATTCCCTCACAAAGAGGTATGTAATTATAAATGGCACACAATATTCCAAAAATATTAGCAAAAAAAAAAATCAGACACTTTTATTGGACTTCAATACTTTATAAAAATTGTTTACTTTCGGTTCATCAGTGCCACAAAAATTAATTACAAGTGAATCTCTTTGGAAGAAACAATGAAACTGTGTGTTGTACCTATGTTAATAATAGTAATTCAAATAGTGGCAAGGAAAGGAACTACTGCATTTCAAACTAAGAAGAAGAAATATGTAAGAAGAAACCTGTTGTCTCAATAAAGAATTCCATTAAAACGAAAAAAAAGTTACTTCAGGTATGGAATTGGCAATAATAAATTGGAACAATCAACCAAGCAAGTTGATTTACAACTATCACGCTAAGTGATTATTATGCAAAATATGAGAAAACCGTATCAGATAACGAACCACTTGAATATATGAATCAAAGAAAATGGAGATATTTGTGAATTATTTTTAATAAAATATTCAATATAACAATAATTAAACAATCGAAAATTCAACCCCGCATAAGAAAAGCAAAAACATTATGTTCTGTGTATTACAAATAAACAAATAATTTTTTCTAAATACATTATAATAAATTTTATTCTAAATTCTTTCTATAGGCGCAGTTTTTGCCATACTTGGAAAGATACACATGCCACCACGAATCAAATTCGTAAAAAGTAGTTTAAGTTTTAAAAAACTTAAAATATGAAGAAAAGTGGAGACTATAGAAATAATGTTATAAAATTATCATACTTTTTCATTCAAAATAAGTGTCAAAAACTTACTCGTAGAATTGGATGAATATCGTTTAACTGCAATGTGCCTTCATTTATTTCGATGCAATGGAGAACTCACTTAACCACTTCAACTTCCTATACACAGTTTTATCACAACTTTTTGTAAGTGATATAAATATGAATTCGGAGTTTATTCTCCTTGCAAATCAGAGACAATGTGAGAATAGAGCACTAAACACTATACATTCACTAACATAAATTAAAATTCGTTTATAATAGCTTTTAGTATTTTTTCTTCAGGTCATCATCGAATTTCTAAATATTTATCATCTCTAAAGACTCTAGCTTTCTAACGTAAACATCAACGGTTGAACAAAAAGTTATTCTCTCGATGTAACGCAAGTCTTGTGTGCAAATGCGCCTTCATCTTAATGGTATTCATAGAAAGAAAATGGAGAATATGCTAAGTCGCCGGACTCGATGTGAGTCAGAAACTTGCACTGGACAGCAAAGATGTATACGGCAGTAAAAGTGCATAGAGAATTCAATATGGCTTCAGCCGCAATGTCAACATGCGGTCGACTGCGGTGGAGGCTGGCGACGCTGGGTGACGATAGAGGTTGTAGAGGAGCCGGCCGATGACGGAGAGACGGAGAAGGTGGCAACGTGCGACGCGGTGATGGCGGCGACGGTGGCAACGCTGCTTAGACGCGTCTCGGAACATCCGCGTAGCCCCGGCGTGATCGGAACGCGTCGAGGAGGCGGTACTGACACGCGTTCACAGCGCGATTCGGACTACTTGAGTGCTGAATGCGCGAATTCGACTCAGACGCCGGAGTCGCGGCGCGCGAGAACGCTATGACTCCACGAGCGCGCGCGCGACTACGTAGATCCGCCTAGGCGCGCGTGCTAGACTTTCCTAAACCCGTTGGCCTCTGCATTCGTTGCAGCTGCACCGCCTCTTCCTTCGCCGTCGTTGCCGTCGCCGCCCGACGAATGCCTAAGCGGCGGTCGCTGCCGCGGTCTCTCTTGGCACTTAACCAAATTGCTCGCTGCACTATTTTCTTCTCGCTTTTTCTATGCACTGCACTACCGGCTTCTGGGATGGATGATTGCAACTCTCGCTACGAGCCCTCTTTTGTGAACAATAGGAAGAATATTTTGCGTTGCGTATTCAAATTAACATGGATTGTGTACATCTTTCTCACGCCACCTGTACTCGAGGAATTGCACCACAATGTGTCAAAAGAACCTGACCACAGTGCCGCATCACACTCTTCAATTTATTGGAGTTTTATAGAGTAAATTGGTTATTTAACGCACTATTTGAAAAGAAAACGATTATTTTTACACTTTTAATGAGTGCTTCAAAATCGACAAGTGGTGTCGACCAAAAATACACTACCTACCGTCGTTGTGCTAATCCAATAGATAAACTGGTTCATGAAAGAATATCATAAGTATCTTTCTCTTATTGCAAAGCAATCACGAGTTCGGATGGATTTTGTGTCACAGATTTTAAAAAATCATTATGTTGAATAAGAATTTCCATAATGATTTATATTTGCAAAACGAATGACCTGCCACCAAATTATATCAGTTTTCTTTCAAAAATATTTTTTAGTCTTAGAAAATGTAAGTATTGTTGGTGAAATAAGTGAACTCACATATTTGAAAGTGAAAATGATCGTAGACGTTAATGTTTTACTGCTTTTACAGAAGTTCTCGTAAACAAATGTCTTATTTAACTTAATATATTATTTCAGTCAATTAAACTTTGATCTGGTGTGTTTTTAAGTCGCGAGTGATGATGACTTTTATTTACTTTATCACATGGGAGCTACAGATATGAACAGCATGTGGAGGGAAGTACATAAATACGAATGACATGAGGTAAACCCACCCCAAACAATTGAAACATTAACTCGTATTCGGGTAATTTCTTTACAATTGATCTCGCAAAATGCACCAGTCACAATAGCTCATTCACTTTTATCTTTAACTTGATTTTCCTTAAAATTTCGACGAGACACACCTTGTGCATTCGCAGACAGTGAACGTCATAGCGATGTGCTCCACGTAGTTTGTCACATGTTGGCACCAGTATGAGGCAGTCAATCTTCTCGCACACGGGAAGACGATTGAGGGATACGGGACACGTGTTGTAAGGCGCGTCGTCCTGCCATCGCTTTGACACGGGTCCCTGGAGTCATAACACTGAAGTCGTCTAATGCACCGCGCAGAAAAAGCGTCGCGTTCGGACTGACACCACGTTCGCACCTTTGCGTTCTGCAGTTATTCTTTCCGTCGAGATAAGGATGGCACGGCCAATAAAAAATGTGCGTTACCCCCACCTCAGAACTGGTAATATTTTTTCCCACTGCCAATCACAGACAGGAGGATGAATGCGGAAAAATTCTATAGGCCCCGCTGTTGATCTACGCCTCTTCAAACATTGGTATCACGAAGACTCTTCACGTGAAACTGATAGTTTATCGGCAGCGGCTGAAGTTGATAAAAAAAATGCTGCAACAAAATGGCCGATCAGCAGGCTGTTCAAAGTTTCTGTTGCGCAACTTGAGGGTAGATAACGATTATAAAAATCGGGAGCCCTTGATCTTGAAATTCGCAACTTCCAGGCACATTTGAGCAATCGCGCGATGCATGCTACCAATAGAACAATTCTTCTCACCAGTTGGCGTCGAAGAGGTTGACATTTTTATCGCACCTAAAAGCATGGTCTTAATCCCGCAAGACACACCAAATTTTCTTGAAAAAGAAATTGATGTTATTTTTAACCACCACATCTATGAGCAAATGCAGAATATGACTAAACTGCACTGCACTTAATTTGGAGATCCATACGAAAGTGTCAAGTTTTATTTTCCAGGATAAAATAAAGATCGGTGGGTTTCTATGATGGATACAGATACTACCGAAAAAATCCCAAATAGTTGCTAAAAAATTGAAATGTGAAACGAATTCTTCACTTGTTTTCCTTCCAATCGCCTGTGAATAACGTAAATTTCGACATTTGTGTACTCCTAAACTTTGTTATGACTATAAATTCGTAAGATTATCTCATTAAATATCATAACCTAGTAGAAAGTCACAACCGTAAGATTTATTTAATTCGTTCGAATGGCTGAAAATATATATTTGAGATTTATCCTTGATTATAGAAGCGGGTCCGTTAATAAGGTTTCAGCCTTTACGACGTGCCTTAGCTATGTTTAGCTTCTCCAGAAGCACTGAGACAGCAGCAGAGAAAGTATTGCGAATATACTACGCTAACATTTGTGGCAGCGTTAGGCTTCAAGATTTCCGTGGATTACGTGTTCATAGACTCAGGAAAACTTGTGGACGCGGAGGGGGAAAATAGGAGAAAAAGGAATGACTATTAGCTCAGTGATCTAAAAATTAGTGAGATATAATTTTTCGAAATGTTTAGACCTCAATTTCTTTCGTAAATTACCAACAAATATAAAACACTTGATAGAAATGTATAATTCCATTATTCAGAGAGGAATACGTTTCGTTACAAAATTTTAAATAGTTCTGAATCAAATGAATGCCACCGAGTGTAATCCTCTAGTATACTAGATACAGGTTTTGTGGTACAGAAGAATTTTGCGGAAATAACAGAAAGGACTGTAATCCAACGGAAATGGGAGAAGAGGAGCTTGTAAAGGAGAGATCAGTCTGGTACTCGTTTCGCAACCCTTTCAGATTATTCCAACCATTCCTCTTGTATCTCTTTTCTCCTTAATACACTACAACAAAGAATATTCCTCTACTTCACTTTTAACCCTTTATTTCTGGCAGTGATTCAAATAACTTTCCCTTTTTCTATACCTTATTTTGATTCAACAGCCATTACCACTGTCTCCAGTACTTAATGACGTAATTTATTACTAGGTTATTACGGGTTTTTCTCAGAATTGCTTTCTTGTACATGTGGTAACTTCGACTTGTTTGACGATCTCTTTACGATTCACGAGCAAACTTAAGTAATTGTGCCTGTATTTATAATCTGTATGCATATTTGAACACATTTACGAATATGTCCAATCGTTTTACTTCGTCATAAAATGCATTTTTCTCCAGTGTTGCACGTACGCTGAAGAGGCAAAAAATGTCAAAGAGCAACTCCCAACGCCTGCGTGAGAACGCTCCGCGACCAACTGAGGAGAAGTTGTCTTCTCGGCGGGTTCTCTCTCCCCGGACCTCGCATCCCGAGGAACGCGGTTCGCGCTCCGACAACAATGAAGGAGCACATGGCAACAGCGCTCATGGCAGCGCGCAACGTCGTATTCTCCATACAGCCTCCGGCTCCGTGGAGCTGTTAAGGGACAACTTCATAAAACATCTTAGAAAGTTTCAGCGTTGTTTTCCTCTTGTGATGTTGATTCGAATGGTCCAGCAGTAGGGCAGTGCGGAGGAGGCGCGGAGACAGACGCCGAGACTGAGACTGACCTAGCCCAACGCGACGGCGCTTGGGAGAGGCAAGCTCGCGAGAGCGGGTGAGCGAGTGAGCAAGTCGGCAAGCCGCCCGGCCGCCCGGCAGCGTTCGTTCACATCACACATGTACACTCACAGACGCTGGCGCGGGCTCAGACTTTGCTCCGCTTTCAGAACAGCTCCACAAACACAACACACGACTTGTATCTCTTAGAGTGACGAGTGTTTTACTCCCACAACGTTCGGATATTCACTGCAAATAAACCGTGTATTAGTTCAAGAATTCCCTATGTAATAATTCAATGACGTATTAAATTTTTCAATAACTTCTCACAAAAAAAATGTTATTTTACTTATAAGACCATATAATCAAATACTTTCTTTACTTTTCTCTGATTTCTGAATGATTAAGAAATTATGTAAAATTCTAAAGAATCAAGGTAATCGGTCTACACGGTCTAAGGTACTTCGAAAAGGAAAGTTGCGAAACTATTAAGACGGTGTGATATAAGAGCCAATGTCAGATAACATTAAGAAATCCAAGTATAAATATAATTGATACATTCTCATGATAATTCAAGAAATTTGAAAGGAATACGAGCATTGACTCATAATGACTTATTATGAAATGTCATTCCTCCGCCTATGTTCCTCATCATTATCGCGACTCTGGCTGAGAAGAATGTAGCCACAGAGACTAGTAGCTTATTTCAGTCCTTGTGACGCTAGACCTAAATCGACCGTCGAATAAACCATTGTAAAGCATCCCTCATTTAGACTTCTGTCTTCCGCGAAGACAGCTTGCTCTTGCATCCAAAGTAAATGCAATAGCGGGGCGCTGGGGCATTGGCATAATTGGATCGTTTGGAATAGAAAGATGGAGCAAAGCACGAAGACAATGAAGAACGAGATATGGATGGTGGCGAAGGGTGGCATGAGATTGAAACAACTAGAAGAATCTCAGAATTGCAGGAGGTGTGTTGACATTGACGACCGAACTATTCGGAATATCAAGAGAAGTAGAAAATCAGAAAATAATGTTTGAAAGTGACCAAAGTGACGTTTTGCTCATAAAACTGAGGCGTAGTTGCGGGAAACGAAGCAGCTATTGATTATAGAAGTGCCTATGCGGGTGGCGGCAGCGTTGACGGCGGCAAATAGAAAATTCCGAATGCTCCGGAATCGGGTTGACTCAGCGCTACGCGCAGAAAGCTTTCTATTCTGGATGCAGTGCTAGGGTGAAAATATCAGCGCCACGCCCGTTTTGCGCGCGCGCGACGCCCGCACAACGCGGTGTAACTCCGACAACGCGGCGCGAAGCAGTCGAGGATCTTAGTATGGAGGACGCCCATTTCCACTCGCCTAGACATTCTTTTCCTAGGGACGCTTTTGATCGCAACTAAGGAATATTATTCACGAAGAACCAGCTTCTTCGTTCCACTACAAATCTTAAGCCTCTTTTTCTCTGAGGTTCCTCCCTAATTTGGGAAAGAAAGTGTCGGCAAAAGCAGGTTTGAAAGTTTATTACCAAAGAATCGAGTCCAAAAATTCACGAAACGCAACATTAAAAATTTAGCAATAAAATCTAATTCATTTCTTATTTCAAGACTTTGCGAAGTAGTGAACAGATTATTAACTATACGGTAGATCACTTGAGTAAATGAGTAGTCTAATTTCGTCGCACATTAAGTAAAGTTGACAGTGCATAGAGCTCAGGAAAACACATCAAGAAAAGCACGGAATGAGATAACGTTTAAAACAATCTTTCACGTTAAAATTGTCGAAGAAATTTTAGTAATCCGTTACATAAAACAATGCGTACAAATAATCAATCGAGAAATATCTAAATAATTCCATAAATATTACCCCCTCGATGTATGAGATTTTTCTTTAACGTATGCCACAAGATTCATATTCTTCCACGACAGAACTTCACACACGGATAAACACTACACGGGGAATAAGTTCAATGAGCTGTAAAATGTGAACCACAAATGGCCAAACAGGGAAGTTCTATGTTAAAGAAGACAATTTGTTTGACGAATAAACATGCAATAAGCGATCAAGCTTCCATGATTCTACTTCGTGGTATGTTTCGTGATGTCGGCCTCTACCTTACGTCAAATGAAATGTTGTCATCTATTTAAATATTTACTTGTGGTTTCTGTCGCTCTGTACAAGATGACTAATGCAAAAGTACGGTAGTAAAATTCTAAAGAAGAATTATTTCCGCAAACCTTCATTTCAGTGCAAATCAACACTCGCAGTAAATATATTTCAGACAAGAATACTCATTCACTTTAAAAGCATTTATACTCTTGTTGTGTATTATTTGAAACATAATAACTTTGTAAGTATCCATGTCTTCTCAAGAAATCTGGAATGGGAGCTAGCTGCAACGCCTTTACATATGAATTGTTAAATTGAAAAAAAAAATAGTAGGCTAATATAGACTAGAGAAAATAAGCTCGACTATAAAACTTATTTTCAAGTTTGATATTAGATTTAGTATCTGAGAAGGTCCAAACAAACGATTACTGTTCCTGATACCTTCCAAGACAGTTTCAAGAAGTGGGTGGGAGTCTCCCTCACACATACCAACAGTGTTTGGATCCATCGTTCACAGTCTACCTCAATGTTTCGCAGTAGATAAATTGCAACTTTACCGACACCACAGCAGTGGGTCAAGGCGTCAGTTCTGTTAGCTATTGCCAGTCTATCCCCTACGCGGTGCACTTTCTCTTCAATGAATTCTGAATAATATTGCCACTGTTAGACAGAAAAGTATTGAATTGAAGATGAGAAATGTTTCGTACCAGTAGAAATATAGTCCGATATGTTGCCGAGTAAAGGAAATAATGAACTTCATACTGTTTCAAAATCTAACACACTATTATCAAAAGTCTACTAGGATAAGGTTCCAGAAGATCAAACTGAAACGAAAGATACTGTCTGAAGTGAATCTCTTCACAATACAAAAACTAAAGTAATGAAGATGATTTCTTCAAACATAAGAGTCATATCATAACGCCATTATTACATTTTTACTTAGAATGAAAATTAAATGTTGATAATAGAGAAAATTTTTGAAACAGAATTCGATCGGTTCCCTAAGATACGAACTTTTGGAATACTGTGTAGAAATTAGCGATATTATATATAATATAGTCACAATTAGAAAATTTGCCAACTTCACATACTCTTACTTTCACTTAAGTACTACGCTCAGAAAGGAATAAGGTACCAGATGAGAAAAATAACTCAATACAGATTTATTTGAAAGACTAATGACAATGTTATTTAACAAGATGGAAAAACTAATAAGCGAAGTTTAACTACAAGATGTATTTATAATTAATTTATGATTAGTTAGTACAAATTGTGTTCCCTTATGATAATGCGGAGAAGAAATACCTTGTAAAGATCCCACGAAACGCTTGGGAGATTTTGGCACCATCCTGTTCTATTCCCTCTTCCTCTTATCAATTACGTTCATTTATTTCTTTTTTTACGTAAATACTCGCGTATGAGTAATGAAAGGAAAAACTTCTACATACAAATATTTGCACAAAATTTGGAAATGTAAGGAATACAACAGGTGAAGAGTTCTTGATGTAAAGATAAAAGACGACATAATCATAAAATAAGTATTTAGAAAGAACTAATGTCTACTTCAATTCTGGAAGGGCTCTAATGAGCTTGACGTTGGCGAGCCCTAAAGCACAAATTCAAAAAAATATTTCAATTCTTCCTTCGTAGTTCATATAATTTTATTCCACGTGACAGTGGTAAAAAAATTAAAAGGTTTACAGATGGAGAACATGATCTAGATTGTTTCGTAAGCAACATGTGCTAGATACACACAAGAGAAGGATTCACACATAAAACCTCATTGTTGTATTTCTTCCTATCTACAATCATTGAGATAATTGACTGAAGACATTGTGATGGTTTGCAGAATAATCGAGAGAGAAGAATGCTATGTGAAGTAAATATAATGTAACGCAAAGGAATTATAGATTCGCGTGTGTGAAATTATGCGGCGAATACTTAATATTTGATGTAAGAAATGCTCATAAATCGCTTATTTATGGTCTTGTAGGTAATAACCTTGTTGAAGAGCAAATTACCATAAAGAAGCTGAAAACTATCAAAAAGAATAACAAATTTTCTCTTGACAAATAATCGTTTCTGTTCTGAAATATTTTACATTGCATGTATACTGTGTACTCATAAATATAACAATGATACGCTTCAAGTATTCACTCATAAAACGTAGTCGTCGTAATGACACCGATAGACACACAACTTATTCCCTTATACCTCTAAACAATGAAGATCATCAAATTCACGAATTGACGTATTTCATAATATTTGACGTATTTGATAACCAAGGCGCAAAGCATCATATAACTGCGGCAGTTAGTGTTCGCGCTTGCGCGGATGGATAGCCGTTACATAAGGCAGCAGCCGCCTATGCTAGCCGGTTTGGAATGCGAAAAGGAGACGAGAGAGGTGGAGGTTACTAGCCTCTGGTGCGACGGTGGACGCATAAAGAAAGGACCCCGGTGGAAGTAAATAATATTTTTTATCCTTCAAAGACAGACAAGCTTTTCCTAACTTTTTGCAATTCTCTTCTCGTTACTTTTCATGAGGAGCTTGGAATCTACGATGAAGTGAAGCATTTAAAGCTGATTGGTATTTCCTCGGTCAGTGAGAACGGCCAACAGGAAAAGACGACAAAACAAAACACTCTTCGTCGGAAGTATGTTCTCTTTCTAGAAAATTGTATACAGCACTGAAGCTTACAATATTATCAACTAAAAAAGGATGATTTACAACTAAAAATTATACGTTGAACCACACTCTTTGTTAGCGATTACACTTAAACCTATAATCGTAATTGTTTTACTTCAAACAAGAAGTGCAAAAATAACAGAAAACTATATATTGAACTCTACAGTTGTCATCATACGTCTATATAAGAATAAATCAGAATTTGTAACTAATACAATACATAAGCAATTCTTGTTTTACCAGAATTTTCATCCTAAATACATTTGAACATATACGATATATTTGACACAGCCGACGTAAGACACGGTTTTGTTAACACTATTATTAACATTACTATTATTATTAACACTATTAATACATTAATATTATTATTATGGGCTGTCTTCTCAACATAGCTGGTAAGTATTTCGGTACACGTCCAAGGAAGTTCCACTTGCCGTAGGCTGTGCCTCCTCGAGAAATTTTTAGGTGCACACTTCCCGAATTACATGAGCCTTCCCCAGAATGGTTATTTTTTGGACCTCAGATTGATAGGTCTTTCCAGGAATTTTCTGAAGATTGTCTCCTATATATTTGCTCACTGTTTCCGTGGCTCCGATAATAATAGGGCAGACTTTTGTCTTCCCCACATTCTTTGGCATTAAATTATCAGGTCTTTATTATTATTATTATTATTTTGTATTTTTCAGCATAAGTGGGAGTGGGTTTGGATTACGTTTATTCCAAATATTTTTAAAGATTGATAATGACTATAGAACTTGGCGTAGAACACGAGGAATAAGTACTGGCTGGATTTCCTTTGCATATCTTGAGGAAATCAGACTTCTTTCTCATTACAGTCCTACTTGCGAAAACAGTTTGGGTTTTTGGGAGCACAATCTTGCTTGCTGTTTGATACAAGAAACAGGAGGGTGTATATTTGTACCACGTGAAACAAGTAATTTTAAAATAATAGCCTCACAAATTTTCTGGTTCATGTAGTTATATACATGACTATGTCTTGTTTGGAACTAAGTGTCGAAGAGAATTGGAGAAGCTGAAACTAGATGATTGATTGTTTCTATTCGGTCTTGGCAAAGTCGGGATTTATCATCATGAGAAAGTTTGAGAACCACTTCATCATAGTGATGTGTTCTGGAGGTTTGGTCTTGAGCGGCAACTTAGAGTGACAATTCGAGACAGTTGTTCCAATTCGCTTCATAATTCTTGTTACTCATGTAAGTAGCAAGGTGCTTCCGTTATTAGACAAACCACAATTCTTGTTCGTCCTTATGTTTATTCTCATTCTCTGGATTTCTCTTGTGTGAATGTCTCATGGAGTATATCTGAGATCATTATTTCTAGGAATTATGGGTAAACATTTATTCGGGAAATAATAAGAATACAATATCGTGGAAGCAGCTCTACACATACATTACCACAAAGAAAGCATAATAGGAAAATAATGGCATGTTGAAGTTTTACATTGCGACGCGTAAAACGAGTTGTCGTTTCTTGTTGCCATCCTGCAAAATAATCGAGAATGAAATTTCTCATTCCTCATTCATAACTCGATCTCGGAACTAAAAAAACTCTTCGATAACGAATTATTTTGAAATGATTTCCAAATTCCGTTCGTGATTATTCTTGTGTTTCGCGATTATTCTTTCTCTAGGGTTGATAACCAACTATTTTGTTTATCATTCGAAGATAAAATTATTCATGTTTTCTCAGATCACTCTTATTTTATTCTATCATTCGTGTTCAGAAACTACAAAGAACAGAAGTTAGACGGAATTCAGGGACATTTTCTGTTTCTCTTAGAGTTTGGCATTTACCTATACTACTATTAATACAAAAAAAATTCTTCTTAAGTTAATAAAGAATTATAATAACAAACGTATGGGTAGTTTAATGTACAACACAATGGAAAATAATAAAAAATCGGTTTACCTCACGCATGTGAAATGAATATTATAAGTTCTTCCAGAGCTGTGAATTATGTAAGATGTACGAGGGTTGCATTTTAATGTTATATATTTTAGACGACCTGAGTTCCTTCGTCTTCTCTCTCGTCAGGTATTGAATTTTTTCGTAAATAATATATCTTGAATCCCCCCATTCATATCTGTTTAAAATGTACTTCTTAAGGTTTATCTGTCAGAGCGACTAGGCTAAAATGCCCCCAAACATGTTTCAAATCATAGTTTGAAACATTCCCCAACTAGTGGTGATGAATTTTCATACCTTTACGGTGCAAAATTTTGAATTATTAGACTCTAAATTACTATGAGCTTATATGGAGAATCTTTAGTGGACTAATTTCTTTTTGATGTCCTGACTATCGGTTTAACATAGCAAAAAGACCCTACCAAAACATAGCAAATATCAATAGGAGAACAATGACGTTAAGATTTTCATACTTTACTGAACATTTACAAGAATAATTCACGAAAAACTGAGGAACATACTGTTCTAACGGAAATAGTAGGCGCTACGTGACTAAAGAAAATGCGACCCTTGTCGGAGAAAGGGTCAAACGACAGCCTGAATTTATTATCAATTTTTTAAATCGCAAAATAATTTTCCTCGTCCAATAGTAAAAATCAGTAGAGCGAATTATTTATTAATTAGGATACCTTTGGTAAATATTTCCAAGTTTTGTGAATAGTTGACAACTTAACTTCAGTAAAAGCGGAGATAATACCTTAATTAAGTGTAAAAACAACAGTAAATCAAACAACGCGTGATAAACAAAACGAATAACATGGAGAGAAGCTGACCACAAAGCGAACCCAGGAAAATGCGGGAAGACAGTTGGCAAGATGTTAACCAAGAATCTACACACCGGTAATTAAACGGCATTTTCATAATATTTTTTAAGTAATGCAGCTAATATTTCGGTGCCATAGTACATTGAATACCGTCTTCAATGTTTTCTTATACATATTGTTTCTTAATTTCCAGGTGCTCAACATTTACCCCTTCCCCAAATTCAAATTTAATTTTTATCAAGTATAGTATGATTAGATGATATTTATCGTAAAATTTAAATGAACTATAATACATTAAAAAATACTGTAGATGTATCCTCATATACGAAGAATCTCACTGGTCACTAAAAGAAACTCGTATCTATCTGCAAAAAGATCAATTGACTGCAATTCTTGTAAACTCAAAAAAAAAGTTTTTTTTTGTGAATTATATTATAAATGTCTTGTACATTGTATACATGTAAAGTTATTAAAATAAAGTCACTGAAATTTAAGTTAGCCAATGTATTATACATATTTCATAATCTTTTCAAAATATTCCCTGTAAATGTTTTGTATTGGAATGTTTATTTATATGATGTAGCAACTAAATATTGAATTATTTATTTTGGATGACTTTATTCAATTGTGCATTAAAATCAGGGATATTCCTCTCTCATTATTACACCTTACTTCTTTCATTTTTCTTCTGATGAAGCTGTTATTTATTCGCTACCAACTAATACAACAATAAAATCAGATCCGTTCATATAAAAATGGCAGAATACCGAACGTGTAAAACGGGCTTTGACAATATTGACTTTCCTCAATACTATTATACATTGACAATCCTCGAATTTATCTGATAAATGTTTCTATTATTTTTAATATATTTTGATTACTCGGATCAAAAGTATGAGACCAATATCTTAAAATCAAATATTTTTTTAAAATTTTCAAGAGATAAAGTATTTTCTACATTTCTTTAAATGTGACCCAGCAGTTAACGGATGATAATTTACTATCTGTAATAAGGCATAATAAAAAACTGAGTAACCATGAATTAAAAAGGGGGATAGTCAAAATCAAATGTGATATCCCAGGATTGTAAGTCCCAGCTGGTAAAATTATAGTAAAATTATATCCTGCATCGCAAGTTTGATGATTCTCTATTTCAACATTTCCTCTTCCTTAAAATTCACAAAACACTTTTCCAGGGAATATGCTTACGTCCTTACGCGTCCAGCATTAAATACATTTATGGGAGTAAACCATTTTTCTCCCGCGTCACCGACATCTTCAAGCTATTGTCGCTAAAGACTACCTTTTGTTCAAGAAAGACAGTTACAGTTCAAAGCACCAATTATAATTATACGAGTGAATGAGGTACAGAAAAGCACGGAGCTTTCACTTAGTGGTCATTACGATGTGAATTCAAGGTATTTTCCCCCCTTCATACATTAAGTTAAGTATAATAATTTCAGGTATTTTATGGAAGAAGTAACATGAACGTTGCAGTTTTCTTTCTCGTGGCAAGTGAATGTCTCCCAGGGGAGTAAACGAGGGGCGTATCATGTCCTCCGCATCCCAACGCCTCGGAGAGCTGTTCGCGAGCCCAACCGACAGACGGAGAGACCGACAGAGCGACCGGTTGGCTCTCCTACTTCGCCCTCCACCCACACCGCTTTCTGAAGCGAGCACCTGCGGTCCTCAGCCCACTGGCCATCGGCATTCGCCCCGCCACTGCCCACAGTCACCGCACGGAGGATGAAGACTGGGTCTACCTTCATTCAAACATAATCATTATACAATTCATATTTGATTCAGATTTCTCAGCAATAATACGAATTTAGAGCTGCAACGACCACACTGACTTCACATTGTTATAGTTTTACGAAAGAAACTAAAAAATTGTACATCAAAATGTAGACGTTAAATTGATCTAATAATGTATTGTAATAAAGCTTCGTTAGTTAATAGACACTTCATTTCAATTTAAAATACTTTACCAAATTCTGCAGTGCTGTATAGCAACAGAGAAATGAATAGATAGAAATAAGAGAAAGTTGGTACTTTTAAAGATTAGTAATGAATTAAAAAGGGTAAAGGTACATAAATTGCAATATAAAGAAAACAAAGCTTATTCACAATGAATATACTTCCACATCGGAGGAGGGATAAAAATAAATCTCCACCGCTCACCAATTGTAAAGAAATATACTCGTAATACCATACCGGTAAACATATTAACCAAAATGATTTTTTAAACTTCTTTTTACTGGAGATAGTTAATTATGTGATATATTTTATTACTTTATATATAATGTTATTTGAAGTTACTTGTCCGGCTATTTACGCCTGAAAATAGTCAAATGTCGCGTGTACAGAGCCCACGTCAGTATTCATAGTTGGAATTACCCAAATAAAAGAAAAAGAAAAATTGACAAAAAAAAATTAATACGAAATCAGAGTTTGGAAACTGCTACAATTTGTTCATGAAACACCCGTATGATAAAGGTACTAGAAAATCGTCAGTAATTTGGACAATATAAGCGATAAGAAGACTGAAACGAATTTGGACTATGATTTCCTTTCAAATACTGGGTGATGAATTCATTCTGTTCTATAAAAAACAATAAGACCCCTCAAAAATACTCCATCAATACAAGTTAAAAAGAGATATTTAGACTTATGAATAATGAGCTGTAATAAATATTAGCTGTATTTGATCTTCCATTTTTACAAAACTCATTTTAAACCTTTTTCTTTTTCTGCATTTGACGTTTAATTAAAAACAAAGATGTATGAGTATTTTTCACTACGAGTTTGAGTATAGATTTCTTTAACTCAAGTCCTACAACCTTCACGTCCTACAAGCATATCATTCCGTTCCTTGTAGTCGTCGCATTCCACAACTTCCACAGTGTGGAATCCCCTTGCATTTTGACCGCGTTCCATTCTGGTAATTCGACTGCCTGGGTGATGCCGCGTTGTAGACAGTCACGTTTACGACACGGTGCTTACCGGAAAACCAAGTCCTTAGCAAAGCCATGTAGTGGAAGTCCACAATCCGTTGTGCTGACCCATTCTCTCAACTCCTCGTGTCCTCCCGAAGATCGCTGGTCGATTGCCCGTCAATTCCCCTCCTCTCCTCGGACAGGACATTACCGGGCGCTACCACCACTGCCGCCGCAACCGAAGCTTCAAAAATTGGCCAGCGCCAACTGAAGTAGTTCGGCGCGTCGTCCGTAGATGGCTCCAGTGTGACGTGGTGGCTTGAGATACTAGCGGTGGGATGCTGAACATCTTACGACGCGGCGTGCGGAGCGCGTGGTGAGCTGCGCAACCTTCTTGGCATCGAAGGAGATGCACGTGCGTCGCGCATCCTTTGAGACGACGCAGGGATACTGCACGCAGCGGCCAACGGACTAACGCGGAATCCCAAACATTTCGCTTCCTTATTTAGGATAGATTTTTGACCGTTTGAATGTCCTCTTGAGAAAGTGATACGTTGACAAGATGGAAATATTTCAAAACCTCATGGATTCGGGACCACATGAGTTGCACTTTTAACAGCAAATGAAATTTTTTAACACAACTAGTAAATACAAGCATATAAGGGGATGTTTCAATACACTCTTTATGACTGAGTGAACCGGCTAGGGACCATATCACTATTTCATCTGTGGCGTCTTTTTCTCTCTTTACTACGTATTACATGGGGTCAGCTGAGGAAAATTATGCGGCGCTGTTATGGTCACAGGCCCTTGTTGTCGCCGATCTACTAGATTTATACGAGGAATGATATGTGATGGGGATGATAGGGAGTTAGATGAATAAAGTGAAGGATTAGAACATTAGAACAAGCAAAAATTTCTGTGTGTGAGCTCACGCATTTAGAACTCATGGCAACTGTTCTATTGAATGAGTAAAAACTGAAAAATACGCAAAACGTCTGTGAACGTTCGAAAAAAAGATGGAGACCTTCATTAATTACAAAAAGAAGTAATATTTTGGATTGCTAGTTGCTTCATAGAATGAACGAATAATGAGTAAGAGAGGTGCTAAACATTTCAGAGTAATATAACAGCGAAGTATGTGACAGGGAGAAGAAATAACTATAATGAATTAAACTCGCTATGAATATATAATTTTGAAAATGAATGAACTATGAATACTTGACATAGCTCTATCCTTCTTAAGACTCGCATTACAGGCCGTGATGATCTAGAATATCGCAAAATTAAAATATAATGAAAAACATTATGTAAATAAATTCCATACTTCGTACATGCTCATGAAATAAGTTCTCAAATTTCATACCAAAATAAGACCACATGCCAGGACATCGATGATCGATTGAAATATGTATATTATCCACCATTTTCATCAATTTACTATCATTGACAATAGTATCTATTTCTCTAAAATCTAATTCGAGGTGTCATGTACGTAACGCTTGAGTGTACTGCGTCTCATGGCTTTACAATGGTTCTAAGGATGTTAATTTCATGGAAAAGGCATAGTTCCTCTTCTTAATTTCTGAGAAGTCTCCCTCAAACTTAGTTTTCCCTACCCGCTAATAATAGTAAAAGAATCATGATCGTTATTTCATAGTAAAAGCGTAGATCCTCTTTTTAACTTGTTAATAAATCTCCCTCAAATGTGTTTTTTCCCTATGCATGTTAATAGTTGGAGGACTATTGAGCACTGATATAAATGAAACTTACTAAAATTGCATTCAAGCTGTGTGTCACCAATAAACACAAAATGTGCGCTTGTGAAACTATAGGTCATTCTCTTGGCCTACGTCACTTTGTTTTCTCACTTCGTTTCTTTCCGTTGACAATATCATGGGATTAAATAGCCATCAAGGTGTCAGAAAATGTAATGCTACAACAATTATCTTCAAATGAACTGACATGGTGGTAAGTAGATCTGATATCTAAAGGCTGGCCACACTGCGGCGAGCAAGAAAGAGTAGAGAAATTTAGTTTAAAAGAATTTCAAGTAAATTGGAAATCTCTTTTCACAATGAAACAACATGAGAATAGTGGCTAACTCCGGAAGTTCTTCTGCAGAACAGCCATAGCCATCAGCAGATGAGCAACATTAATATTCTTGAGAGCATACGGATCGGGCTTGTCAAGATGGAAATGACATAACGCCCATTTACGTAAACAAAAAAATCATGATTTTGAAATAAAAGTATCCATATTGCGGTCACTTGTGACTATTTTTTGTACTCGATAAATTGAAATTTACGTTAAATGTTTTTATTTTTGTCTTCTTTTCTTTGTTCCAAAATTAATTTCTCTCTGTTCATGTTTATTCCTTGTATTCATTTATTTATTTATTTCAGTGTATTGATGAAAATGGCCGCAGATCTGCCAAAAAGCTTTGTAAAATTAATTAACGACGGCTTGATATGTTTTAATTGATCTGATTTCTTATTGTATTTTAAGGGGTCATATGGCAAGAAAATGCAACAATTTTATCTTATATAACCTTTTTTATGCAATTATGCATTTTTTACAGCTTTCACGGATTCATACCATTGCATATTTCTCCAATTAATTAAAACTTTTCTTTCGTTATTTATAAACTTAAAATGTGTTCTTTTGCCAACTCTACTCAATGTGTGTGTCTCACAGTTGCATTTCACAAAACGTCAAAAAATTTGAATACTTTCTTTGGTATGTGAGCCGAAGTAGAAATACAAGCATATTAAAACCTAAAGTAAAAGTGTATTTATTTCCAACATAACACACATTTAGTTGAACGAACAATGGAATGCGATGAGGTGCTGGCAATGATCTAGCTACTATTATGCATAAAATATAAATCAACGTCTATCCTTCCCAATGCTTTCCCTCAAATCATTTGGTTAGGCTGCAGATCAGACCTTCTAATTCGGGTTTTAATACGTCAAAATTGGATCCTGTTAATACTCTAATCGTAATATAATTTATAATATTTATTTAAACCTTACAATTTTCCATCACGCAACGAAAATATTAAAGAACAATTTTAAACGATATGTTTTTACGTGTTGCGTTTCCTATTGACGGCTGAACACCAGGGCACGTAATTTCTGCGCCGAAAGCACTGCTCCAATCTGCACCGCGCCAATCCGCATCGCGCGGTGCACGTCTCCTGAAAATTGAGTTGGCCTAGAAATTGCAATTCTCCCCTGTGCGCTTCACCCTACGCTGCCACTTCACTTTTCAGCCCTCGCACGCCCCATAAAGTTACATTACACTGTGTTTTTTATGTTTATTTATTCAATTCGCAATAATTAAGTTCTGTAATTTTGTAATTCGCTATAATTTACTGATTTATCCACTCTAAAATATTTCTTTAATACTCCATTGTACATTCTTTTATTTTAAAGTTTAAAAGCATAATTATTCTAGAAAGAAAGAAATATTTTCTTTTTACATAAACCTTCTCCCTGAATTTTTTCTGTCCCAGTCCCGAAATTTTCAATGTGTATCTACACGTAGTTTCCTATATAGAATTTTCTACTGGTCCCAACGAATATTCGATAACAAGAGTAACTGAATTAGAATACGAACCACCATTGCAATTGAATCACTCCAAAACTACTTTACAATATTTCATAGAATTATGGAGGTAAATCACCGCTAAATATCAAATTAATAAAATTGAAGAAAGCAATTGAAATTTGAAAAAATCAGTATGTACTAGAATTTCGTGCGATGGGTCTCCAAATTATTATAAACACATCACGTAATATTTGGAGACTGTTTTCAATTTTGTGCTATAAAATTTGTTTCTATCATCTTTATGTAACTCAACTCAAAAATTGAAAACAGTCTCCAAATATTACGTGATGTGTTTATAATAATTTGGAGACCCATCGCACGAAATTCTAGTACATACTGATTTTTTCAAATTTCAATTGCTTTCTTCAATTTTATTAATTTGATATTTAGCGGTGATTTACCACCATAATTCTATGAAATATTGTAAAGTAGTTTTGGAGTGATTCAATTGCAATGGGTGTTTATAAATAAAAACAGATTTAATTATATGATTAATATTTCTTTAAGCATGAAATTTCGCATCTCTCTAACCGTTCTAAATATAGAGCACCTCTTGAGTAATTCGGACGCAAGTAAAAAAGAAATGACAAAGTGTCTAATTCGTAAACCCAGGTCCATCTACACAGACGTAATATCCTTACATCTTCTCCAATTGAAATTGCAGTGACGAAAGGAAAAATAAACATTAAATGCACACACACACACAAAAAAAGAATCTGCGGCAATGAAGGAAACAACGGGAACTAATAACAAAAATATTTTAATATACTGACCATTCTCTGAAAATGATGTATGTATTGCTTTGCTAATATGAAAATAAATTTCTTTACTTCGAAATTTGCTGAATTCTTTCAATGATGAAAAACGTGAAATCATTCTTGCAGATCGAGAAATGATTTGTATATCAACACATTTTCCCTAATTCAAATTTCTTCCTCTTTCATATTTAATAATTTACAATTGTTTAATTTATAAAATAATATAACAACTATTTTTAATTATTTTCGTAATAATTACCAATAAAAGTGAATTATTTGAAATGTCTGTTGCGTGGAAATCGGAAAATGTAGTAGATGAAATTATTTGAAATTTCAAAGGACTCTTCTTGAGGGTTATTGCAACAGAGAAAGCAAAGTATGAATAATATTGATAAACTAAAAGAAAAGAAAAACCATTAAAAGTGGCTGCTAATCTGTAGATGTGAATTTTCCCTTGCATGACTCTTGACTAGGAAACTTACAAATGTGTCCGTCAGAGTTCGATTGCGATACGTGAGACGGATAGTCCACTGAACGTATAATCTATGTGACCTAATCGTAGAAGTAAAATTAAATAACATTGTTTTCAAATTACATAACATTGTGAAGAACATAGTTTTCAAATGCATAACCCGAAAGTTAAATGAAAACCAAAGAATTCAGTAGTCTTAACTAGCGCTTTGTTTATAAAGCATTCTGTGTAATGTGTATTTTCCTTCTGCTTGGATTTTAAAATAATTCGTTAGTACATACATCTTAGTATACAATACTGAAAACTTTATGTATATTTGTTATATAATTTAATAACACAAAGTCAGAGAAATATGGAACCTAACAAATGAATTTAGAATATTAAATAAGAACGCCGGGCGAAATGAGCTAAAACATCCAGACCTGTTGACAGGTGTTTCAACGCCCACTTAAGGTTAAAATATATCAATTCTCAATTATCAATTTTTCTTTGGTTATTGATGTAATTTGTTTTATTTGTTATTTGTTTATATTTTTTATTTATGTTATTTTTATTTTATTTATATTATATTTTATCTATATTCTATTTATTTTATTTATATTATATTTATTTATGAACTATTTTAAAAATTTTAACGTCCAGTAATTTTTGTTTTAAGTTTCTTTTTAAATCCCCGGCAACGCCGGGTAGTTCTGCTGGCATCGATATGATTCTAACGATCACCAAATTAATTCACTACATAAAACACTCATAGAACAAATGTGCTCTTCATATATATTGAAAATGGAAAAGGAAATACGTGAGCACATAAGTAATAAATAAAAGTTCATAAAGAGTATAAAATAGCGTTAATGGTTAATGCTATTTCAACGACCCCTTGGAAACATATAAAGGAAGTCTTCCCACACCCCAAGTTCGTCATTTAAGCAATACCTGAGGCATTAACGTTAAATGGGTTTGCGCCCCTAAAAGAATCCTCTGTGCAGGAGGTGCGGTTTTAAAAGCCGACGTGCGGTATTTGGAAAGGGATGTGAGACTTTTTTTTTTCGCCGACGGAGGATTCAGAAAAAAAGTGAAGGGGTGTTTGCGGATGAGCTGGCCGGCAAGGAACCGGAAAGGCAGGGCCGTGATGACTGCGGCTCGGGGAGGCAAGTCGGGGTGCGGTATGGGTCGGGGAAGAACAGCGCGGAGGGGCGGCCCCGGGGTTGAAAAGCGAGCGGTAGCCGCGCACTTACCGTGAGCTGGACGTGCGCGAGGGAGAGCGAGCGATGCAACAGGTGTCTTGCACAGGACCTGGAAGCTGCTGGACCCGAGTGGCGTGAGGTTTCTGCGAAAACACGACCAGCGCACACATACATTAGCACTTGCTCGTGGCGCTCTCGGAGAAAGAAAGAAAGAAAGAAAGAAAGAAAGAGAAAGAATGAAAAAAAAAAGCAAAAACAAACACACTAACCACGCGCGACCTCATACCATCTTTTTCGCGCGTTTTTACCTGAGCTCACGGTCACTCCCCGGACTTCTTACCCTCTTCTTCGTCCTCCCTCTACAGCACGCTCTAAAAGCCGGCAATTTGTCGAGTTGGAGAGAGTTAAACAGGGGAAAAATTACCAGCCACCTAAGACCATGGAGACAGGGAGACTTTTTCAAAAGAATTTAACCCGCGTTCTTGCAGTATTACACGGTTGCCTACATGATAATTACGGCGAGGAATTTAAGTACTATGTAAGCAATGAGATTTACCGACCTGTTGGATAGTCACGGGAAAAACAGGGTTTGAATTCATTTGTGAAGGAATGAGAAATTCACAGGTGTTACATTATTGGAAAATATTATTTTACAGGGATTTGATAACTTTGATATAAATGTCAAGACATACAATTTCTTTTCTTTCAAAGAAATAGTCATAAAAACATTCCAGGCAAAGAGTATCTTAGACTGAATACACATTTATATTTGCATCTCAATTTTACCTGTCTCGACATCAAGTCCCAACAACAGGAAGCAATTATGAGGCAAGTCTCTTAATTTTTAATTTTTGAAATATTCATCCGATCGACACCACGTAGGGTGGCTCTCAGTACAACGATGAACTTTCCAAATATATTTTTAAATATTTAAACACTCTTGAATTATGCTAGACCAAGTACAGTCTGACACCTGCGACTCAATATAGCACCCTGAAACTACGACGGGTTTGCCCCTCGTCACCTGCTTTCCTACATGAAGCACTTCTCAAGAGACACATGAAGAAAATACACTATAGTGCGTATTGATTCAATAATTATCCATGTTTTATCATTTCATCTCTAATACATTTATAACATGTATTCTGCGATTGTAATTGTATAATAAATTACGCCTAGTCATACGTATTTAGAAGGAAATGGTAAAAAAGGGAAGTTACTAGATCTTGTAGACATGCGAATGAACTCAACCAACTTGCAATTATTTCTTAGTATTTTACTGGTACTACGGATAAATTGAAACGGCTTTCTTCTTTTGATGATGCTGGTCCCTGTCTGATCCAAGTAGAATTCGCGGTGGTTTCAAGGTTCGCGGCAGGTTTTCTCAGGATCTTCCCGTTTCCCCTGCTTTCCATGGCACGACAATACACACTCATCATCATTCGCCCTCATAACATTCATATATCAACCGCCTCGGGGAAGTGCTTCAGGAAGGGCATCCGACACCCTTATATTTTCCTTGACAAACGAAAAAAGTGGCATCATATCCTCCATCCTCGACCCCTTCAAGACAAGGGAAAAAGTTAAGGAAACACATACTATGAACAAGTTGAAGGTGAGAAGTTAGAAGCAGGAAGACTAACTCCATACCTAAAATGCTCTCTCTCTCTCTCCGGTCGCAAGACAATGAGGTGTTATTTTTATTTCTGTTGATGTTAACTCCCTTTTCTTCGCGAAGATCCGCATTATACAGCGAACGTGCAATTGTCTTCGAAGGAGCCATGAAAAAAGAGATCTCGAATTCGTCACTACGTGAGGGGAAGACCCCACGGCACGCGAGTGCTTTGAAAGGAAATTCTAAAGCTCCAAATTGTGGCTGGTCACCCGTCCCCTCCTCCGGGACCTCACTTTCAAGGTCAGAGAACGCAGGGCCACGCACAAAACTAGTTTGACAGCTGCCGATTAAAAAGTTTGGAAGACACGGTGAGCGGGTTCCTGTGCAGTCTGGGGGAGATGGTATTTGGATGGACCCGCTTCCCGAATCTTCCCTACCTTTTGCTCTAATAGTACTAGGTAGCGGCTTGTTCTGTATGGAGCACGAGGGTGCGCCTTGCCACGTACGGTCTACAACCCAAGGTCGAGGAGTAAAGCAGACATTAAAATCTATTTACTAAACTCGACGCCGGTGCAGGGCTCTCTCAATCCAGAATTAGAACAGAAGTGTCACTCCAAATAGGATCTACATTCGAGGAGTCAAGAGAAAAATAAGTGCGGTTGATAAGAAATTCTCGTTAAACTTAGACGGAATAATCTAGGTTTGTGACGAAAGAAGACAGTTTCGCTAGGTGCGTCAACAACTTTGCAATTGTCACTGTTTTACATGATCAACAACAATACACTCGAAATTGGAAGTTCGCGTTCGAATGATTTTAAGAACTTGAGAGAATGTACTAAATATAGTCAATCAATCATTTTAGAATTTTTGAAAGGTATACTATTACAACCGTCTTAAAGTCAAAATTTGTAATGTATGAATCTTTTTCATTTATCAAACATCTCGCGTTACCATAATTACACGAGTAAAGAAAATTATCAAGAATGTGAAAATACAAATTGTGTTCATTGTAACAGTCTTCTCAACGATCGAGGCTGGGCAGTGGGAGGTAGAAGTTGCATTCTCACGTACGCGATAGAAATAAGTATAATTAATCCCAAACATTCAAGATGACGTCAACTTTTAATTTTCTCGAAATGTATGTATCATTAAATAAATAAATAAACTAATAAAGTAATTTTATTTCATTTTGAATGAAAACAGGAACAAGAAAACAAACAAGAATGCATTTGCCGTATGCCATCGATTTCCCTGATACGGAGAAAATTGCCAAGTAGAATAATTAAAATTTCCGGTTGACAATACGAGTGCATTACAAACTTGCGTCACAGTTACCAAGAATGTTACATGATTCATGTACCTCAAAGAATTGGTAAAAGCAAACGGTAGTTCTTTATTAAGAGTCCAAATCGGAGTAGATAATATATAAACATGAATCACAGACTATCAAACAAACTCAGAATCACAGACACATACAATTTACCAAGAATCACAGATACGTGATACAAGTACTCGTTCTGAACATTTACAATAGTAATGTCATTTCACCAGGCGAAATCACGGAAACGAGACCGGATGTCAAAAAGTGTGCACTTTTTAATAGATCATCACTGCTCGAAGTTACTATCACTTCACCGGAGGATTATCAGCACAAAGAAAGAACAGCACTAATGAAGAAATCTATCGTTGTATTATTACCTTCTAACTCTAAGACACGAAAGCATTGGAATTGATTGTAAATATAAAGAATGCTGTCTTCTATTCGGACGGCACATCACAACTAGCAGGAAACTAGTCGGAAACTTAGTAGTAGTCGAATGCAATACGTATCCGTACTGAACACAGTTGATCGCGTGGCGCGCGTTGCAGTGAGCCAGCGGCGACGACAGGCAGGCAGCGACGGCGGCGCCGACGCGCGATGGGGCGGCGCGGCGGTCATACAAGGGCGCGCACTCACGCTGTCCTGCTCGCTCCTGGCATCCAACACGTGGTCCTGCGTCGACCGGCGGTTGCGCGCGCGCCAGGGCGCTTTTCCCCCTCCGCGCCCCTCTTCACCGCTACTGCACCCATCTCTCCCTCCGGCTGGACACGCCATCACCACGCACTCACTCTCTCTCTCTTCCTCTGCAGTGCATCGCTCAGCGAGCCCCGCCGCCGCCGCCGGCACCACCATCGCTTCAGTACCCCTCTCCTTCCCTCACGCCAAGTCCAAGCAACCCCTCTTCCCGGTGCAACTCACCCCTCCACGTTGCACTCTCTCGCATGCGTCAGCATAATGACCAGCGTTGCACACGGGCGCATCGGGAGGGGAGCAGACTCCGGCATATGTGTTGTGTGTTACTGGAACGCCTGCTCCACGTGCTGGCTGCACGGCGGGGTGGCAAGCGGAGGCGCGGTAGAGCACATAGGACGCCGCGGCGGGACATGCGCAGTGGCGGTCCACGCGCCTTTCGACCCGCGGGACGCGCTTGCTCGTACCACCTCCACGCTGCCGTAGAGCGCGCGTCTCTTCGAATGGGCGGGCAGCGCGCGCGCGCGGCTCTCAGCCCGAGGCTCGATGCCCGGCGCTGCTCCCGCGTCTTCTCACCTCCACCTACCGGCGCGCCGGTCGCGTTATCCGCAGCCGAGTTCCACCACAGTGCCGTCCGCTAGCTCCTTGTCACTACGGAGCGCTCGCGGAGCCAAGACTTCGTCGTGCCAAGACTTCCGCTGATCAATATTTCGGCAATCACGCGATTCTTTTCTCCGGGGGTGGGCTCCATGACGTGCATCGCGCAGGGCAAGCGGCGATGGCGCGCTTCGTCGTCGCCATCTGTTTAGAATGACCCTACCGGAGCCTAAGACAGACATCCTGATCTTCATACAGCGGGTTTTCTGCGATAGTTTTCTTTTTTCTTCCGGAATGCACGGATCGAGAATTTTTCCTAAGTGAAAAAGATTATTTAGATTGGAAGTGTTCGTTCAAGAAAAGAATACGTGTTGTACGAAACCAAGAGGATACTCTTTTCAAAATACGGTGTTTATTTTATTCCTATTAAGATTTTGAAACTTTCATTCCTGGTTTTTTAGAACGAAAGTTTCTTAGAGATGATTCAAGTAAAGTGCTTTAAATTTTTCAATTAAGAGAATCTGATAACTTAGTATGTTGTCACATCTTGACAGCAAAAATTTCTTGACTAAACAAACCTCATAACTCTACTCCAGTTGCAGTCTAATCTGATGGAACAAATTTGAGAACACAACACTTCCGCCATAGAATATCTTCAAAATGTAAACTACTCGGAATATAAAAGCCCTAGTTAGGTTCTAAAATCAAGACAACGGCTGGAACCAACTCCTTAACTCTATCGGGAACGAATCATTCCTTTCAGCGGTCGTCGAGCGCTGATACATACATTACAGAGTAATTTCGGCTCCAACGACTCGGTACTTGGCCAGCGGAAACGTGTCGGCGGGAAGAATACATCAGGTGCGTAAAAAGGCATAAGACGGGCGTATTCAAACCGTCGGCCAATGGCAGGCGGCGGCTGGCCGTCGGCTCGCTGTTCCACTGACCACCATGTTACGGGACAAAACACGGTGTATCCTGCGTAACGGCCACTCTCCAGCCGGCCAGCGTCCACCCACGCGGAGACCCGCCCGCCGCCTGGCGCACTCACCCACCTTCCCTTTGCGCCCGCCGGCAACGATGCAATCCGGAGGAAAACAAAAGAGCGTTGGAGCATAGCACTTGAACCAATTTTTATGTTTCTTGCATGGACACAAAGTGGAAATAGCTCAGAGTTAGGAATGTTTTGTCGCGTTAGTTAGGACCAGTTTACGGGATCGTTCTGCGAATCATAACGAATAGTTTTCGACAATAAAATGAAAGTATTTCGTTTTTTAATTGGATCCAAAAACTTTTCAAACCCACTGTAAGGAGAATACAAGACTACACATGACCAAAAAGTGATATTGAAGAAATGGACACGTACACTGTAGTCTTTTTCTGATCACATTGTCGAGCATCGCATCAAAGCTGCTTTGTATACAATATTGAAAACATTAATATTAACAAATAGGTATCAATAGCAATGGAAGATAAAATAATCGGAGATAGAAATGTAATAGGTGGATATGACTATTTAAGAACAGATATGACGAATTAACTAAGCTCACTTTTTGTTATTATCAGGTTGACCCGTGGCGTAGTGCCTCGCGCTCTCGCCACTGCCTCTGGTGCCGTTTACCTGATTCAAGTGAAATTCGCGGTCGTCATGGACGAAGCGGGGATCGCAGCGGGTTTTCTCCGGGTTCTCACGTTTTCCGTGCCTTACATTCTACTATAACATTCATTCATCATTATTCGCCCTCGTGTCAATTATGTATCACCCACCTCGGGGAGGTGCGTCAAGGGGCATCCGACACCCTTGCGATGCCCCTGCCATGCCAAAAGAGGCATCGTATCATCCTCCATCTCCGTCGACTTCGTTATTATCCCTTAACAAGAGTATATATAGAAAAATCAACGTATCTCCATCTTCATTTTATTTGCTACTTTTTCCTTCCTGTTCACTTTCTTATTCACATGAATGAATTGGTTTATCTAAATAGTTTGTGTTCAATAATAAGATATTTTAATCTGACAAAAGGAATATAAAAATATAGACAAATTAGTGGCTGAATTAGCAAAATACATTACATGCGGGTTAAAAGGATGTCTTGGGATAACAATTCTCGATATGAAAAACTGCAATGATAGAAAAATAACAAACACCACAGTAACAGAACTTATATAAAGAATTATATTTCTAAAACAGTTCAAACCTCCAACATTATAAACGGAATAGGGGGGGGGGGTCCGGAAAATGATCTCTGAATATTTTCGAGTATGTTCGATATTGTAAAACAAATTATCGGTGTATAGTTGAGAAATTATCAATGTACGATCTACAAATAAAATAGAACAGAAAATAATGCTACACGGTCGTCCTGCATTTAGAAGAGCATTTCTGCAAATAAATAATGCGGAATTTTCGGCATTTCATTAAATAAGTGATCCGAGAACCTTCCTTCCTGAATAGTTGAATCAGAATACTGTAACTTGAAGCGCAGTAATACAATCGAACGGGTAATAATATAGAATATAAATAATCTTGTGTTGATCGGGGAGTAGACAACTGCACTTTCTTCATTACTCATGATTTATATACTATATTTGCTCTCATTTACAACTTACAATAAAAATAAGTTGAGAGAGAAAGACAATTGCCTTTTATTAGTTTCCTGCATTCCTCCTTACTTCGCATTGTCGGCGAAGAAAGCGAGTGCCTTCAAATGCTTACTTTAGATATCATTATCCCATTACTCAGACTATTTCGTTCACATTTCGTTAGTATAGTACAGTCATATAATATATATTTCTTTAAAATGCTTAAAACTTGTAACAGTTGTCAGTTAATTAGGTATAACAAATTTTAATATTTGAAATACTTGAACCTCCTTCACTCGCGTTCATCACGCCTCCTCTACGAAATCAAGTTTCACAATGCTTAAAGACTGGGATCAATATTGATTTTAAGAAAAGGCGAATTAAAAAAAAGTGTATGCGCTAGAAGCAATTCCTACATAAAAGACAAACCACGACACTGACGTCAAGGGTTTAAAACGGTTTTTGTAGAGCAGAGCTAGTACATCATATTTAATATCAGATATAAAAATAATGTAAAATTAACGGCCAAAACAAATATTCGTGTTTTGTGAAAAAATCTAACATTTATAACACTTCTCTTATCATAATAATAATAATAATCAATAGAAATAACAATAATAAGTAACTCGCGTAAGTATCGAATGTTTTAACATTTGACTTCTTGGTAGAGAGCAGTCACGAAATTGCAATGTGATGAGTACTTTCAACACATACATTTTTTAAACTCTCTTTCATTGTACAAACTATTCAAGTAAAAGAAGTGTTTCTCAAACTATGTTATGTGGCATTATTGACAGAGAAAAAAGGAAATTCGAGTTTCGAAGCTTTAACCGCCGATAATTAAGGTTTTGGACTAAGGTTAGACAGTGGTCAGTGTGGCAAGCGACCGGTGAGACTCTACTAACAGCAGCTTCATCCACCCCACCTTTCCCTGCACGTTGGTAATCAGAAGCTAACCATTTCTCTTGCTTCTCTCTCGAGCTTTTTTTATCAAGCTTTCCCCCTCTTTGTCTTTCGGTTGAGTTCTTTCTTTTCCCGAGCTCTAACCCTCCCTTCTCCGCGCTGATCAGACAATGCACTGAGAGCCCCCTCGTCCGTCCTTGTTTTGTATTTATTGTGTCCGTATGTGAGTTGATGAGCAGAGCTGGGCTGTGCAGCTGCCCATATCATAAATGTACACATGTGACCCAAAGAAGTGGCAACTCTCCGAGGAGGAAACCACGCTTAGTAAGGATTGCTTTTATTCAATCCACGGATTACAGTTAATGAAAAACACCTTTCGTTGTAATAGAAGCAATGTGAAACAAAAAGCACCGTGTAAAACTATGCTTTCAAAACTTCTTGGCAGAGCTAAGCGTAATGACACCCTACTGTCACCCGTAAAATGTGGAGGTCGCGGCTTGTCCATTCCTATTCTTGAACTGCGGCGTGATGCGTGCCGCCTTTATTTGGGTTCGTGGGTGGGTCACCACGTAAGCTGAATGTGGCCGCGGGCGAACGTGGGAAGGGAGGGTGAAAGCGCGGTCTCGCCGGTGCAACCGCGTCGCATCAATCACTTCATTTACAAAATTGTGACCGCGCGGGGAGACGGGAATTGGGCAGTGAGGGCCGGTGGATCGTGGGAGGGGCATCGGAGCAGATGGTGAGGGTGGGAGACGTGGGAGAGAGGCCAACCTTCTATCGAAGTTGATCCGACGATGAGCAATGCCCGATGTACTACGCCAATATGTTATAGTCCAATTACGCACCCTGGCGTGTGTACGGGTGGCTGGAAAAAATAACGGGACCGGCAGTGGCCCTCTGACACTTACACTTAGGTAGTGAGAGGCAGCAGGTGGGAAGGAACGAACCAGAATGGAGAATGCGTAGCCCACACTTCCTGAGTGATGTGCCCGGTAGATGCCCCTGGAGAATTCAACAGTTCGTGTTCCAGAACGGAAGTAAATATGTCTTTCATAGCTACTATTCAACGGACAGTTTTAATTTTGTGAAACAAATCTTGCTTTCACCTGAAACTATATTGAGCTCCCACAAACGTTGAAATAATCTCACAGTTGAGCCATTCTTTACTTAGGCAACACACCGACACATTTTGTATTGGCACAGCAAACTTGCAAGCTACTAATATCATTGGATAAATAAATAGTACGCAGTAACTCCAATGAAAATAACAAAAAAATGTAATGTATGTTAGCAAAGATACCCTATCATCACGTAACATCAGTACACGTACTACAAGGCATTATCGTCGACATTTGATTTCTTTCTCACCATAAAACGTTATTCTAGGATTCCTTTTAAATTGTTTATTCATCAATATTTAAATAACGATTCCAGTTCCGTTGAAATTTGCGAAGACATCAAAGCACTTTCTTGAAAAGTTCCCTTAACGGACCGGTTGAGGGCAGGCGGCTTCGAACCCGGTCTTGGGGTGGCAACCCTTTCCCGCAAGCAAGGGGACCGAGTTCGCGGGTTCTCGACAACTGAACCGTCGGAGAGAAATACTCAGGTTCTCAAGAAGACAGGATGATACTGTTCCTGTCTTAGCTATCGTTGAAATCAGTTTTCAATTCACTGGAATACGAACGTTTGAAAAATAATTCCACGATTTTCCAGTTATTGGTTTATTTGTGCTGTTTTTTTTATTTTCTGAATTTGATCTTATGTTACATGGTGTTTGAGATGTCACATTTGAGAATCAGCGAGATTAGATAAAAAAGCATTGGATAAAAATCGGTACGAATTATATAATGAAGAGTTGTGATATTTTTTACGAGTGTTGTAATTGCCCGCGATTTGCATAGACAGATTTAGAATCATTTGGGGGACATGGATCATTTCTCAAGTATATGTTTAATAGGGCTATTAATAAGTTTCTAAAATTGAAATAGTTTCTTAAATATCAGTTTTGTATAAAAATTTCTCTCGTTAAGTGTCGGAATTACCGACTGCTAGTACGCCTTCTCTCCGTACCAACATAAGGAAAGACAGACCTCCGAAAAAGCTTTGTCCGATTTGCTGACGAAAAGATTTTTATCCATCTCCTGAGGCGTCTCTTTCAATGTCCACGTCAAGACTGTTTTCTGAACTAACTAAAACAGATGTTGGCCAAGGCAAAAGAGAGAAGCTCGCTCCAACATTTGTTGCCGTCGACCTCGACTTCGTCAGTGTCACCACCGTGCTCTCTCTCGCCCTTTCGCCACGAAAGAGTGCTTAGGTGAGCCTCCGGACCTTCTCCGAAGCCACGCCGAGATTCTGTCGGACAGTCCGCGGTCGAGGGTGCCAACGGTAGAGAGAACAGACGCGGTGGCGGGTGTGCGACCCGAGGCGAGAGGATGGCGGGAATGCGGAGAGGAGGTGCAACTGCGGATCACCACGCTTCCCGCGCGCGGACGCTTCGCGGTTTTTTTACCTCCCCGCTTTGCCCGCGTGGGTGAATTGCGAGTGAATCCTCTTGTGCCTGCGAAGGAGCGTGGCGAAAGGCACGTCCAGACCGATTTACATGATGCAGTGCGCTCTGCGGACCCTCTTCCCGAGACGAGGACGCGTAAGGGTGGAGCAAAAGGCTTAGGAACAACGGCATAAACGAAGATAGATAACGATAGAAAATATTATATAATGTTATTAAGTATACTGGCGAGCCAAAAAGTAAACAAATAATTTTTTGTCAAAAATGCACTTAAAATCTTTGTTTTACCACGTGGAGGACAATAAGCAAAGTTACTCTCTGGAAGCAAGTAAGGGATCATACCATAAATTCCGATCAAAATACCCAACGGAAAATTGAAGAAAAACCCGGTACAGGTTGAGGCCACGGAGAAACAAATGCAGTACACAATTCTACAAAGGTAGGAAGCAGTTAAAAATATAACTATTATATATATTAAGAAACAATAAAAAGTATGCATTGAATTAATTTTGTATGGTGAAAAAATATTATTTTAAGTACTATAAGAAGGCGGGATAACGTATAAGAGGAATTCAGATTATTGAACATTGTCCAGTATTTGAGAAATATTTGACGACAAAATTGAAACTTGTTTTAATTTCTTTAATTAAACCAATAGCTCCTTTGACATTATGAAAGCAATGGTTCAGTAGAAAACTTTTAACCACGGTTTTGAAGAGATTCAATGTAATAATATCTGTCATATATTTTGGAGGAGAATCCGACGAAACCACTCGTGAATGACATGGCCCTTTTTGACTAACAGTGTTTGAAACGATAGTGCATGTTACCCTTACTCCAAAGTTGTGTTGGTCAACAATTGATATTCTTGCAAAAAAACACGTAAGGAATTTAGTCTTAAAAATTACAACAGTTAAATAGTATTAAATGAAACGCTATTTAATGATAAATATCATGGTATTTAGTTACCTAATCAAAGGCTAATATAAATTTCAATCCTATGAACAGATTTACCGATAAATTAATCGTCTACGTAGAAGTTACTCTCAAAACATGGTGGAAGTGAATAAAGGAACTTAATACAATAAATTTTTTAACTGTATATTTTATAGCTCCTTTTATTTGTTATACTCTAATAGTTATTCGCAATACCTCATTCTTGGTGAACTTACGATTACAATGTGGAGTTAATCCTATAAACATTGCATGTTCTTGATCTCTTGTTAGTTTAACTGTCATTTCTTGGGATAAGTTCGCAAATGAAAAAAAATTCTCTTCGAACTTGCCAACGTATCGATATATATTCAGAAAGGATTTAATTTTTTTATTTGTGACCTTATCCCCAGAAATAACAGTTAATTCTATATTTATATTTAACCTATAAAGTTTCGCCTTTAAAAATGTGAGAGCTAGCCGATCCGCTTAAAAACGAAACACTATTCAGCAGTAAAAATCTCTTAAGAAACTATTGAATCAGTACGAAATCATTGTCATATTTAAGAAACTGCCTCTACTGTATCTCAACGTTGGTTACGACAAGACAAGGAAATACATGGTTCATGTTTATGAATTTAAAAGGAAAGGAATAGGAATGTGACAAGGGACAAAGAATCCATTTAACACTTTATCGTTCGGAGTACGATTCATGTTCATATAACATTTCTGAATATTCCCTACTTATTTAAATTATATCTCTATACTATTTAGAGAAGTTTGGTTACACGTAGCCGATTTCCAGTTATTCAAATATAAGAAGTAATAAAAAGATTGGATACCTATTCACTTAATCTTAACCACGTCTAAACAATTTACTAGCAAGAAAACGTATTATACACTTAGTTTATTGAAATCGATGTTTTATTAAATATTTAACAATATGAAGAATCTGGAAAAGTATAAAGGCAGTTATCAAACAAGATACTTTAAAATTCCAATTAAAAGAAATACTAAAGAAGGTTTATTGTTTGCGTCGTTGCGAAAAAAACGGGAGAAAGCAATAAGCAAGTCATGTTTGTATATTTTTGTTGATGAAATAATCAAAAACTTACGACCTTTTATTATGTCGACTTTTTAATTATTTATTTCACTAGATTCTATAATGGTCGTTAATTGTAGTAGAATTTTGGTTGATGGTCTAATACAAGGAAACGCCATCCTAAAAATACGCAAGCGATATTCGTAATTTGTATTTAATTTTTGTGGATCTTGAAGTTTTCATTGATCGTTTTAATTACATTTCACATAGAGTTTCATTCAAAAATGAGACCTCATTATTCTCGAATCCTAATCATCCAACATAGAGAGAATGTGTAATTTTTGCGAGTCTTCGTTTGCCTCTCTAAGAATAAAAACGGAACAGGTGATGACGCGTTTGTAAAGTAGTTTAATAGTTAATATTATTTACATTTTCATACAACAATATAATTGTCTTTTACGGTGTCAGAAAATGATATGAATAATTTAATGGCTATATGTATAAAAAAATAAGTTATATTCTGTACGAACCCTTCAAAGTCAGTCTTGGAATCATAAAGTTACTGTCTTGGAACGCGAAAGGCAAATTAATCGTAGTTATTTTACACATTTAAAATAAATTCTACTTTCGGAAATTGTTGTTGTCTGTTGTGACCACAAAAGTAACAGTTTGTGAATGACAAGTAGAAATTTTCGTCGTACTAACTGTTTATGTAGATTAAAAATGATAACTAAGAGTAAAATAATAATAATGATAATAATATAGATCTAAAATTTTGCAAATTATGACACAGATTTCAATTTTTCGGGTTTGTTGTTCGATTTCATAAGAATATCAAAGTTCATAAGAAATCGAACAGAAAATACAATGAATAATATCCATACAATTAACTCGTCTTCGTACGAAAATATCTTCACTGAAGGAGCGCTTGGCTTCGTTCCCTCAATTTTAATATAAATGTATTGAGAGTAGTCGATGTTGAATTATTGAGATAATGTATATTCATACAAACCTCTACATTTAATCGAAGAAAATGATTTCTTGTTCAGAACATGTACTATAGAGCATATCAACAATTGGCAAACCCCACTTCAATTTCACACAGCATCTAGTATGATACAAATATGAGGAACTTAAGCATTTCATCTTCATTACAGCTAATAACAAGAGGATGAGTATGTTGACGAGTGCGAACTAATTATTAATTTTTTTGTGATCTCAATTAAAAAATTTCATTATGCAGTAAAGAAGTTAAAATACAAGCACATTTCTAAGTTATTTCACCGGGAAATTACTCACTTAAATAAAAAAACATATTATTATGATTTTGTGTTCTCTTTTATGTAGATGGTTTTATGAAATCAGTGTGTGGTAAATTTATAGGCGTAGAAAGTGCTAAACATTAGAAGATTTCTTATATGATGAACTATTTCAAATGTCATTGACTGAGAAAAATCATGAGAAAAATTGCAATGAAAATTGATATCGTCGAATTAAACACATGTTTTTACAAATATCACACAGTTCTTTTAATTCAAAGATTAAATAACTCAAATGCTTATTTGGGTCACGGAGGGACAGACTAAATGCCAGGCACGGCAAGTCACTATGTAAGGCGTTCTTTTTTACGTTTGCGTGCGGAACTTCTAAAAATAACTTCTCCAAGTAGACACAAAAGTATCATTGCTGAAACAGACACGATTTTTACGAAACTTGCTTTCCTCGATCCAATGAAATACTGAAACTTACAGATCGAAGTAGGACAAGTACATTGTACACGGGTAGTAATAAATGTGATAGAATAGATATATTCATTTTGGAAATATCCGGAAATATATCACTGTCTGAAGAGAGTATATTTCAATGAGATATCGAAACATCTGGAATTAAAGAAAGTCAAGAATGAAATACATCGACATCAACTTTCATTACTTAGTTTTCAAATAAGTAAGTAATAGAATTCTACATGGACTCCCTCAGTGACTATACTTCAAACATTGAGTCACGAGACCATAGCAGGTTAGAAGTTATGCTTGCAGATCATTTCAACAATTTTTGTGTCAAAAAATGACTCTATTCCAAACTTCAGCATTCCAAATTCCATTTGTATTTCATATAATCAAAAAGGTCTAAGTAATGAATAAAATTGAAGAACGTGGAAGAAAAGTATGTGGAATATTTGTGCACACATTCTTGTTTTTCAGTCTTATTACTGTGTCCTTTATGGGTAATAAATCATAAGTCATAAATTTAACCGAATTTTCTCTTTTTTTTCGGCAGATACTAAAGGTTTACTTATTGGCGACTGAGTTCCTATTTATTATACATCAATATAGGGCTGGAAGGTGCAGGTTGGGCAGGTACAGCAATTCTATTGAAGCGTGTCCTCGACAAGGATGGACTCAGAAACTAATAGTTACTTTACTAGCCCGAACTGATAAAGCATGACATTACGAAGCATTAAATACGGAGGCATTCTAGGTATTCTGTAGTACAAGTCTTCGAGTTAACGGTGGCTCGTAAGCCAGGTCGAAGGTAGTAAACAATTAGAAATTGTGATGCTGAGTGATTACACAGAATGTTAGCTTTCTTTTTCCGACTCGCTAATAATTCTGCGACAGAGAAAAAGCCGCTCTTGTTGCATCTTATTTTTCTTGGAAGACGGTTAATCGCTGGGTAGCAATAGAAGCGAACTGGTAGCAGGGCAATAAATTGGTCTGCACGAGAGATTACGCTCTGCAAGCGTTTCCAAGTCGTGGCCGAGTTGTAAAAAAGCAGAAAAAAGGAACAGTTGGTTTCCCCTTTCTTTACGGCCCCTTAAGTTTTTATAGAGCACGAAAACGGGCCAGGGGAACTAAATAAAATCTATTACCCATGGGTCAGCAATACCAACTAAGTGTCAAATATAAAAATAAAATGAAAATAGGGCAAATAAAGGACACTTAACACAGAACTATCGTGTTCTGACATGCGTCTTCCGGAGCTATGTTACGGATGAAGTGTCCCCGCGAAGTCAATGGAGTTGCATGTTGACGCGTGTGGCGACTGTCTACTTACACGCGGCGCCTTTCTCTCTCCCACTGCACCTTACGCCCCCCTCCTCATACCGGTCGGCATCACAAGCCACGGCACTTCGAGCACGAGCCAACCGCGCGCCGCGCCCGCCGTCCCCGAATTTCGACACCTGGCCGCAATTTTATGATGCGCTCCGCAGCAGGGAGAACCATAATATAACTTTGATTCTCAGGTAATCATGGATCGTTGAGCTTCCGGATGTTCACTAACGCATTTAAATAAAACATGAATTTGTTATTTTAATTTTATGGTTCCTACATTTGTTTACTATTTTATAATGTGCTTCGCGTGATTTCATCGGACTACCGGTTTATAGCTCGTTTGCATCATCACGAGGCTCGGACGATGACGCGATAAATGCCTTGTGAGCTACTCATTAGAAGGGGAAATGAGATTCAGAGAGAAGTAAAACATCTTAGGAATGTGAGAGGTTTGTTTTTTAAAAGAGGATTCACCTCGGTATTAACAGGTTAAAATGTCTCTAAATTGTAGCACATTTAACAATATGCCTTATTCTGTGTCAAATTAAGATGTGTTTTGATTCAAATCACGTTGTTTTCAATTCGTTAATTTTTGCTTTATAAATATTTACGATCCATAATTGTCTTCAATTTTTATAGAAAACCCTAGCGCGAGGTCTCCACTAACTTCAACTCAACGAATTATGGTATAAAATTTACAATTAAGTTCAAATATAATTTCCATAAATAATTTAGACGTGGAGGACATGCGGTTTAACTGTGAATCGAAATAATAATAATAATGCCTGCCTATTTCAACCAAGTTTAATGTATAGTCTCCCTCGCAATCATAAAAAAGGTGTTATAACTATGAAAGCAAAATCTCCCGAGGAGTTAAGTTTTGGAATGTTCTAAGAAATCTGCAAAGAAGAATAATGGATTGTTCAAGTTGAGAATCTAAAAGCGGTGTGTACGATCGACGGACGATACGACAACGACTATCATACAATGCAACTAACTTACCGATATTTTGACCGTCCATCAAATATCCATTTGAAACCCATCTCGCTCCACAGAAAGATTGCGTCGTCGACGCGTCGGGGAGCGATCCCCGGGAGCTGCACGTTTCACATTCCGAGGCACACTGGTTGAAAACCCGCGCGCGCAGACTCCCTCCACAAACCCTTTTCCCTTAAGAACCAATGTTCTCTCCGCATTCTGCGAAGCAGGTTTAAATGAATATTTCTATAAAGAGTAGCACTCTGGGAAGCGACGGCGGCTGCGGTATCATCTGTAAGATAAATGCAAATGCGGACGCAAACAAGTCACGCCACGGAACCGGTTGATTAACCAGCGACGGAGCTGCGCACAGCTTCAGGATCTTCGCCGCAGTCCCGTGCGCTTTAGGGAGGACGCTGGTTCGAATTCCGGTCAGACCGGACCTACGCCCCTCTGCATGGGCCTTTCTCAGGTTTCTTCCCGCTGCCCCTAGGAATTGCACGCGCTGGGGAATCGACAGCTTTCTAACGTATCTTTCGCCGAGATGAACCTCGAAGTCTGGATTGACGAGTTCACTTAACGTTTTTTTCTCACTTTCACTGCAACACATCTCAGGAGAACCTTTATTCTCCGAAGCATTCAATTCCTTGAAATCATTTTTTAACTAAGACTGAGCAAAATTTTGAAATTTGCCTTCCTGGTTTCAGAAAATTCATAGGGAAATGCGCACAAGTAGATCAGTCGACAAATGCATCTACGGAATAATTGGGAAACAAAAACTTGAGCTTCACAACAGTACTTCCTTCGAAGTGACTACGAAAGGTAAGTCCACGGGAACAACCGTGTGCAATAACTGATATCACGGAAATATAACCGTGGAATAACCTATGTACAAAACTCTATCGCGAGCTAGCTGAGATTTTGCAGATTAATCTCGAAATTATTCTTTATCTTATCATTCAAAAATACAAAGACTCGGGATATGGATACGTGATATTTTTTTAAGATCTGCGAAATATAGTCTTATTGACGATTAGCCACCTCTCACTTCGTAAAATTCCAGCACTGAAGGATAGAAGAAATTCCACCAAGTCAGAATGAGTACTTACGTAAATGAATTGAATCCTTGTTGCACGAGTGGATCCTCGTCATGGCGAGCAGCATCTCGAGTATTTCAAAGTTCTCGATGAATTCATTGCAATCCGCAGGTCACTAAACGACACCAATATATTTTTCACCATGTTCCGAGCACTCAGTGCCCGCACTCAAAGTCCGCGCCGCGATCGGAGGTCTAGGGTTCGCATACCGGCACGTGCCGCTCCGCGTCCTCCGACTCACTCGAGCACCCGTGCGAGACCACCACCTCCGAAATATGTCGGCTGTGTATTTTGTATGACTGCTCAAAACATGGAAACCCGTGATACATTAAAACAAGAAGAGACGGGGGCTCGATAGAATGCAATATCAAAGCCCCCTCTCCGCGCGCACCCACGCCGCCTCTCCGAGGAGAGGGGAGCGCGAGTCCGCACTTCGAATCCCACCCTCGCTAAAATCCCTTTCTACTGTCCACATCAAACATGGCGCCCAGGGTGAAGAGTAGGAGGGAGAGGGATGCTTGTCGAGTGTGTGAGTGAGAGCGAACGATTAATTGCGGATATAATGTGCGCAGGGAGGGGTATGCCAAAGTTAATGCAACTCGGGGAGAACAACATCCTCCCGTACCAAAATGGCCGAGCAGTCATGACGATTCTGACCAATGACGATGATGATGACGATGACGATCAACCAATACGAATGATTTTCCCTCCTGCCCCTTCTCCGACCGCGCTCCATACTCCCCCTCTCACTCTCGCTCCCTCTCGCTTGCGCGCGCGCGCAGTTGCCCCACCACGCGATTCGAACCCGGCTCCTCTCCCCATGCGACTAAATGTTGTCCTCGTAAGCCCCTCCCTTCTCACCTCTTTTCTGCACAATGAAAAAGTAATAGAATACATACATATCCGAGTGATGGATGAGGGTGAGTCATCGAGAGAGAGAAGCAACCCCAGTCAATGCATTTTTGTGATAGCGTATAGATTATTTTTGTAAATGCCATTATATTTTGTATAAGCTCTACATGCTGCACCAGGACATGATAAAATATAAGTTATTTATAACTCAGAAATTCTGCCTTGGAGCTTGTTAATATCCCACAAACAAAAGTGACGTGCAGCATTGAGTAGGGAAGAGAAAAGAGCAACTGAAGGAGGCAGCGATTTTTCTTTGGAATCGGGTACTTCACCGGATGCTGTGCATGAGGCGGAGCCAAAGATGCACCTCCGCTCATTGAGTGCTACTTGATACCGAGAGATGTTCTTCCCCGCCACACACGCGGTCTCCCTAAGAGAGGCACTTTCCCTGCATTCCCAACTTGGTCGCTGGAAAAAAATTGTTTTGCGCTTTGCTACCAACGTGAAGCATTTTTGAAGCTCACAGTTAAAAGAAAACAAACAATATAATATTTTATTGAGACTTGGACACTGTTTCTGATCTCAGTTTACGATCTTATTTGTGAATGTGTCCAAGAGCAAATTTCAGCATAGGCTAGATCTATAAACTTTTTGAGATATTTTCTTGAATCTCCGGGTGATTGAAATTACTGGGGATATAGTTGTAGGATGTGAGTTGAAACTCAACGTGATGTCAGTGCCCGCCACACACGCCGTCGCGGACACCGGCTCACATTTTAATTAGCCGAAATAATTAATATATTTTATAATATTAATATTTTGTATAGCACTCCCAAGATATCTCACGGAACGTCAAAAAGACGGGTGTTTTGGTTCAATCTAAATACCACGTATCCTGCACAATGTTTCTGTCAATTGTTTCACTAATGCTAGGCGGTCCTAAAAAAATTGAAATTTAAAAAAAGTTGAATTAAACATATTACCCAACACCTGCAAATATTTTACGTGTATCGATGTTGCGCTATTTCCAGAGACCATCGGTAGAAACATGCAAAGAAGGTGTGACACTGATATCCGAGAATCCTCATCACGTGTATGCAGTTCCCCTTATCCTGAAAAATTCCACCGAGAAGAGAAAATTCCATTCGTCACATGAAAATTATTACAGTTATGAAACAGAAAGTTTATGAAATCGGAATTACAATATGCCCTATATGACTTGACGCTAAACGATATCTTGTCCGAATGAAATTTTCGCTAAACAAACTTTGATCGCTAAAATTTTCAATTGAATTTTGTCGACGATTTTCTGAATATTCACTGTTGACGTTACAACAATTTGTTCTTATTGTTTAGAAAATTGATAAGATTATTCGTATATTATTTAAAATGTTTCTATTGATTTAGCATTATTCAACATATTTCTCGACAAACTCTTCTATTTCTTTCGTCAAATTCACCGAAGAAGCACACTTTCATCTTATAAAGGCTGTGACTTCTGTGTGGTAAGGAATTTTCTGGTAAAGAGAAAAATCTCGTCAGAACGTCTGGAAATTCGGTACTGATACGTCCAGAAATTTTGAACCGGAGAAGAGGAATAGCTACAAGGACAACTCTCTAGGGAGGTCCCTACAAAAATTAAGAATGAAGTAACATTAAAATGAAAATAAAATCTTACAGAGAAAGATCAATCATATATGTTTGAAGTGCCATTGGTTCGTTTAAAATGCTAACGGTAGTAATTGTGGATAACCGAGTAGGAATAATTTATTTCCTTGACTTAACACGTGGTAAAGACTTGAACAGTTATTCTACACAATTTACAACAAAACGAAATTTTGTTTTGTTTGGAACCGAGCTGGCAGAAGTGGAATATTAGACGTAAAACTTTAATTCTTCCTTTTTTCACGTTACATTACTTTTCTTTTCAGCGCCTGCGCGAATTTCCAGTCCATACATTACCGAAGCAGAATCAGCAAAATAGGAAGAATGGGATGGAAATCAACGATTCCTTTTCCTACAGCCGTCTTTCGCCCAATAGCCTTGAGAAATCTTGAAGATTTCTCATATTTATTAATGGGTTTCCCCGTAGTACTTGACATGATTTTGGAAATGTTTTTGCCTTTGTTGACTTCAATTTATCCCATAGTGTTATTCAATGTGGAAGAACGATGAGGCAAAGGGTACAGAAGATGCGAGCACAATTTCAAGCATCCATATGCTTCACGGATTTCGGATATGCTACTGTAGGGATTGGGACCCGCACCCACAATACTTCCGTCTCTAATGCATTTATTTTCAATCTTTCAACACCAGCATTATAGAATGATAACTAAGCGACTTCAATGACTCAGTATTTTAATTGATTTAACGTGGCCAACACTCTGGGAGGGACAGGTGAAACAATAACCATGCTTTCCTTTATCTTCCTCAGAATTTTGTCACTTGTTCATGTTACAAACTGCGAGCTGTCTTCTTCCTTTCTTATTTCCTTGTTTTTGAAACTATTAATTTACGTCGCGAAATGAAATTTTTTTAACTGAAGACACAGCTTTTTGGGTTTCTCATAATATGCCGCATCCTGAATATCAACAAAATTATCTTGTTGATGTCACGAGAAGCGAAATTGTAGTGCAGACTATTCGGTAAATTAAATGTTAGGACCTTTTTGACAACGAATTTGAGGTTAAATTTTTATCGTGGTGTTTTTTTAGGATAAAAGTAAATCATGCAATACTAGATTAGTGTCTTATGATTCATGTTGAAAGACTAGAAGAAAAAGGTAAGGAATAGTATAAAAATAACGTTTATGGTTTATGATAAACCATCGCGCAAAATTTACTTGGAACCGACTCCAATAAGAGCTTCAAATATGATTTTATAATTCATATGAACTGTTTCAAATACAAGATTTAAAATGTTTTTCTCAATTTTACTCGTTTTGTGAAGTGGGGTTGAAAAGGATTATAATTAAAATATTATACCTCACAAGACTTGGACCTCACAAGACCCAAGAATTTGACGTCACCTAAACACCTATTGCCAAGTCTGAAAGTATCTTCCCTATCATAACTCCAACGCTCAGCCAGGATGACCATATCGCGGACATGTACCCAGAGGACGGAAGGTGATAGTGGCTAAGAGATGGTGGGATGTATCTCACATTGCCAGGTGAAGCCTATCGCTTGATAAGAAAACAGCGTTTGAATTGTCAGGAAGCAAATACACTGTTACTTCGCAAAGTGGTCGACCTTAACAAAGGTGTCAGGGAGGCATTTTTCATCATTTCGATGATGTCAATGTTATTTAAAAATATTAGTTATTACCCGTATTTTGATAACCAATGGTCATAGGAACTTTCTTTATTCCGGAAGATTCCATGGCATTAATGCATGGAATTGTGTTTTGAATGGACACAGGGTTGAACTGGTAGGTAACGCTTAAGAAAATAATTTTTGGCTGCGCCACTGATTTGCAAACATAACAATAAATTAACATGACTCTCTCACTATTTGCTTTTGAATAAATAGTGGAATCAACGACAGTCGAGAAAAAATATCGAAGCTACGAATAATTGAAGATGCCCCACATCCAGTAACCGTGGACTGGTGTATAATTTCAACATTACGGAAAGACAAACTTTCAATACCGACCAAATCTGTGAGAAATTGTGTTATTTTAATGTAATTGAAATGATGAGATACTTGCACCTTTGACTAAGAAACCGAAGACGATAAATTCAGGAAATAAATACTGATGTAGTTCTAGTAACAATGTAGGTACTACATCGACGCTTTATCTCCAGAATTCGAACTCGTATTTGGAAGGAAATTCTACTCAGAAAGAAGTAATATGATGGCGTTCTTTGCTTCAGTGATATTATGTGGTACCATTGGAATTACATGTACTGGTTGAACTTTCATCTAGTAAACTCCTATAAATCGACACTTGAAGATTTCTGGGACGAGGATATCTCACTGTTTTGGGATTACGTTAACATGAATATTAGTGTAAAGATTTTTTTTCATAATCCTTCCCTAAAATTCAAAATTTAGAGTACTATCCTTCTGGTAGCACATTTTTGTATATAATTAAGAAGCCACGGTACCCATTTTATTTGATCAAAACTTTACGTCATGATTAAGCCACCTCGAAATATATAGAAAGAATTCTAAGAAAAACAATATTTGCAATGGGAAACTCCTAATGCTTCTCCTTAGTGCCCATTAGCATATCAGGAGTAAATTACACATTTATAAGCATAATGGATTTTTTTGGAGTTTCAACAGAACTGTTTTATCGATACACGTCATCATCTAACTCGTATCTGATACCTTCTCTCGAGCTTCATACTCGTTGAATATGAGTCAGATTATTTTCCACCAAGACTTGGTGATGAAAATAAAAGACCGTGCATAATTAATTTGGTAAAATAATAATTTAGCTGAAATACAATCTTTTTGATAATGTTTTAAGTACAGAAAACTAGACGACCCGCATTTTTCTTTGGATAACAAATACTTCTTTAATTACAATTTGTTCGACCAAATAAGGAACTGTAGGCGAACAACAAATTTTCTAACGGGGAAGCAGCCACACATGAAGAATTTTTAGTTCCGCGTCTTCTGAAGTGCAAACTATGTTGCTTATTACAGCGAGAGAGCGAATATCGGTTCACCAGACACATTAACTTTTAGAATATAGTTGACTTAATATTAAATTATAATCAGTATGTTTCTAGAATTACACCTCAGAGAAGTGAGTTAGATCGTTAGGAGGAAGAAAAGAATTCGAGATAAAAAAAGAATCGGATTACTTTAGAATATTAACTACGTACACATGGCATGCAATTTTATATTAGTTGTTACTCAGGTCTAATGGTACATTTTATTTATCATGCTCCAAAAGTACCGTGCAATTGAGAAAAGTCCTGGGCACAAGGTGAGAGAAAATCGGAGCATGGTGTGTAGCCATAAGTTAAGTAAATATTAACTCTTTGATGTCTTTGCTTCTGTTTGTGTAAAATGTGTGTTGAAAGTAAGATAAATTTTAAAATTAAAATAATACAAATAAATGCACAGAAACTTCCAGCACTTGCTCCAGGTCATCTCCAAAGGGCATCGTCTATAATCTTATTCGTGCCCTTGGAGTCCAAACGTAAGTAATATCATGAGCACAGCTGTAAAAGCATTGCATTTTAGACAAGATCCAATGTCATTTGTAATCTACGAAAATATAAACGATGAATGAGTCTTTAAAAGAGAATATTTCTAGAATATTCCAAATTATTTCGAAAATGTACTGAGTAGAAATCACTAAAAGTCAGATAATAAAAAGTATCACAATTTCTACCATTCCATTTGCGTATTAAGAAAGATTTATGGAAGGAATGAAGAAAGAAAAGCTTGCTAGGGACTGACAATCCAATACCTACCTTGAAAATTAAATTCTGTTCTCTAGGTTCTCTCAGATGTTGAGTCTATATGCTTGCTAATCTCCAAATGTAGTCCTTCGGTACACGATGAGATGTTATATCACAAATAGATGAGATGTCTGATTTGGGTAGGAACTATAATGATTGCACAATTTATTCTTATTGTCACTTTCAGCAATTTGTCAAATTCTATATGCGGTGGCGGCGATTGTATCAAGTGTTCAGAACTTCAGAAGTCCTTCTTTGATTCTTGGATTGCTGTCTTGACGCGAGGCAGGTTGTCTGTCGACGTTGGTCTGCGAGACGGGAACAGAAGTGGTGAGTCAAAGGACAGCGTTGAATCGTTCAGACTTAATAGGACACTGAGCCACAGCAGTAAGAAATTGTTGTAAAAGGTAGTTATATGCGAGGTTTATTTAACATGTATTGGCAGGAACTGAACCAGAACAGATTGTGTCGTGTCCTGATGCAAGAAATTAGAAATGAAATTTCTATAATACTTGTCCTTATCGAGTCACTTGCACTACTCTGAAAACATAGCCACTGGTGTACTAGGAAAACGGCAATGCCCTAAGTACACTCGCTGTTCTATTCACACTTCACTTTATCTCTAGTCGCGAATCCTTCGGTTGGTAACCAACTCTTCTTGTTCTCCACTTCGCTCCCTCCGAATGCACTCGAATGAGTTTCGTCCGTTAACTTCAATCGTGAATAGTTATGTCACTGCACTGTGTTGTTTCAAGGTTGTCATTTAAATAGCTACTTGATGTCGGGTGACGATGCGAAGTAAACGTCGCTCTGGGTTAACAGACGGCGCGGGAAGTGTTGGGAGAGGGACCTCTGGGCTGTGGGACCGGTGCAGCAGGAGTAGAGAGTGAGGGTTGAGGTCGGTGGGAGCGGGAGCTGGGAGACGCCTCCTCAGAAGGCCTGGGCCGCGAGCTTGACGGGGAGCACGGAGGGCAAAGGCAGGGCATGACGTGGTCGCTCGACGGCGTGGAGGTGGGTCTCTTCGACGGCAGTGGCGGGGGCGGTGGTGACCGGAGTCGCGGGCGGGCGGAGTGTAGCACGCTCCTAGGACGGTTGCTTCCTCGCTGGGAATACCATACGCCAGGTGTCCCACTTGCAGCTCCGTCACGACGAACAATAAAAAAACTGCACTGCTTAGCTGATAGTTCTCACTTCCATTTCATTGCGGCGATGCTCGATGAATGCCTCGTCTCTGTTTGAGAGATGCTGTAACATAAACGAAGCAAAGGTTAATCTTCGTAATCGAGCCGTTGTTATACTCGTAAGAAGAGTAATGGGATGGCAAATGATGTCACTCGCTTCACCATCGTCGCACTCACAAACGTGGAATAAAACCTCACACGATAGAATAAATCACAGCGGTTTACTTGGAATAGAGAAAGAAAAACACGAGAAATGAAGGAAAGCGTACGAGGAAGAACACGGGAGGGACGAAGAGCCACGATCACAAAGCGCGGAGCGTGGCGTGGGCGTGAACGTGAGTGCGCGTGGCGAGCGAGCGACAGCACGGAGGAACATGGCCTTGCCTAAATCCGGGCCATGCTGCAGCAGCGATGTGAAGCGCGCGCGCTGCTGAGAGCCAGTGCGGACGCCGACCCGAGCCGCCGTCGTCAAGCGCCGAGTCGCGAGCTCTGCTTGCCTGCCGGCCGCGCAGCCAGCCGCCCAAGAAGGGAGAGGTACCTAACTAGCCCCGACTGACCGCACAATGCCGGCACGCAGCGAACTGCATAGTACTTCAATGCCTACCGCGCTGCATCTATGCAACTTGTCCCTGCGCCCCGTTCCCCTTCCCGAACCCTGGCTCTTTCAAGCGACCCAATGTGATCAGGAATATGAGTGACTGGTATTCACCCATACATACACACACTCGCATTCTCTCAACTCACACAACCACACGCCCGCACGTAGGCCGCGTATGCAGCGCGCACACGGACATGCACTCACACTACTTAACCCTCCCGCACACATACTCACTCTCCTACACGCGCGCAAACGCGCGCACACAGCCTCACTCGTATCCATGCAGTATTGGACAATTCGCATATCGTAGTGAGAGGCGTTCTCTGTCAGTCTCGCACCATCTCTGTTCATCTCGCTGGCGGCGCGCGGCGCTGGAACGCGCTCTCTCTCTCCCGCGCGCGCGCGTGCTTGCATGTGTGTATGTACGTCAGATGCAGTAGGGGAGAGTGGGGGCTGAAAAGAGGAGAGAGGGGTAAGTGCACCGGCACAGAGAGGGAGAGGAGAAAGAGGGAGGACCAGCGCGAAGGGAGGGATGTTTTGGGTGGCGGGGGCGTCCCCCGCGGCGACGGCGGCGACGGGGGCGGCGACGGCGCGCGCGGCGGACGGGGGCGAAAACGGAACAAAAATATCTGTTATATTCAATATAAAACAACACAAGCCTGACATATCGCGTGTTCGGAACGATTGCCTGCAAGTCGGCGAGGATTCTGTGCGCGCGCGCGAGAGTCGTTGGCGGGGATGGCACAGGATGACGAGGAGGAGGCGGGGATAGGAGTGCGCGCGCGCTAACGCGCTTCGCGGCATGTGTCGCGCGTGTGGCGCCGTGCCGCGACTGGAACCCCGCGCGCCGATGCGCGTTTCGATAAACGAACGACGAAAGAGCGAAGAAAACGAGAGCGGAGAACGAAATAAAGAAAAAAGGGAAACGCGCGCGCCGGGTGTGAGAGTAACGCGGTGGCGTTTGCGAGCGGTGGCGCGGCGCTGCGGCCGATCGTGGGAGCGTCGCTATGCCGCGAGAGCTGCGTGGTTGTTCCGCTCTTTTGAAGCGACGCGCCACGGGCCTCATGAGCTAAGCGCTGTGCCCCCGCGCCGTCGCTCTTGTAACGCCTCAGGTGGGCACCCCAACACCTTGAACGCAGACTGACCCCAGGGAAACGGTCTCGCTATGCGCTATGGTCCATCCCCTCGTCGTCTCATCCCCTTCCAAGCACCACGTGCTTCCTTCGAACCCTTTGGGGTCGCGATACAAACTCGGTCGTCGAGCACAGGACAAGAAAGAAAGTTGAACATAATTTTATTAATTTGTCTTCAAGCAGAATAAAATCTTACCTAGGTATTAGTAACGAAATTCTCATGTCATGAACTTCGAAGTTGTCCTGTCCTCTAATGAACTGAATTGGTGGAGTAATGGTTGGTAACGTACCTTGAAATAAAACACGTAGAGGACCGATGTTTGCCACGTGTTCATGTTGAAAATAAAGAGAGCACAATATCGTTGTATGTATGTGTTCCTGCTTTTCTTCTATCTGTTTTCTTTAGTTTTTGCTATTGGAAATTTATTTTACAAATTTTCTGAAAGTAAGTGAATTGTCAAGCAGTGACGAGACCTAGCTCCCGTGCTACTATTGAGAGGTTCGTGATTACAAAGTGGTATACAGGGAAATTAGACGACTTTGGTGTTTGAAAATGAAAGAGCCCATGAACGGAGATCTACAGAAATCATTTCTAGAAGAGGAATTAACGGAGAGGTGTTAACAGATATTTATGAGTCAATAACCTCAACTGGAGAGGTTCGGAACAAATATTTCGAAAATGAGTCATTGTGAAAGACAAAAAAGAATTATAATTCAATTAGATATACATGAACATTTTCGTTAACCTGTAAATATTTTTAATATTAAGAAATATAAACTAGCTCTTATAATTTTTCTTTCGAACTAACATATATTTGATGTTCATTTTTGGAAGTATCACAATATTAAAATGTATTTTTTTAAAAATGTGTATGGTTAAAAATTAAGTTATAATTGTCAAATGATAATTACTACTTTCATGAAGAGAAATGATGTTACAAAGGTGAAGTATTATACTTGAGATACTGATTTATATAACGAGACAAACTTGATCGTAAACCAAAAGAAGGTAAAATATTCTACTTTTTTCTCTCAATTTCGTAGATAATCTGACAAGCACCAGTTACCTGATGTAATTATCTTGAAGATTAATCTCGACGAAATATGATGAATTGAAAAGCCGTTATCAATGCAACAGGACATGTAAGAGCATCCACGGTGCTTATAAGAGGGAAAAAACCTTAACGCCAAGATTGTTGTATCTATGTGAGATGAAATTCGCGAGGAATAATATTACATGTGTCCCTGTGTGTCGTGAAGGGTAAGAATGAAATATTCATTCATTTTAATGAAAATTATATTGCGCATTTATGGGGATTTTGAGATATTGAACGCCAATTTTTGTTAACTTTTATATTATGACTTTATTGTAACACTGGTAAAGATCGAATTTAAAAAAAATGAAGATATATAAAGAAAGGGGAGAATGTATAAGACATACAGTCTACAATGTTCCAATTTTTTTCATTAGTTAAGGAAATTACGATCGACAAGGAGAATGATCTACCGGTTATGATTCCTTATTTGCCTAAGAAAGAGTACAAAGAACATTACAGACAGCTCTGTATTAAATACGTGGAACTTACCACTATGAAGATGAGATTGGACTTAGTACTTTTTACAAATTATGTTCTTTTTTATCTCTTTTCCATTTTAATTTTATAGATATCATGAGAATTTCATTTTGTAATACAAAGCGTTACCAAAATATTCTTGTCTTAAAAGTTTTAAGAATAAAGAAATAAAAAGTGTCACATAGTTAGTTTTTTTATAATAACTTCGTATTCACAAATTTGGCACTTTGCACTGATGTACTGATAAGTTCCCAATTGGTACAGGGCATCATATGTTTCTCTTTAGCAGACTTAAACTGAACATGGAGTCTAATAATTTTGTACAAAAATGTCACAGCGGACAAATTTATCATTTCTCTGCTCCTAATTCGTCACTTCCTTCTCAAAATTTGCTTAAGTTTCTACAATAAGAGGCAAAAACTTCGTTGTGAAATTTAAATCACCACATACTGACTCGTTGACAACTAATACGTTCATACGACATATCATATATGATGTAGTAAAATATCATTCAACACACAATATTCTTTCACTATAAAGAGTGAATTCTTTCAAAATACGACTTACTATTCTTTTTTAATTGTGTCAGTTCAACAAGAATGATTAATATGTATCAAATTTTGATATCAATAAAACTGTACTCGATTTAACATGAGTGGAGTATTGTAAACATGAAAAATTTCAATTGAGAGAATTTGATCGAAACACACGACTCAGAGAGTCTCACTAGTGTTATTTTTGGGGCACCACCATCTACGTGTGTGCCGCGACCGGTCAAGGCAATAAATAATTCACATTTCAGATAAAAAGAAGTGAATGATTATTATCCAAGATATTCTTTAGTATGTTTACTATTTGTATTTAAAGGGTATCTCACATGAAAACCCAAGTGTGTTTTAAAAACTTTTTTTGTTTCCAAATTTTAAAAACTTTTTCACGCTGTAGGTGCAATATTGCTCACATGTTATTTCTTTTAGAATTTTGGTATAAGCACATTTAATTAACATTTTTCACGTACACTATCACCCTGATGACATCTAGAAAAAAAAATCCCATGTTTGTGCTCACTACGGCCGTTGGAGCTGAAATACATCAAACGAGATGTAAAATACAAGTAATTATTTATCATTATTATTATATTAATGAAGCGTTGTAATGGCGAACAAGTGGTTCTCAAGATACATCTCCGTCCCCAGCAGTGACCCCAGCGCTCACCTCTCTTCCGGTTCGGTTGCGTCACTCCAGTAATAAATGTACAAGGTACATGAGACTTACATGTCCAAGGTATACATGTCTAATTGTACATGAAAAGCCACGTATTCCAGCACCATTGGTTTTTATTTGTAATGGAAAGCTAAGAATCGTTGGGAAAAAATTAAACAGGATTCAAATAAAAGAATTAGTTCAGAAGAAATTTGCCGACCATCACCGAAAATGATCAGTTTTTATTTTTGTCGATTATTTTGTAGTTTGTAGCAGTAGCAGAGCAAAATATATTCTTTCATAAACTCGTTTTTAGAATGACTTCATCCAAGGACTAACACTCACGAGTAAACTCAAGAGGTGTCTCATGAGATGTCTCACACGTGTGATAATGTCATTATATATATAAAATTGTGTGATCATGTATAGATAACATATTTAAAAGTTATTGTAAAACAGATTTCTGTTGATCTTTGTTTTCAAAATAATTTTTAAAAAGTGAGTAAATGGTTACCACGAGAAATAGTTCAATGATTTCAGCGACAGATATTCTTGAAAAGTCATCAAAATGCGTTTTAAATTTTATAATTCTTTCATTACACTTTTATTTGAATGATTGTTTCCCAAGAACGTGTCTTTAATACTTCTTTGACAACTGTAAGTAAATGAATTCAGATAATTGGTGAAACCAAGAAAACTCTGAAAAGGTTAGGTTTCCTGAGCGAGTGAAATAATTGGAATCAAAGTTATGAACGTCATTTCGGTGCCATCAGTTAAAAACTATAATTTTTCATAAATTTTTATTATTAGCTAATTAAAAAATATCATGGCAGTAATACATAAGGATTTACAGAAAAAATGAGGTAATTCTATTCGATTTTGTTCATTTCATATCATTGATACTTCACGGTTCATTTATTCATAGATAATAATTGAATCCTCACAAACGCAGAATTTAACCATTAAAAGGAACGAAAACCACTAAAAGCTTAAAACATATTTGCTTGTTGAAACCATTACCAGTCATTTATTTTATAATCATATTTTAATATTTACTAATGAAAAATGAAATGAAATAATGTTAATATAACTTTTTATACCTATGCGGTCACTTTTTAGTTGGACTCTTGGAGCGACGTCTCGTATATACGTTTCTGCTCCAGATGTTGACTAATTAAAGATTAATAACTTGAATTTTTGAATCATTTGATAAGTTAATAAATCAAATGGTTAATGTCCTCAAAACACATAAAAGTCATCAAGTTACTTTCCTTGCGTTTTTCCCTGATCAACAAAGAAATTCGAACAAACATATTTCATGAGAATCAAGGAATGAACAACTAAGAGCCGAGTGAGTTATATGCACAAAGCCATTGCAAAAACAATGAGATTTCATTAGTACATCTTAACGAGTTCAGAGTGTTCTTTTTGATTTTTGCCTTGATTTATGGTTGAAACGTTAGTACTTCCACGTTATGTGTCGATAATGAAAGCAAATACTCATTCTAGAGAATAGTCATATATAATCGGATTGTTTTATTTCATGACATTGAATCACCAAGAATATATTAGTCATTAAATCGTATAATAATTCTGACCAAAATTTTCAATCACACTGCTGAAAAACCATTCTGTGAGATGAAAATTTAATTTGAAAGAAATGCTTCGAGTTTTTTGAAAGATTCAGAGACGCTTATTGTATCGCTGAGTCTGCCTTTCTGAATATGTGCGTGTGGTTATTTTCAATTGTTTGTTAATGTTTCCGTGTAATTAAAGTGAAAATTAAAACAATTATTTTAGAACATAAAAATCACTCTCCTAATTAATGCAACATTATTTCACCTCTACACTTCCCAAGTTTGCAGTTTGTTCACTCCTTACCCTTCATACCCATTGAATGCAAAACAAATGAATGGCACATTGCAACTCTCTCATGAAATTGGCCAGGGTTTCTGTACGTTCGCGGGTGGATTCAAACAGAAACCGAAAGAATTAAAATGTCAAAGATTTATAATAATCAAATATAAGAAAAAAATAATACTCCTCATTGTACCCTCATATGTCCATTGCGTGTCCTAGGTCACGTATTTTTGAATAGATTAATTAATTTTAGTTTTAAAAAATTTACTAATTCACATGCCAAAGAATTATATTAAAAAAAATACAAATTGAATTTGTCTTTGCACTATCACATTCATCATTTATATATGAGAAAATGTCCACTTGTTATTCATGCTCGTGTTAACTCTCTGACGCTTATCATTATGCATGTATTATAGCTCAAAATTAATTCAAATAGTAGTCTTTCTACACGTAACACAACAGACTTATTTTGTTATATTAATAGTGTTTGAGTTCTTAAGAAGTATTTCTTTAATTCGTATACTTTTTGATTAAAAAAAGAAGAACGCTGTGTGCCAAATATGTGTTCACTTCTCAAGTGAAACTGAAAAGAATATGATGGAATGGAGAAGCTCTGGTACTTGGAATTGGAATTGGTATAGCACTGGAGATAACATAGGTTGATGGATGCATAATTTGAAGATTCTTCTTTTTTCATTTTTATTTTTTTGATATTGGCCTCCAATTTGAAAACGACCTTTTAAGGATATGCGAAATATAGATTTCGGATTTATCTTGAGTTAGTCTCATTTGAAAAAAGTAACATTTGATAAATTTACAACTGTAGAGGTAATAATAATAATGATAGTAATGGAATGGAATGTCTTAAAAGCAGATATCGATAATTTTGCCAACATGACACTTAACAGACATTTCTTAGCTTGAGCTAAAAACGTCCTACTTAGCATGGACATCCACCGACGCAGTCTGTTTAACTTCAGAAAGAACATCAGTAGCAATACAAAAATAATAGTTTTTCTAGTTATTTAAAAAAAATATACAGCCATAAATGATAGAAATGAACACAAATCATACTCTAGACAAATCCTATGCATTTCTACGTTAGAGGATCATTCAAAAGAAAAAAAGAAAAACTCTTTTGCCTGGTAACAGGTACCACACTTCTCCACTAAAATGCATTGATGTTACTTTTCCATAAAATGTTTTATGCCAATGATTTAATTCATGTGAATGATGGATGAATTAATTAATTAACAAATGAAAAAAATCCAATATTTTATTCAATTATAGTTATTTCGTGACCGCATATAAGAAATTTCGGGAAAGGCTCGGGCACACCGAACTCCTCCACTGTGTACGTGCCTGTCTGGTGCAACAGATCGGTAAGAAATAGTTCATCCACATCCTTCATTAACTCTTGTGGATACATAAGATCAGTCGTTCCTGAATGGTTGCGCAACAAGTTATAGAAGAATATTTTCTTCCTTGTGGCAGATTTTGAGAGAAGTTGCCTCTCAGCATTTACAAGTGCTCTTGGGGAAAATATTAAAAAACGCCAAACTTTTCTTCCCTTCAGAGAGTTTGCCATTATAAAGAAATCTAGATCTTGAATCATATTGAACTTTATGATAGCTAATCTGCTCATACAAGCATCCAGCTTTCAATATTTTTCCTGATATTAAAGTTGAAAAATTGACGAGGACCATTCAGCTTTTCTTCCAATCTGTATTATTCTAGGTGTAGTAATATTTACTTAATGTACTTCTTGAATAGATTGTAATGTGCAGTAAATAATAAAACTAAATCTTGAACTTGCCTTCGAGTCGAGATATTCCTTTGTTACGCAGCCTGCTGTGCGTTTTCATATATGTGGACAAGGTGAACAATTTTCTTACAATATATTTGTTATTTTTCGTTGATGCGCAGAATAAGTTACACAGCAAAGGAGCGGAAACAACTATTTGGTTTGCAGTACCCACAAGATTTTCAGGGAAAGGTCGTGGTTGTTGAGAACACTTTTCCCGGGACTTTCTCAAAATCTGAAGGAGTTTACTCTTTTGATACAGCATTCATCAAGTCGGCGAGTTGACTATTCCGTTCTCGTAGTTAATATCTTGTACCTATTAAGCCTGTCCTCTGTTAACAATTTTTCGGGTTTTGAGAATTTTATGAGCTTTAATCGCGCTTATTTGTACCCCAGATGGAGATAGAAAGACGTTTTTTCATATAGTAATAGTCGAAGATACTCTCTAAAATGAAATTATTAGCGATTCCGTAAGGCGCGGCAAATCGGTGAATTTTGGGGTGCTTTTTGGAACCTGAGAGATTTAACAAACCTCAATCTGTTCACAAATGAAATCGCTATACTCGCGGCGATTATATGTCAATTATAATAAGATCACGATGACGATGGAATGAAATTCATAATAAAACAAAAGGAGGGTGTCCAAGCACATCCCTACATTTCATCTCTTTTTTCGGTAGTACATTTTTAGTAGTAAACCCTTCACAAGTGATTCACACATAATAACACTCGCCTCATCAAGCAAGAATTGAAAAATTCTGAAAAAAATTGTGAGTTTCCAAAACCCTCAATACTTAAGATGTTAATGGTTTCGTGGGATATAGAAATACAGCAAAAAGTTCCATGTTCTGCTCCCTAGCGTTCTCTTCTAATTGCGTGAGACGGCGCTGTTCCTCTTGCTGATCGGAAACCGTACAAAAGTACAGTTTCCTTTCAAAAATATATAAAATTTCAGCAATAACTTTTTGTTGCATCGGAAGGAAATAAAGTGGAGACAGAATCTTGCAAACGAAGCTGCTTCATTTATTCGCATCCATTCGAATCAATGACTTCCAACCTATTTTTCTACTAACTTTGTGAAAAGAGTGACCGACCCCATATTTTCTCACATATTCTTACAAAACAATTGTTAATATCTTTCAAAATGTCAAGAGTTTCAACCTGCTCATTCGTTTAAAGTATTGATCGTTCTTTCTGTGATTCTAATGAGAGGTTCCTCATTGAACTTTCAAGAACAATTTTTTAAAACAGTTATTACTATCCAAAACACGGGCACTCATTTTATGTGAATGTAATAGTTGTTTGTAACATATAGTATTACATTTCTAGCTTCACTAGAGTTACAGATTTGAAAAATATGATTAAATACATCACATTTCCAAGAAATGTAAGAATATGAATAATTTTACATTTCAAATAACATAGTTTATAGTTGAAAAAAAAACAAAACAAAACAAAGAGGTTCTTGAATTAAGATCATTTCTAGAACCTTCCTTTTTTGGTCGATATTTCACACAATTATATATTTCAACTACAGAAATTTTTATAAGTATTCGTTTTTGGAAATAAATTAAGATGCAACTTAATATCTTGAATTATTATTATTATTATTATTATTATTATTACTATTATTATTACGGGGGTTGTAGGGTTCGCCAACAACAAGGTCATTAGAGCCCGAATATCTTGAACTCGATCTAATGATTTCCCCATTTTCCGGCATAATTCCACAGTATTTTTTTATATCCAATTATTCTCAGGTGAGAGACTTCAATGTGATCGCACTGGGGAAGAGTCTAGGTAAGGCAGAGTCCTGGCATCGCCGTGGATCGAGCAGGCGAACTCTGTGATCAAGAGTTACAACTACTTGCCAGCGTCCCAGCATCTTCCCTTTGGATGTTGCGTCTCACTGACCGGCAGAGAGCGGAAAGACCAGTCTTTCATCGCCTCATCGCTTGCGTTTAGGGGCCAACGAGTTAACTAACTTGAAGCTGTCCACAAACGGCACCTAGCGGACGGCGATACAAACGCGTGATACTGCCTCATAAACACTTCTATATGGTGTTATGTATTATAAGATGCTCGGTTATTTCACACATCCTACTTTTTTACCTATGTTAGGAAATCCAAATCTCAATGAATAAATGAATCAAACCGAAAAAAACAGAAATTGCATAAGCCATCGATTATCTTTACCCCAGAAATGTTATAATTTTGGGTTTGACTCGTTTTAATTGAAACGTATTACTTCATAACGTGCCAATACACTTATTTTCAGACATCACCCTAGAATACATCTCGTTCTCTCCAACTATTTTATTTCATTTAACCCAAGATTGGGGACCAAGTACGTAATATGTTATTTAGTGCATCTATTGACGGATGTTTGACTTTATTGTCGCGTTACTGCAACAATATTACAGAATTTTCAACTCCTTCACCACACATTATTCAAATCATCACGTAGGGAACATTTTTAATGAGTTTCACGTGTCCACTAGTTTAAGTTCAAGAGAGAATCCATGATGTAGATAATTTAGGATGACTTCTACGGGAAAAGAGTAGATGAATGAGAAATATAGATCTACTTGGGTAACATTAGAAGTAGATGTGATGAAGTCTACGAGTAAACACACATTATGAATAATCAAATCTAGAAACCACTTAAAAGTCCGGTGGTGAATCACAATGCTATCAAAAATATTTAATTCATTTATTTATAATTGTTATAGATCTCAACCAGTTCTGATGCACTGAGTTCGTTTAAGGTTTCCGTTTATCTATGATTTAGTTGCATTCATTATCGTAATGCATTCATCAAATTATGTAACGAACTTACTACTGAAGTAGTACTAGAGAAATGTAGCAGATTAGGGAAGCGGACAAGCAGATGTTAGATTACTTTTTCCGCAAATAATTCGTCTTATGATGTTTAGCGGCCACAATAATAATAAATTAAATAAACTAATTGTCAAAAAAGCAGTTACCAACTGCGTAAGACCTCGAATCTACTTTCTGGAAGCAAGCAAGAGATCATCCCATCAGTTTCGTTCAAGGGTCCAAGGTCAGTGAATTTAACATTTCAGCACACTCCTAGCATACATGAGTACCTTTTACATTGAAAAAAAATCAGTAACCTCCATTGGGGGTAAAGTTAAACGAAGTTACAATTCTAACTCATGATTTTGTTTACAATCAGTACAAGACTTTTACCATAACGTTACGGAGAAATATTCAATAAATAAAGATTACTTATGTAGGTGAAAATATCTAATTAGAAAAGGTGAAAGGGCTAACATCGTTGTGTATAGACCAAGTGCATACAAACTATTACTGAACTAAAATTCCAGTTGAATTTTTACGTCATTGTGCGCGAGACTATATTTCATAAGTTCTCAACTGAAACTTCATTACAATGTTTGTAGATTTCAATTCATGAAGAGATGCATAGAGAGAAACAAAATTTTAATTTCATCATCGAATTCTAACAAAAGCGACGATGTTCCCAGTAACATGCGCACACATTTTACCCGAGTTAGAAGTCATCTTAGTAAAGGGAAATCACCTTGAAATAAGTGAGCTGATCTCGGCATAGTCTTGTTATTGACAAGACTCACTTATTTTGGTGACGATTTGCCCAGTTTTAAAGATATATGTAGTTCATACTTACCTATATTAATCCAATAATACTGATTATTTACCAAAATAATGAGTATATTTTCTTCAGAATCAGAAGATTTTCATTAATTTTTTCCTTCCATTAGTGAGTCAGATTTTAAAAACTACGTGAAATTTGAAATACAAGATAATTTTGTTTAAATTCAATATTCCAAAGGACTAGGGGTAAATGGACTTGTCTGAACGTGATCAAAATAATGTCATCTCAAAGTTAGTACTCACCCAAATTCTCAAACTTTAAAATGCAATCTGCAATTTTTCACAGTCATTTCCCTTTTTGGAATTTTGTCTGCAAAAATTCTCAATATTAGGTCAGATTATGTAAACTCGGACTGAGAGAACTATCAACGTTCAGGACTCAGTTTTGGCGGACATGATTGGGTCATAACACTTGAAAAGAATTTCACAATTATAAGTTAAAATCGCGAAGCCATTGGATATGATTAAGTTTTCACTGTGTTATACATTTCCCACAATTTAATTACTCGGTGCAGAAATCCCCAGTTGACAGACTCGTGAATAAAAATTCAGATGAACTGAAAAGGAGACAAGGATATCCATTACGGCAATGCAGTTTGTGATATATGCTTGCCTCGAGAGTCCCACACATAGACATTCTAGTAAGTGAATGTTACAAATTATGCGCCCAACAAAAAAAGGTACGCCACAATTTTTAAGAAAATGTAGAATGAAAGTGACTTAAAATTTTGTCATCCGTTTAACTATAAACTATCATAGTCTTAAATTTTTAAGGGATGAAGGCAAAGCTATCTTGGCATTGGGTACCAAAAATGGTTCTACCTGAAAAGTTTTTAATTTGTCCTATTTCTGTGTATTTTCGGACACACAATCCATAAAGTCGCTTATCCCAGCATTTTGCAATTTTCGTTTGAAATTTTTTTTTTCAGTGAACCGACATGAAAACGAGTAATTCATGCAAGTAGAGTGCGGAACAGTCGCACAGCGGAAAATATGCTTTTAGGGCGAAACTTGGAGAGTTCTAATTAAATAAATAATTAAAAACTTACGATCTTTTATGGACGAATAATATTTATATTTTCTGTGAAGAGGTAGCTACATTTCGACTTGGATTTAAGTCATCGTGAGGTGTTTAATTATTTATTTAAATAGATTATATAATGGACGTTAATAGTAGTAGAATTGGAGTGTGCTGGCGGTTTTATCACGAGTCGTTGCAAAATTTAAGAAGAAACAAATTTGTTTAGACTTTTATATCCCTTTTTCTAATAAATTCCAATTCTCAAAAACAAATGGAAAAAACAAATATTTCGAAAAGCTCTTAAGCAATTTTTTGTCTCAAAATGCTAGGTTTATCGGCAGATATATTTTAATGCAAATTTGAAATTCGGATTAGGCTTTGAAAGTACATTTACAAAATCAAAACTTCTTATTTTCTCAGGAAAGCACGATTTTGACCATAGGCGAAATTGCGATTGAGACCTGACTGCGACAGTGTCGACGAACACCTGCGTCTACTGTTGCTTCAGAGCACGTAAATGGGAATTGCAGTACTCGGTTAGCGGGATTCGGTGAGGTTTTGATCTGGTGTGTTCTTCCTGTCCTCCTCCCTATGTAGAATATTAAAGAAATTGTCTCATTTACCTTGATCCCTCCGAATCCCAGTCTCATTTCTATAAGAGGATGAAAAATAAATAACAATTAAGGTAATAACCCAGAATTGGATACATAGAATAGAAACATTTGATTTAGAACTTCAGGTAACACTGATAAGTATCAGTTAAGGTCCCCAACGAAAAGTAATAAGTTAAAGAAAATCAATTATATTATATAATTTGTAATCAGTAGCGTGTTATTCTCCTTTTATCTACTGTTAACGTTCCAATATTTATACTGTCTTATAATTAGTAATTTTATATTGTATGTAATTTGATTTCAGTACATGAAGATGACCAACATTCGGTCGAAGGAGCTTTTGCCTGAAAGGAAAAGAAAAAACGGAAACGTGATGTCAAAAAAATGTAATTTAAAAAATGGTAAAAATGCAATGGAAAGTAAATTAGAGCATGTGAGGAACAAGAATAAACTTTACTTCTCTGATGCTTCGTAGTAATTGTGCCTTTAAATCGAACGAAGAATCGCCCCGAAATGTCACAGAGACATGGACAGTATGTGACCCCATACACAGAACAAACAAATATACTCACATACAAAACAGATAAATAAATAGGTGATAAGACAATAAAAGTAATTTTTAATATAAATTTCTACTCAAAATCAAATTCTAAAAAAAATAATTATCAAGGTTTATTAAAAACTTCCATTCTCATAGGTATGTTAAAGTTAAAGTTGGATTTACAAACAGCAAACGTGTTATTAATTATTTGATGTTCATTTCATTTCTATAACTGCTTGATTCAACTCAACAGGTAATATTCCATACCCTGAAAGTTGAATTCATTGCATTATCGAGAAGTGACTTCATGAGAATGAGTGCAGTGCCAAGCAGTGGTGGATCTAGACCGTAGTCAAGGGAGGGGGGGCTAACCGGGGAGGGATCTGGGAAGCATTTCTGTTTGAAAATCATGGTTTTACAACACAAATTTTATAAATATTAACTTTTAAATAAAATAATCAAATCATCAAATAGGTAATTAACAATATTAAATAGTAACCAAATTTATTAATAGTTTAAAGTGGCCAAATATGCCTTTATCTGTTGAGGGTTCTGGTCCAATAGGGGGGAGGGGAGGGTTATAGCCCCCTTAGTTCACTCCCCCTAGATCCTCCACTGGTGCCCAGAAATGCGGATGTTTGTTCATCTATAATGTTACTTCCGTGGAGTTTCTTCAGATGACGTGGGAGGTTTTTGTTAATGAGTAAAGTGCACCCATTATAGTAGGGACAATTTTTGGAGTGGTGTTCCACATTTTCTGACTATCAGCTTGGATATAAATGTACTTCAAAATCTTTTCCGCCCCTTTTTGAACAAATTTGTAGACATTGGAGAAAGCAATATCAATTATTTTGATTGTTTCTACTGAATGTTACGCCCAACAACTGGACTTTAGGCTATGATCAGTCTGTTAGTCGTGATGTGGTGATTCTAGTTAACGATGACGCGGTTTCCATTAATATATTGTTGCGTTTGGACAATTTTGCGGTGGTTTTCATGACAAAGAATATATTAACTTTTTGCCAGTTCTGAAGAGCCTGGTAAATGTTTACAAGACAATCTACTCTCGCCACACCCATTTCTTCTCCACTTCCTGATATTCCACCTCCTTTTACGTAATCTCTCTCACCCAAGTCTGACTCATCTATTCCTACAATCACATCTTCTTCCGCCTCCACACACAGTTACAACTTCTGCTCGAGATTTCGATGGGGGGCTCGAAGGTGACAGTCGCATTTTGGTGCACTGTGCGAGCTTGATCCGGGTCAAGAAACTGTACGAAACTGTTCAACAATCTAACTTCGATTCCTATTCTCGAGAATCAGAAACTCTTTCCGAAAATAAAATAAGTATATTTCATCATAGTGTCCACACACTTGCAAACAAATAGACAGACATTTAAATTCCTTTACATGAAAATCCATCCTATTTACTATGCCTCAGAGAACATAAGCTTTCTACTAGCAACATCAATGATACTTTTATTCTAATTATTATTTAGCAAGTTCTTACTATCGACAAAATTTTAAAGGAAAACATCCTCATGCAGGTACGTGTATCTAAGTTCGAAATTGCATTTTATCTTCTCGATTTCCAGTCTACGAGAACATCTGCCTTAATAGTGTGTTCGAACATTCTTCCGTTAATTTGACCGACGTAGGTGTTATTGTTTTGAGTATTTATAACATCTACAATCAGATCTTGATAAATTTTTTCGGGATTTAGAAATTAATTTTAAACGTATTACAAGAAAATTCACCAAAACTATTGTTACGTGTGGCGATTTCAATATTAATTTCTGAGTACATATGATCCCGCATATTCACCCATAAATCGATTCAAGGATCTATTTGACTCCTTCAACTTTATAACTGCGATAAACGACCCTACTCGCCTCTCCGGTTCATCTCAAACATAACTAGATCAGATTATTGTCAACAATGAAACGTCATATTCCTCTGAAGTGATTAACGCGGATTACACTTTGCCAAAAAGGGCCATATTAGTGCTGGAAGTAGTTGAGTATGCAAAATGTGAGGACTAGCAACTATGTTCAGATTCTTATTCCTGAGACCCTAATTAATGGCAAAACCCATCTTACCGGCAGCTGAGTTGGTATATTTTACTCCCTTGCCACCCCCACTCCGCGCCCAATAGTAAACGTAGCGCTCCTTGCCGTTTCGTTTGTATCTGCGACAGTCGACCCAAAAACTTTACATTAAATGCTATATTTTGTCGTTTATACGTAATATAATTCAATCTTCGTTGTTTCTGAGTGTCTACTTAAAGCTGTTTTTTATGTAAAAAATATCGTTACAAGTGGTGAATTTAAAAAGAAAAATACCGAACAAGTTATCGTGTTGATTTTATACCGCGTTTATAGATTATATGAATTTTTCTCACGATCAAGTGGAGATAGAAATATCTATCTTTTTTAGGTAACCAAAGGAAGTAATATTAAATAACAATCACTCAGGTTTGACCCACAAATATAATCAACATGAAACTATAATTGCAGATTTCTTGCTAATGTTTCCAAATTCAGACCTTATCAGGTCTGGGAATGAATATTCAAATAATTACAGTAAATGGTAGAAATTCTTTCGAATTCAATTATTGCTGACAGAAATAATAATGTTGAATTACATTTACTGACTACTCGACAAATTTTGCCTAATTTGTTCTCTATGAATCACACTATTTATAGTGGAGTGACACTTAATTTACCAGAAGTGTTAAAATTATCTCCAGAGGTCATGTTTGGTATGAAGAGAGGAATGCATTCCGTCAAACGAACTTCAGGTACAAACTCAATGCATTAGGCAACGACTGAGCACTAGAACATGTATTTAGAACCAATCTTCTTCAGTGATTGGAGGCTTCTTTGGTATCACTAAAAATAAAAAAGCAATGCAGAAATGGTTGCTCCTGCGTCCTTTCAAAAATATTGTTCACTCATCTCTCTCTTCATATCGTGGAATACAATATGACACTAAAGGTGACAATTACGGTGATAATGAATGGACTCAATCGAGGATGAATTCGGATGAAAAGGATATTGGAAATATCATCATGTGTTTTAATGCTTGTAATCCGTTTAAGAGTTATGCACATTGTGTGCTTCGTAATATTTAAAACCGGCGCACTGGCTGGAGAATCTACTTCGCAATGCTTACTAAATATTAGAGAAAATGGAGAGACTCTATTACGACATACGGAAATTAATGGTTTTTCATGAAAACTAAAAAAAATCGAATACTATAAAGAACGGACCTTCACAACTTTGAAGGTAGTCCTGCCAAGGAAAACACAAATACTTCCAACAAGAAATTGTAAGATACAATAAAATATTTTCCAACAGTCATTCACGTTGGCTTCCCTTCGTGGATTTGGCACAAAAATATTAGCATCGTATGAAATATTAGAGTACTGCAAGTACCTTTTCGACAAAGACGGATTTTAGAGGAAATCAAAAATCATAACTCACTCTTCATATAAAAAAAATAAAATAATTATATTTCATCATAATGTCCAATCCCTTTCAAACAAATTGACAGACATTGAAATTATGGTACCCGAAAATCCATTCGATTTGCTATGCCTCACAGAACATTGACTTTCAACTAACAACATCAACGACACTGCATGATAAATTAAAAGTCGTTTTCATGTTGCTCATTTCTTTATTGGTATTAGAAAGCTTTTTCGGCTGCATAGCAACCATCATCAGTAACATACACTGAGTGTTAAGGAATATTTTTGGCGAATGCCTTATTCCTTAACACTCAGTGTATGTTACTGATGATGGTTGCTATGCAGCCGAAAAAGCTTTCTAATACCAATAAAGAAATGAGCAACATGAAAACGACTTTTAATTTATCATGCTTTGATAATGTTGCTAAAGCTCCACAATTACCAAGTATCAACGACACTGTTATTTCTAATTATTATTTAGCAAGTTCTTACTCTCGGCAAAATTTTAAAGGAAAAAATCCCCACGGAGGTACGTGTATCTACGTTCGTAATGATATTTTATCTTCTCCACTGACAGGCTACGAGAACTTCTGCGTAGATAGTGTGATCGAAATTTCTGCAGTTAATCTAATCGACACTGGTATTATTGTTTTGTGTATTTATAAACCTCCATAATCAGATATTGACATATTTTTTCGGGATTTGGAATTTGTTTTAAAACACACCACATAAATCTTCTAAATCTATCGTTATATGTGGCGATTTCAACATCGATTTCCTGAGTACATCCGACTGTGCACATTCGACAATTAATCGATTCAAGAATCTTATCAACTCCTTCAACCTCATTACTACTATAAACGACCCCACTCACCTCTCCAGTTCATCTCAAACATTGCTAGATCAAATTATCGTGAACAATGGAATCTCGTATTTCTCTGAAGTATTTATCGCCGAATACAGCGATCACCTTGCTCAAGTATTGACTATTAATGATAAACTAAAACCACTTAAAATCCTTTACAAGTTTTCAAGAGAGTTAAATGACACAAATCAATCCATATTTATAAATTATTTGTGTCATGAAACATGGAAAGAATTGCCAAAACACCGACGACAAATTCAATGTATTTATCTCAATATTCCTAAAACATTACAACTCTAGCTTTCACATAAAACGCAAGTTAATTAACACAAAGAAATACAATAGGTGGATCACCCAAGGGATGAGAATTTCTTCAAAAAAACAAACGCCGTTTATATTATCTTTCAAAACTCTATAACCAACCACCCGAATCCCATGATTATTTTCGTAAATATAAGACTATTCTTCGAAAAATAGTCTATGCAGCTAAAATTATAAAAAACGACAGACAGGTACTTAAATTGAACAACCGGACGAAAGTCATGTGGAATATTGTTAAAAATTACACGGCAACTTCTGAAAATCGCGAAGAAAATATGGCGGCATAAACGATGGCAATATCGTATCAAATTCTCAGGACATCGCAAATTTGTTTAATTCTTACTTCTCAGAAGTAGGTAAAATGACGAACTCAATATATCCAAATCAATGTTCTCCAATTATATCCACCCACGTACCCAATTCTATGTTCACTTCTGAAACTAACGCCAGCGAAGTCATGAGAATCATCAGCTCATTAAAAAACAAATTTGCAACAGGCGTAGATGATATACCCGAGTTTACTGTTAAATTTTCGTCCCACGTTATATTAAATCCACTCATAAATATGTTTTATAGTTCTTTATCGGAAGGGGTGTTTCGTAACATATTTAAGAGAGCTAAATTGAAACTTTTACACAAGAAAGGAAACAAACTTAATACTGAAAATTATCGACCAATATCTCTAATACCCACTTTCTCAAAAATCCTAGAAAAAATGTTCTATAAGCGTCTTCTAGATTTTTACAAAAAAATAATTCTCTCTGACGATCAACACGGTTTTCGGTAATCCTTTTCCACTACAAGCGCCATATTTTCTTTCTTATGCGATGTTACCACATCTCTTGACCGTGGAGAAAATCCTCAGGGTGCTTTTCTTGCTTTATCCAAAGCATTCGATGTCATCGATCACGAAATTCTTCTTTCCAAATTGCATTCTTTAGGCATTTGTGGACTTCCACAACAATGGCTAACTTCTCATTTAAAAGATAGATATCAACAGGTAGAAATATTCTATACTACAAACAAAATACTTCAGCGTTGTCTTTCAGAAACACAGCCACTTACTTGCGGAGTATCCCAAGGTTCAATTCTCGGCCCTATACTCTTTTTATTGTATGTGAACGACATGTCATCGTCCAAAAGAGATTGCAAAATGGTTCTTTTTGCTGATGACACTAATTTACTATGTAAACATGCCAACGCTCAAAACGTTTTGTCTAACCTTTCGACTTGGTTCCATACAAATCGTCTCATTGTAAATAATGACAAAACAGTGTATATGTCATTTCACAATGGTATCACAAAATATTTACCCCAGGTATTCCTTTCTTTAAACGGAACACAATTAAAATATATTTTGCAAACGTTTACTCCCATTTACGTTACGGCATTAACTTCTTGGGCAATTCCGGTCAGAGCATTCAAACTTTCAGAATTCAGAGGAGGATAGTTCGGATAATCTCACCCCTGAATCTCTTGTAAACCTTTATTTCAGGAATTAAATATCTTAACACTTCCCTGCATTTATATTTATGAAACGGTCGAGTTTGTTAAGACCGAATTACTGGAGTGCCACTATCGCTTCATACGAAACAGAATCGTTCACGAACACAATACTCGCAATAATAATAATATTCATTGTCCTAGAGTGTCAACCACTCTTTGCCAAAAAGGACCCTATCATTCGGGAATCGTTCTATACAATTCCCTGCCCAAGAATATAAAAGATATTATGAAATTGAATCTCTTCAAATCCGCGGCTAAAAGCTATCTCCTGCACCAGTGCTTCTACAATGTAAAAGAATTTATTGATTTTAATAAAAGATAAAATCCGTGTTGTACTTTATCATTCCATTGTTGTAGTACTTTTAAAATAACTTATAACAATTTCAAAAACTATTTTCGTGCATGTTTGTGTTGTGTCTTATGATTCATATTAATTTAGTTTTATGTGTACTCAACTTTGGCAGGATTGTGTACATTAATTCTGTAGACGCATCCTGACCCGGGTTTCGCTCCGGTTTTCCTTCGGGTAGAGGCGGATTTCTTATACAGGTTCTCTATGCTTTCTCTAGGGGCGTGTTTATTGTAACAATAAATCGTGAATTTAGTGTTATTTCAATTCTTATGATTTTTAAACACTATAATCAGTGTAATCTATAGTTCGATAATAATTTGTACGTGTAAAATAATTTTTGTGTGTTAAATTACAAACTTATTGACGTTATATTAGTATTATAACTTGTAGCTAATTTTTTATCTTATCTAGGAATTTTTGCTGAAATTTTTGAATCTGCCTCTGCCTTAGGGCCCTTGATCGGAATTGATGGGATGGTCCCTTGCTTGCTTCCGGAGAGTAAAGTAGTTTATTGTCCTCCACGTGGTCATACGCAGTTTGTACTGTTTTTTGACAATAAATTAATTAATTAATTTATTTATTTATTTATTTATTTATTTATTTATTTATTTATTTATTTATTTATTTATTTATTTATTTATTTATTTATTTATTTATTTATTTATTTATTTATTTATTTATTTATTTATTTATTTATTTATTTATTTATTTATTTATTTATTTATTTATTTATTTATTTATTTATTTATTTATTTATTTATTTATTTATTTATTTATTTATTTATTTATTTATTTATTTATTTATTTATTTATTTATTTATTTATTTATTTATTTATTTATTTATTTATTTATTTATTTATTTATTTATTTATTTATTCATTCATTCATATTCAAAACAATCGTAACAGTGATACGAACTCTCAGCAAGATATTATAAATTTAAAAACTCGAAACAATTTCATCGTTAATGGTACGACACTGGTTCATCAAATACAGTCAAAAAGTTCAATACATTCAGTGTTTTTGCCGAGGTATTTTTCAAAACTAACATGCTAATTTTCACGCTATCTGAGGTGAAGAGAATATATTTAATATTCTATTGATATGACGATATTTCAATAAATATTTTAATGGGATTTGGTTGTACTTCGAATAGATCATATACAATAACACTCAATATTGTATTATTGTATATTGAATGTTATTGTGTATGACATACACGCAAGACCAAGCAAATCCCATTATGAATTCGGAGGTCAAGAACAAGAATTTAATAAATAATTTGTTTTCAGAGTTAAGGCCAAATTATTAAAAATATCATAATTTTAAGTCATTGAAGTATAATTCCCACCGATTGTAAAACTTTCTTTTCAAGTAGTCCAAATAGATCCCGATAATTGATTCTTCTTTTTGTGAGGTGTTTGAGTTTAAATCAAACCAAGAAGGATGTTCTGTCACATACTTTACGCAGTAAGAAATCAATGTCCACATGTCATTATCCACAGTGCTAATACAGATGTATTAATCTTGGCAATTTATTACTGGACAGAAATAGCAAATATTGGTTGTCTAGGTCTGCGGTTCTTGTAAAAAGAAACGCCTTGCAGGATGCCATTTAGCTGCTGAATCCCTTGGTGAAAGCTTATGTAATATTTTGCCAGCATTTCATTCCGTAAGCGCTTGCGATACTACCAGTAAATTAAGTAGTTAAAAACAATGTTTGAAAGTTGTGTTGGAGGATTCTGTACAAACAACCGTTGTATCTTTGGGAAACTTTGACCTTAATGCTGAACAATGAAAACGGTTAGAAACAGTAAGCATTTATGTTGTTTAGTTTTTGTTTTTAAGAAAAAGAAACTGCTCATGAACTCCGATGTAAATGATTTCCCAAAACATAGGTTTTGGCAGTAAATTAATGAAAGTAGTATGCACGTCGGATGCTTTGTATTTATTAAGGGCTGCAATACAGACATTTATTCGGAATAATGCTCATCAAACACTATTGGAACCGATTGATGATGCTTTATTTAGTTATGAAGAGCATAGGTTGCTTACGTCTACGACAAATGACAAAACCGCCTTCGCCAGTGCTAATGATTCAGCCTTGTAAATGTACGCCAAATTGTCGAACAATGTCATACAGTAGCAAAAAGTCAGCATCAATTCATATTTCATTGTGCAATTGTTTAAATAATAATTGTCTAAATAAAAATGACAAATTATTTGTCTCAGTCAATATATTTGTATTTGAATTCGCTTTTCCCTGTTTTATATATCTTTTTATTAACAGTTTATTGTTATAATTACTGTTTTTCATTTCATGTAACAACCTATCATCACTACTTTCATTAAAACAAACTATAAATTGTGACAATAATAACCATTAAAATGACTCCATACCATGTGCTCAATCGATTTCCTTCAAAGGTAAGAGGGGGAAAGATATAAAAAATTGGACCAAAAAATTGACCGGCAAGATTCGGATTATTAATCTTTGGGCTATTCTCAACTAATATTCGTTGATAAAATGCGGTCCTCACATTTTGCATACTCACTTTCCTCTGGCTCCCGGTCTATATCATTCCAGAATCGTCCCATATAATTTCCTCCCCAAAGTCTTAAAAGGTATTATTAAATTGAATCACTTCAAATCTTCGATTATGAGTTTCCTACTGCACCAATGCTTTTGCAATGTAAAGGAATTTATTGATTTCAATAAAAGTTAAAATGGGCTTCTATTTCCCATCAAATGTTTATTTTGTAAATGATTCTTTTAAATATTAAATACGTCAGTAGGTCTTGTGCTTTATCACACCATTGATCGAGTACTTTCAAAATAAATAATTATATTTCAAAATTATTTTTCCTGTATGCTACTTCTGTTCCTTATAATTCATAGAAGTTTAGTTTTATCTGTACTCAACCTTGGCACGGTTGTGCACATTAATTCTGCAGTCCCATCCCTACCCGGGTTTTTCTGCGATTTTCCTTAGGGAAGAGTTGGATTTTATATACAGGCTCTCTAGGTTTTTGCATAGAGGTGGCGGTCTATTGCAAAAGTTAATCTAGAATTTAGAATTATTTTAATAGTTGCGATTTATAAAAAATATATTACGAATAATCTATTGTTCGATTATAATACGTACTTTTGAACTATCGATTTTGTTTTATTAAATACAAATTTGTTGGTATTCTGTTGATATTATAACTCGAAGCCAACTTATTATTTTATCTAAGGAGTGTGCTGAAATATTAAATCCGCCTCTGCCTCAGGGCCCTTGATCGGAATTGATGGGATGGTCCCTTGCTTTCTTCCTCAGAGTAAGTTAGTTTATTGTTCTGCACGTGGTCATACGCACTTTTTAAGAGCTTTTTGACAATGAATTTATTTATGTATTAATGTCTCTCTTAGTAAATCAAGTCGGAAAATCATACATTTTCGGAGAGAGATATTTGCACACGCTTAAACGTTAGAGATAGGAGACAACAATTAGTGGTTATTTTGTTCGTCTCCAAGAATACTTAAAAAAAGTACGTGACATCATAAGTTACAAAGATTTTCCAAAGATTAACCTAAATTATCGAAAAAACCATTTCAAAAATAGCCATGTTAAAATACTTCAAATTAAGGGGGAATTTATATATGTAAAAATGGATCCTCATCAAAATAAGTGGGTTCCTTGTTTAGTGCATTTGATGAAGATAAATACTATTTTTAAGTCGTAAAATTGGGACGAATAATTTAGATTTGACAAACGTTTTAGCGAAGGAGCGTCGCTGCCGCTGCAGCCTCCACCGCTGCCAAAACCACCGTGTTGCCTACGGATGCAGAAGAATTCGACCGCGAGGAACCCAGCGGGTGGAGGTGAAGCAAACATTTCAGTATTTTCAAACAATGTTCTTGCTATTTTCGCCTATTCTAAATTAGAAAGAAGAATTCAATTGTAACAAAAAAAAGAAAAAAACACGTGCGAAGCCGATATAAGACTAGTTTCAAATAAAAGGGCTAGCAAAGGTTCCATAGCCAGTTTTCCATAAAACAATTTTGACAATTGGTTAGTTTTGTCTCAACAGACAATATCGTTTTATAAATAGAAATACAGGTTATATTTAATAATTAATTTCTTAAAATATGGTCAGCGTGAAGAGATGTTACATTTTATCCGACTTAGCCTGTTTTGTTAACTAGAAATTTGAATACTCCGTGCTTAGTACCTTTACAAAGACGCAGTACGATAAGAGAATAGATATTTGCCAAATAAATGAAGGTTGCATTAGTTTTAACTAGAACTGGGAATGCTTAGAACACTTAAATTAATTTTGAAATACGATTATCTCAAGAGAATCCTATATGAGATAATTTTGTATATGATGACGTAAGGATTTAATTCAATAGAATATCTGGGTTCCAGTAATGAAATTCTATTTCGAAAAATGTTTGATCCTTAGCAAAGACATTATCTACTTATTGGTAGGTGTATACGTACCCTAAGGAATGTTGGGGCAAATATGGCATTCAAGGATTGGGTATCTCTTATGTGACAGAATGTGTGTAAAAAGAATGTTTGGGTGAAAATTTTTCATAATCTGTTGTTCATTTAAAATAGACGGAAAACTGAAAAATATCCAAAATTGCTATTTATGTAATCACTAAGAGGCAAAAGTGTGCTTCCGGTAAACTGCAAAAAAACACGGGATGTGTAAAAACGTCAAAATATTCGATTATTACTTATGAAATAGCTAACTCCCAAATAATTGTGTTTCTGTGTGGTTCGATGCGCATACCATGTTTTAGAATAAATTCACTCGCAATTTCAACTTAGTTAAAACGGTTCATTGTGACTGGAGAATGCATTATCTTTATTAGAGGATAGGGGTCACTCAAGAGTTATTTCAGAAGATTGAAACTGGTGGACGAGTACCCTGCGACTGTGGAGCGGGGATAGAAGATGATGTGCACATGTTTTATATTATGTGCTTTATATGAAAATCTCAAAAGAAAATACAAGCAAAAGACGAAGATTATTCTTGATCAGCTCGATTTGTTCGGGAAAGTAATCTAGAAATAAATATTCAGTTTCATCAAAGAGCAGGAGAAGAACAAAATAGTAGAAGCCGCACAACTTGGCGTGTTTTAGAAGTGTCCGTCAAAGAGATAATTTAAACATCATCATCAACATGAAATTAATACATTATTTAATTACGTCTGTAGAATTATAATTATTGAATAAAACGACCCTATTGCAAAGACCGATTTATTAACGATTAAGGAGATACAACGTTTCGACCACCTCAGTGGGGGTTGGAACTTTGTGTCTCCTTAATAGTTAATAAGTCAGTCTGTGTAATAAGGTCGTTTTATTCAACTAATAAAATTAATATAGTACGCTTAAAATGCCATGCAAAAATCACCATTGGAGTCGTCTTACCCCTGAAATACTCGTCAGCGCTAGAAACCCTATGAGTAAAAAAGGACATCTAGGGTTCAAAACGAGTACATTGTTGCTGTCACTGCGAAGAACACATGAATCCTTCAAGTCAGCATTTCGTCTGTAGTCACAAAATGGACTCCACTTATTGTTCCCGCGTATTGTTGTATTGCAGAGGCTACTTCGCGAGTGGAGAGGAGTGGAAAAGAAACATAAACATATTAGAAAGAGTAATAAAAAATAAAATATCTATAATTGGAGTACATGTACATGAAATTTAAAAAAATTGTTCAAAATGTACAACTTAATTAAATTAAAAACCGGTAAAACCTCTTGAGCACAAAATAACTTGTTGGGTCGCCTAATAGGCACCTTGGTTTGATATGCTAAAAGAATTCCTATTGTATAAATAAGAATTAAATCATTGGTTTAATGACGATGAATTGCTTGAATGATTTATTTTAATTTCCTCGTAAAAATACAGCTGATATCAATGACGCTTTTGCGCGAAATCATGCGCATATGAAAGCAAAGCATTTAAACATTTTCCACAAAAATTACGATTTCTGAAAACATGAAGAGAAATGCGTAAATTTTATCTATGTATTAGTTATTTTTCTTTTAATCCCATTAAATTTAAATGGATTAAATCCACAACAGAGTGGAGTATTTCTTCATTTCAACAAACAATTTTACGTATTGTCGAGAAATATTATCATCATCAATTCGAAAGGATGAAATTATTTTTTGTGTAAAGGAGCATTAAACACTCATGATTTAATGTGAAAATTGAATTAACAATTGGAAATTCAGAAAGCATATTCCTATAGCTACACAGGTAGTGGCCCCAACTTTTTTGACCGACAAAACACCTCGCGGAATACGCCCATGACATCGCGTCATATTTATTAGTTTTTGATTACTAATAATGAGAAAAATTAAACAACATTGCTGAAGGCGATGACTGATGCGGCTGTTTCAAATCAAATTTTAAAAATATTGAAGGTTTTGTGGTAAGAAAAATGATAGATTATACTAGGTAAATTCTACCTCTCCTCAGTGAGTAACATCAATTTACTAGTTTTGAAGCGAGTAGCTTACCACAGTGGCTCCCAATCGAAGTTTTGCGGCATAGTAGTGTCCCATGAGGTGAGACGCAAAATTAAAGAATTAATTTTAATGCCATTCAACAGTCTCCATGCAACAGAATTTTATTTACCACAAAACCTTCAAATCTGTGAAAAATTAACTCGACACAATCTTACAATTATTACACATACTGTACCACAGTATATCATATCAGTAAAGTAGCAAATTGAAAAATAGTGAGCAAGACGCGGAAGTGTCCTCTCACATTCTGGCTGTCGTATTATTTGCTTTAGAAATACTTCTACGTTAATTTTTTGAAAAGTTTTCTACAAAGAAGAGCCAAGAAATCCTGAAAAAAATGTTAACCAAGCTGTTGAACAAGGTTGATAAATTTGATACGGGCCTAAAAGAGGTTAAAAATAGTTCCGTAACTAGTATCGAAGCATTACAAAAATTAAAAGAATAAGAAACTTCAGAAAGAAATATCTATCATGAGTAACAATCTTAGGTACAATAATGTGATCCTTCATAACACTGAAGGTTCAAAAGAAATTAATAGTAATCTTTTCAATGAAGTAAAGAATGTGATAAAAATGGAGTAGATAATAACAAATAGACGCTATTAGGAGGATCGCAGTAAAGACGGAAAAAAGACCTGTGGCTTTTGCGCTCATATCACAAAGAACAAAAAAATCTTTTTTGCAAACTTACAACAATTTAAGTGAAACGATAAAATTGTCACGAACGATACTACGAAAGAAGAGAGAAAGGCCTACAAATATCTGAAAACCATAACAGAAGAATTTTTTCAAAATGCATGGCTTCCACCATGTATAAATCTAAGGTCAAACTTAAGGAGTTGGTCCAACAAGGTTCGAAAAAATAATTAATGTCATAATACAACAAATATTATTGCGGTTCCGAAAATATAAGCCGTATTCTTCGCTTTTCATATTTACGATAGTTATAAAGAAATATTTTTCCGCACTATTTTCTTCTCTCCGCCACCGTTTATGTTAGTATGTTAGGGTATGACAATTATAATATGGCTCACGACAGCGAGCCATTAACAATTATAAACAATTGTTCGGTCACAGTCGGCGATGTTAGGTTTGTTAGACCCAGCGATTCCGTTTTAAGAAAATCTGTTGTAAGTGTGAAGATGGAGGCGATGGTGGAGGTAGNGCGATGATGGAGGTAGCAGCACTCGCGGAAGGATATGCGAAGATAAATTAAAATCGTTTTTCGTATATCCTTCCGCGAGTGCTCCTACCTGTCATATTATAATTATCATACCCTAACATACTAACATAAACGGTGGCGGAGAGAAGAAAATAGTGCGGAACAATATTTCTTTGTAACTATCGTAAATATGAAAAGCGAAGAATACGGCTTATATTTTCGGAACCGCAATAATATTTGTAGTATTATGACATTAATTATTTTTTCGAACCNCAACTCCTTTTGGTCCAATTCTAAGATCAAAGTGAAAAATCAGTTTTATGATGTTAAGGAGGCAACCGAACTCTTGAATATTAAGAGGAAACAGGCAGAAGATAATGATGAAACTGATGGCGACTAGAGTGAAAGCTTCGTAGTATCTACAGCTACAACAGCATCAAAAAATGAGTGTGGAGTTCTAGTAAATCTCCACAAGAGAAAATGAATCAGGAGAAACGAAAAAAGTCGTCGCTCAAGTGGAGCAACATACCAATATGCAAAACATTGAAGCAGCGGCATATTAACGACAGTATAGTAATTTATGAATCCACATTGTGCTCTGGAATGCAATAAGTTTAAAAATCTTTCAGAATATTCAGGAGTCATTCAGGAGCTTGAATTTATCTTAACTATAAATCGTGATTGTTTAATAGTATTGCAGCTAAATTAGCTGATAGAGACAGGACGAGTGGTGGATTAATCATGGCAGAGAACAATACTATGTAAATCAGAAATGCTATGTGTAAGAGAGAAAGCTTTATTTATTAAGTCTGTTGTTGGTGCCTCTGTTTTGATTATTGGTCTTGTCACTTAAACCCCGCCCCACAAAAAAAAAATAAAGAGAAAAAAAGACACGAAAGCTTAGGCTCGAACATCTTTGTAGGGGGTGACTTCAACTCCTGAATTGCCGATAAAGGAGACATCTAAACCGATTAGTTACCTTAAGATACTCTATTTGCAGAATGATATAAATTATTTATAGCGAATGGAAGATTCCAAGGTGATGTACCAGCTCAGTTTACATTTATCACCACTCAAGGAAAAACTGTACTTGACCTAGTTTTATGTAATGCAGTCGCGATATGAAATATTAGGGAATTAAAGGTACAAAACCTTGTTACATTATCTAATCACCTTCTAATTGCAATTACCGTCAGTTTAGAGAAGAACAATTCAACAAATAACTGTGATAATAATTTTATCCTTTAATGGAAAAGTTTGAAATATAATGACATTTATTTTATTGCGCTTTATTTAAATATTGTATACAAAGTTAATTTACGTTTAAATGATACAGCACAAAATTTAACTGATTCTATTAGACAGGTGGTTTACAGTTTTAAGACATATATTGCACGTTAACAATAAAAGGAAGGTTGGAAATCCGTGGTTTGACTGCTAGTGTAAAAATCTGAAAGATGCAGTTGATAGTTATCAAAAGCAATAAAAAAATAAATACCCAAGGGACTAGGTTTCATAATATTAAAAGTGACTACTTAATATTTTCAGATACAAAACAAGGAGTTTGCGGATCGAACTTCATATAATTTCAATTATTAAATACTCACAAAACTTCTGGAACCTAGTAAACTCATGCAGATCATAAAAACCTGAAAGTAATATTATCGATCTGCCTGGTTGGAACAATTTTTTAAAAGATTTATAATAAATAAATATTTGTTCACAAAAATGTAAATTGATTGGAACTCAGACCCGCTTACGTATGCTGAAATAACATTAGATGAAATATTGTTGACCTTAAATAAATGCAAATTAAACACAGCTCAGGGTGTTATGAATTTTATGTTATGAATTTTGGAAAAACCTTCCTAACAATTAGATTCTATATATCAACGTTCTATTCAATAAAGGTCAATGCTATTGTCAAACTATTTACTTTGATTTTGATCTATAGACTAACAAAATGGATTGAAAGCAATGGTGTGGTTCCGAAATGGCGGGAGGGCTTTAGGGAATCGAGACGCACAGTAGACATCATTCTTATTCTTTATTCAATGATAAATATTCGATTAAGAGAAGTGGTAAATTATACGAGGTAGCGGTGGACATGAAGAACGCCTTTACTTCTTTACCGCATGATTTTCTTTGGATAAAGCTTGACAAAATAGTCATGAATTTATTAATTTAGTAAAATACCTTAACAGTAAAGTTAAGATGGTAGTAAATACTAGAGAGGAAACCTCAGAAAAAAGGATAAAAATCGTTTTGCAAGGTGAAACATTAAACCCTATTTTATATTCGTTATATATTTCAGGTTTGGAGGGTTGTTTAATTAAAAAGGGTTACGAGGCGTTCAACGTGATGTAGCAATAGCTTCTAGTCTTAGCATTTGCTGACGACATGGTGTTTCTACCTGAATCACCTGTATATCAGAAAAAAATTACAAAAATACCTTGCAGATTACTTTGTTTTAAATATGTGAGAGGATAATGCTCAAAAAATAAAACTAATTCTTTTTCAAAAAGGTCTGCCGGCCGAAAATTCAAAATATGCAAACAATGTGTAAAGACGTTGCTCTAGAATATGCAAAAGATATTTACCTGTGTGCCCTTACTCATAATGGGATGTTCAGGATAAAGCTGTAAAACCTTTTGTATCAAAAGTAATTATGATATATAAGCCCGTTGAATAGGATTAACACAACAAATAGTACCACATATAATTTTTCAATGGACTAGTATCTTCAACAGTTCTTCATACTGCCCCTGTGTAGTCTCCAAGAAAAATTGATGAAATCAAAAAAGTTCAAAATATCTTCTTTAGAAGATTATTGCTTTTATCTAGAATTACACCTGGAAATGCATTGAGAAGAGAGTTGATTGTAGAAAGCATTAAACTAAAATGTTTTAAAATAATACTGAACTACACTCAGAAATGTTTGGAGATGGGAATCGAAAGAAATCCTAGAATTTGCAATAATAGATTGAAATATTTATCCAAATTCGACTCCACGTCTCCAAAATGTAACTGATTTGCTTTAGTAAAAGATTATTTTTTAGTAAAATTAGTGAGTATGATACATAGAAAAATCTAAATTTAGATAAATTAACAAAGAAAATCTGATCTGGAAAATAAGAATGTTGCACATAGAGATAGGAAGAATTTTTTGAGATCCTCGCCCTTAGCATTTTTCACTATTCTATCTCAAATTGAACTTAAGACACAACTTCGTGACTTAAAATTAACTCTAAACTACACAAGAATATTTGCTCAAATTCGCATGATTAATTTATTATATGTGGCTAGAATAATAAAAAATAATATCTTTACCTTAGATAAAAATTAATGTCATTATTGTGCAGCTAACAGAGACTTAATTCACGTATCAGCGTCCTTTATATTATTATTATTATTATTATTATTATAATTATTAACTAGGATCAGTAATGATCTGCTTTACAAGGTTTTTTTAAATGCATAATGTATACGTTTACTAAATAAAATACGTTTAAAAATACACTAAAACTAAAATTTAAAATTACAATTTACAAGTATACACGAGACAGTAAGAACATTTGTGTGAGGAAATCTAATGAGACACCTCCAGTTAATCTTTATAATTAATTTAAACTATAATCTTAATTTTGCATAGGTTTAACTATTGAGTGTAATGTAATTTTTGTAAGTGAGGGTGGTTTGAAAGTTTCTTTAGGATATAGGAATTTGATCCTACTATTTATTCTTAAGGACTTTCCTAAATTAAATGTATGGGACGGAGGGGAGTTTGGAAGACTGGAGTAGAATGTTAATGCCAATTTACTAATATATTCCCTCAACGGTTTAATGTTTAGTTCTCTATGGATTTGCTTACTGGATACAAACCAAGGGGCCTTCAGTGTACATCTTAAGGTTTTGTTTTGGATAACTTGTAGTTTCTTGGAAGAAGTTTCGACTGCCCCTCCCCATATTGGACAGGCATACGTCATGGAAGGTCGTATGATGGCTTTGAATATGGATAACGCCATGTCTGTTCTCAGAGATGAGTTTCGATTTAATAATGGGTATAATTTAGATAACCGGTAACGCAATAGCATTTATATGTGCCTTCCAGATTAATTTTGTGTCTAAATGTATTCCTAAGTATTTTATGTAGTGTTTGAATCGACCCAGGGTATTTCTTCGTTATCAATTTTTTAGGACATTAACTTAGGAATTTTTCGCAATGAAAATATTTTTGCTTGCAATTTCGTGGGGTTTAGAGCTAATCTCCATTTATCAGTCCATTCTACGAAGGTAAGTCATCCTCAAGATTGGACTTACCAGTGAATGTATTGTTAGTTGATAAAAATAATGCTGTATCAACGACAAAAAGGGCTATTTCCGACTTTACTAATTTGGGAAAATCAGACGTATAAATGGAAAAAAGGAGAGGAGAGAGAGCGGACCCTTGAGGCACCCCGGCAAGGATATTTTATGGCTTAGAATAAGAGCCGTTTACCCATACTGTGAAAGTTCTGTTTGTTAAAAAACTTTTAACTACATTCTGTAAGTACATGGGTACTCCTAACAGTCTCATTTTATAAAGTAAGCCCTCATGCCAGATCCAATTGAAGGCTTGTGATATATCTAAGAAATGATTAGGGTGTATTGCTTAGACTCGAAAGATTTGGCAATGAATTCAGTTAGTCTGAGAACTTGGTGAGTGGTCGAATACCTTTCTCGGAATCCAAATTGCTCGGACGGAATAGTATGCGTTTCGGTTAAGAATTTGTTGAGCCTTTTCTTTAGAAGTTTTTCAAATATTTTACTGATCGAGGGAAGAAGTGATATTGGTCTGTAACTTTTTGGAGAACTTAAATCTTTTCCTGGTTTGTGGACTGGTAATATATCTACATGTTTCCAGGCTGTGGGAAAGTAACCTATTCTTAATGCTGCATTGAATACTGCGCGTATAAATGTGCTTGTTTTCTTTGGCATTTCTTTAAAGATCTTGTTTGTAATTTAATCATGGCGAGCTGATTTGTTCGGACCAAGGGATTTTATTTGTTGATCTATTTCTTTGGGAGAAATGAATTTTGTTGGAAGATCAGCAATGAATTCGGTTTTTCGCATTTCTTCTACGATATTGTCGTTAAATTTTATGAATTTAATGGGATTATTAACAAAAGAAGATGGAAAGAGAGTTGATAATAATTCTGCTTTATTAATATCAGACTCTGTCATTCTTATTTGACCCGTTAATGGCGGTATGTATTGCTTTTCACGTGACAAGCGTTTCACTATCCATAACGCTCGAGAAGCAGGATGAATTTGGGCCAGAGAGAATTGAAAATTTTTAAACCGAAATTTTTCTTGGTGTTCGTGAATTAGTCTCCCCAGTCGGTTGATACTTCTTTTAATTTCTTCTGAGCGATATTTTTGCCATGACTGTATAAGGAGTCTTTTCCTTTTTATTAGGTTTTATATAAAGCCTGGTATTCGTTTTTTTTCATCGCACGTCGCGATTTGTTGTTAAGTAAGAGTTACTTACAGAATCTTCAGTTATTGATGTCAGGTTGGTTATTGTCAATTTTTTCACTAGAATCTAGATGGGTGGGTATATTTAATTTGTTTGTCATAAGTGTACGGAATTTTACCCAATTTACTGTTCCCTTTATCATTTGAGACCTACTTGGCTTGGGTAGAGTATTACCGTTAAATGTGATTATAACTGGCGTATGATCAGAATTTAACTCCGGTAAGGTGTGTTGAAATAGTTGTCCATTGACGTTTTTTGAAAGCACTAAGTCCAATATATCAAGGTTGAATTTCTTGTTATATGGGTAATGAGTTGATGAGTTTGGAGAATGTATTAAGATATGTGGTGTTGTTAGTACTTTCAGTTTTTTGCCTGCTTTATTGGTTGATTTACAACCGCAGCTGGTTTATTTTGCATTTAGATCTCCACTTACAAGAACAGGATTTTACCCCGATATATGCGGTAGTATTATTTTCGTTAAATTGTTTGCTAGGGGGTCTGTAAATACATTTTTAGTTATATTCGGTGCATTTTCCTGATTTACAATTATTCCTATAGCTTCTTCTTGAGTATTCGAAAAATTTTGAATTTGATAATGTAATGAAGAGCGAATTATAATAGCTACACCCCCAGAAGTTTTAGTGCTTAGTCTGTCTTTTCGATAAATATTATAACCTGCTATTTTGAACTTGGTAAAGGCATTTAGGTGTGTTTCTGACACACGCTATATCAATGTTATAATATTTTATGAAGTGTGTGAATTCTTCTTTCTGTCTTTAAAGGAACGGCGCTCTACTTGTTCTTTCCTACAAAAACTTTTAACTTTTCTGAAATCTTCCATAGTGGATGGTCTGATTCTGACTGATTTATGAAATAATTTGGTATCAAAAGTCTTATGAGTGATCTCTTTTATATCATTTATCAGTGGTTTATAGTTATCAACATTATGAATAAAAATTGGGGGAATAACTGTTAGTTTCTCTTCATTTTCCCGCACTTCATTTGACACTGAATTTAACAATGTATATTTATTAGCAGTTTGAATGTTTGCAACAAAGATTTCCTCCATATTCGAATGATTATTAAGTGATTGATTTGCACTATCTGTATTTTGACGTTTACTCTGGTTATTTGTTAAGTCGTCGTAATTCTGTCTTCTTCTCTTTGTACCGAACTCCACTGCAGAATCTGCTGGCGAACCATACCTGTTAAAATTCGTTGTTGCGATAAGGTTTCTTCTGCGTTGTCTCCTTGGTTGTACAAGACGTCCATGGCCTTGCGAATTACTTCGCCTGCATTACATTGGGCTGGGGTTTGGCTCGAATTTGCATATTGAAGATGATTTTCCTCTCCTGTAAGACCACTATTACTAGTAATCATGGAAGGCTACCTCAGCCGCCCCCGATTCGGGGCAGCTGTCTGTTTCACACCAGCTATCACTAGCAATTGCTATTCAATACTTCGATTCCCGCATAATTGAATTAAAAGAAAAAAACTTTAAGATTCTTCTAATAAATGCTCTCACTGTCGAACACTTAAAAAAAGTATATCACAAGTTGATTGAATGACTTGACCACTAGTATAAAGCGTAGCAAGTTTCACGACTTCACAGGGCAGAGGAAAACGGTGTTATCGCTTCCGCTGCTCCGAAGGAACTGACTAGCGTCCTGCAACTACTTAGAAAGACAAAGAAAAACGTTTTCCCAGAAGATTGGCAATGTTAACTTTAACTTTTTAAATCAGTAAAATAACATTTCAAAAATCCAGGCTATAAAACTTGTTAACTTTTTACACATTATTACTGACAAAGATTACTGATCTCAAAATACTAATTATGTAGTAAGACGTTATTCTAAACAATTGCATTGAAATTTTATGAGATAAAAAGGAATTGTTTACTCCTTTTGAAAAATAACAATAATTATTGGATTTTTAATAATAATGTCGGTATTACATGAAGAGAAACAATTCAAATATTTTTAATATCTTCTAGCCTAGTAAGAAAATTATCGTGTTACTCTAATTTGTATTATATCAGTGCTCAACTCATCTAGTATAATATTATATATTTTTACAAGAAATAACTGCTACTACGTCTCTCAGTAAACTAGCAAGTAGAGAAAAAGCAATATTCTTTAGTATCCTAATTGGTGTGAAACGACATTTTCACTCACAAACTGATGGGAAACTTGTGGTAAAAAACATTACACATACTTTCTCATATACGTTTCTCAGTCGGCACTAATCGGTGAAAATAAAAATTTATATGAAGAGCGGGGTAATTTTTGGCATGGTCCTCTATCTTTTGGTCGTCTTTTTCATGTTACTCTACTCGAACTCTTTATTAAAGAAATCCTTTAACTACCATTTAAGCCTTCAGCAATTTGCCAATTCCGTCGCATGATTTTTGTTGTAGATTAGCTAAGTAGATAGATATTCTATTCCAAATCATAAATTACTTATTTATTACGATATTATTCATGCGAGCCAAAGCAACGTGACAATCTATATCCTTACTTAATTTGGTAAATTGAGATAGTAAATTTTCTTCTCTGGCTCGGAAGTATTTCAAAAACAACTTTCTGGTGATCAGGGACCACCAACCTCACCCCAACCCCGATTTTTTTAACAGGTCTGTATGCTACGTATCTGACAAAATGGTAATTCCATGTCAACTCAACCAATGAATATTGCTTGACCATTTTTATTATTCTTTATTTTTGGCATAAACATAACTAAATATTTTAACTGTTCGAAGTCACATTGTTTTTATTTTTATCAATTTTGATTTTTGAGCTACGTAATCTATTGTTGAGAAGCGCGCCTGTTCTTGCCTAATACAGACATTCGGATCTTTCGTAGTATCTTAAGAACGAGTTATTCTAGACACTCATTTTGAATTCATTAAATTTATTATGAACTGAGCTGTATTTTGTCCCACATGGTAATTTTCCTTATCTCAGTTTTTTTTCCTATTAGATACTATACTCTAAATTTCAGCAAGTTACGAGCAGAAATTAAAACTTTTAGAAATTTTTTTTCCTATGTTTTGTGTTTTCATTTAGTCTTGTTTTGTATTATTTTGTTTATAAGGAAGTCTACATCGAAGTGAAAATTTTTCTCACTCATTGACATGCATATGGAGAGTTTATTCACATAGTTTTAAGACAAAACTTATCATGATTCAAAAATGGTATTTTATCTAAAAAGGCATTTTTTAGTTAAATATCTCCGATGGGGAAAGTCATAAAAATTCGAAACTTTCAGAATTTACAGTCCTACAGGGTTTAAACATGCAGTACGTGAGATTTTTTTCACAATTACAATACTTTCTGTATACTACGCATATGAGAAAGTAAAAGAATGTACATTCTCCACTTCAAATTTTATTTGAACAATCCTACAGTGACTGACTCTGCCGTGAAGACAATCTAGTTCTTCAATATTACAATCGTTTTTAATCTTAAAATATGCTTCATGACTAGTGTTTGAGTGAGATGAAGTATAAGTCTTGAGGCCTGTTTGTAGGTACGTTCATAGAGGGAAAATGTTTCGAGGAAGGTGTATTGCGCTTGCGGGGAACCGGAAGGTTCCAAACCCACGTTTGTCTACAAACCCCGACTCATTCGGTTGAGCTCAGAACCCAATTCGTCTGACGGGTGTTGAGCGCATCGTTGCCCAGCTTGAACATTGAAAATCTTGGAAATTTGCAACGAAACTTCCCGATTTGGGAAATTTATTTTTTGAAAAATACCTGCACTTCTCCACTTTTAATATTATTCAGTGAGGATAAAATTTAATCACATCAATATGACCATTTCACAAGTACTAGATACATAGTAAGGTAAGGTAGGACGTTTGTTAGTTTTTTGTAAAACAAATTATTGAACAGGAGGAAGAGTCACTTCATCTTGAAGAAGTGACAATTGATAATGACCAAAGTTTGCCTATTCTCCACATATCTCATATTATCGATACTGAAAGTCGGGTCGAATGGACTTTCATACCCCGTAGTCGGAGTGATATTGGACAAGCCAATGGGCAAAAATGGACTCAAATAATTAAATAGTATTTTATGGTTAACTGAAGCGAATACATAAAACTTAATTGCGTAATATACTTTAATATCTAAATCGTTATTTTCAGCTCATTAGTCACAAATTCTTTTACATATTTCAATTGCATTTGTAAATTATCTTACAAGTACGACCCAGAATTTTAGACTTAATAACAAATTTATGATTTCAACTTTTAGGCATTTTTTTATTTTTACCATCAGAAACTTAATTAAAATAAAATTTTGGAAAATGAAAAAGAAAACAATTCATCTTAATTGTGACTGAGCTTAAACTTTAACACAGTGTTGCAGCGTAAGGTGTTAAAAAATACACTGTAGGGCACAAACCGCGGTCCTTTTAACCCCAATGGTTTGTTAGTTCATATTTGAAGTTATTTAGGAACGATAGAACGGCACTTAGAAAAAACAATGTCGCCACCTGAAACTTAACATCACTAACCATGTACTACAATGATATGTTAAGCTTCGTAATGCTACAAACGGAACTGTGAGATTAAAAACAAATAACACGCAACCTATTATTTCCGTATATTTCCTTTCGCCAAGTGCACGCACAGTCCCGCCGGCGGTCGATAATTTCAGGTATTTGGTTTCGGATGGCGGCATGCACCTCCTTTTCACTTTCCCTGAATACATTTGTCACTCACTTATCTAACGGGCTTATAGTTTCCGTAATAGTCATAGTGACCATTTCAAACCCTTTCCCCATAATAAAATACGGTTGTAGCACACTTTTTACTTAAATAAAATTTAACCGAAGAGGAGGACACTCGAAGTAACTGAATATCATTAAAGGCTAGAGGAAGTTAGTAAATAAACTTCCCTTAAGATCTAAAATATTACTTTCTCACACAACAGTAATATGTGAATGCAATGAAATATAGTTTACATATTATTATATCATCATTCTAACCAATATAGTTACTTCAAAATATCTTCAATTAATAATTATTATTCCACTTACGAATACATTTAAAATAATAGTATCTTATTGGAAATGTATTATAATAACAAAATTATTATACTAATGCATTCTTAATAATTATAATAGGGACCTTTCCGCGCTAGAGGACATAAGATCTTATGTTACTATATAATTCAGGAATATACGACCCTTATAGAACAAATATTTTATATTATTTGCTTCGTTATGATAACGGACATTTAAGCAAAACATAGAAGAGAACACAAAAGCAGACGAATTATAATTTTTTAAACGTGCAATTGTAAATACTCAAAAGTTTGCCTGTGTCTATTATTAGAATAAAGGTACTATCTTTTGACTTAATGTACACTTGTGCGATCTTTTGCAGAAATTTTGTTCCTTATGTAACATTTCAGTTTTATTCTAATTCATTGTACGATCATTTTCAATGCAGTGAGCACTAAATACACTGTGGTCCGATGAATTTATGTTCGTTTTATTATTCTTGCATTTGTCTTCTAGCGTATCCAAGGTGACACACTCTAAAACCTGACATTTAATTGCCCAACAATACAACACTAATTGTTCAAAAGCTAAAATAGAAGCTGAAAAAGAAATAAAATTCTGTTGGGTATGGGGGGAAGAGGGAGTCTTGTCGCACAAACATTCAACTAAAAAATAATGTTAAAGTTTTATTGTAAAAATAAAAGGTAAAATATATAATAAAAGGTAAAAAATAATGTTAAAGTTTTATTGTAAAAATAAAATATAAATCAACTTTTATGCACACGCTTTCTCATATACGTTTCTCCGTCTGCAGCATTGAGTGACAAAAAATTCTTCAGTGAAAGGGTCAATGTTGGCATGGTCCTCTAAATTTTAATCGTCTTCATGTACTCGGTTTGAATCGTTTATTATAGAAATACTTTGACTACAATTGGCATATAAGCCGTCTCCAATGACAAATTCAGGCGTTTGTTTTTGGACAAGAATAGTTGGGAAAGATTTATAGTATATTTCCAATGATAATTTGAAATTATTGAGACATTATTAACGCGAGTTCAAATCACACACAATCTATATTCTTATATAATCTTTAATTATAGTCAAAAAGAAAATTGTTTTCAATTAAAAATTGTAAATTTCCCTTCAGTAAAAATAAACTGGATATATGATCATTTATGTTAAGAAGATGACACTGTTTGATTTCTTTTATTTACCCTTCATTTTGTGCCGCTTTTTATACCTCTGTTTTCTGTTCGTTCTATGAGTTTAAAATATTTTATTTAATTTTAGCATTTTATATTTTTAATTTCATAGTTGGAGACAATATCATAACAATGAATTGTACAAATTATGCTACATAAGACATGAAAGAATTGTTTTCATTGAATATATCATCCAATCCATAAAAAATACAATTACCTTCCAGATATTACTCTAAACACAATTTTGGGTGAAAACGAAAAACCATCAGCTCACGTATTAAGTAATATAAACAACCAAAGAAATATGACACAAAACATTCCCGGTGATAGTTATCTCGACAATCACAAAAAAATGCAGTTCTGATACGTAATCTTTCGCACCATAAATATCGCATGTAATAAAAAAAATCGAACGGGGAAAGTACATTTAAGTTCTCCATCTAAGATGAACATGTAAATACATGACACATCTAGTTCTCTATATTCTTTGGAAACATGCGATTGGACACATTCAAACTACATCCCAAAATATATGTATAGTGTCTTTATCAGTTTCTGAGGAGGACTGTAAATACTGAACATGAAAACCGGCAGTACGCGAATATAACATAGGTTACATACAACATATATGAGTAAATAATGAATTAAAAATAACTTTTTGATCGGGTAGAAAGTCGCTAGATGAACTTAATGCGGTCTCGTATTTGAAATTTGAAAGTAAAATAAATATTTAGAATATAATTTCAGAATATTTAGCGACATCTCAGTCTTATAAATATCGTAAAATTGTTGCGTAAATGTAATTTCATTCTATACAGAAATTGATGTATTTTCGCGTCTGCAGTGCGTTTGCTGTCCTCCTACGTATTTCATCATTATCATATCTTTAATTTCAGTTTACGAACAGTGTATTCTACGTCTTCTTTAACCATTTACAGTGCTAAATAATATCAAAGCTTCTTGGAACAGTAAACTAATGTGTAAGTGCAGCAGAAATTATTTTACTGCGTCTATGCCAAACTTTCGAGCAAAATACCACCGAGGAGGATGTAATGCTTACTAATTGCATTATACGTGCAGAAAAAGCAAAATCGTTGGAGTGGTTTTTGAGAAATATTTAAAAGAATACATTTTGAATTAAAGTAAAAAAATAGAGCACGTGCATCGACAACAAGTAAATTGTACAGTAAATATGACATGTGAATTAAATATATTAATTCATTTACTAAGAATTGCTGCGCACAGACGGTCAGACGGACGGACGTTATGCTATAAACCACTTTTTCAGAAACAGATATTACCAAAACGGATATTTCCGTCAAAATCTCGCTTTCGAATTTTCTCACGATTACAATACCTTCTGTATACGTATATGAAAAAGTAAAAAGCTAGACAGTACTTACGGATTACCCACCTGTCATCACTCACCTCACCAGTTGATCGGACTTAAACAAAATCGTAGAGCTTTAAAAACCATGGTATTGTAATCAATCGTTCATTATACAAACTACGCTCGTCTGTTTTATTTTAGTCTGATCAATGCCCTGGGTTAAGTACTTAAGTGTTTTCCCACCACTAGAAGCAACCCCACGCTAGCCATCCTTTAAAAAATTCACCCTTTCCGAAAATATAAGTTTTTATTCGTTAAAATAATGACAAAAGCAATTTATTTGATGTAAATAGGCTTAAACAAAATATTTTATTCAAAAATTCCAGTCCCATCTCCTATCCTTTCCTAAAGAGGAAGCGTAAACCTCTTACTTGAGGGGTTTTGTAGGAAAATACGGCACCTAAGAAGAGTATTCTCGAAATATATTTGCAATTTTAATTCACTATTTTTAAGTCGATTACTTAAACTATTTCTTTTGTTTGATCATAAGCGAATAAATCACTTTCACAAACTCTTAATTTCACCCCTCTAAGACTATGGAACGGGTGGGTGTGGATCGCGCCACTATCTTAAGAAGAAAAACACCTGTATCATCCTCAGTATTCAACGAACAATCCTCTATGTTCAACGGAACGAGTTGTAGGGGTTCTCGTATAAGGTTGCATGTTTGATCCAGGATATGCGCGACTTTACTTCCCCTGATTGTTTATGGAATACGCAACATGACTTCCATAATAACAAAACTCAAAGTTAAGTCAAACTATCCCACAATAATCTCCGAAGGTGCCCAAGGGGTTTGCAGAGGGTAGAGCTCCGCAATTTCTTGACGATACTAGTAGTCCAGAAGCCCAAAGCAAAAATCTCACCCATAAAACATGCACCGAAAAAATTCAGCATAAGTAGCAACAACAAGGAGTAGTTGACTGACCATCTGACAGCGATAAAATTTTTACAAACACTTTAAAAGCCACCCCTAAGGCACTCCTATGGTTCGCAGTTTATGACATTTTATTGCAAGACGGTTAGGTTTCTGAGAAAAATATCCAGAAAAAAAATTCTCATTAGATTTACTAAAAAAGGTTTCTAACAATTTTTGAAATAGCTCTAGTCGTTCTCGTGCTGTTAGCTCTCCAATTTCTCAATAATGAAATAATTTTGACATCTTAAGATCTCAAGGGACCCATGTATCCGAATGCAGTGATATACACATCAAAATTGTTGCATTAATTCTTCGCTTGAACAATTATTGTCTCATTGTTAGTACAAAATGAAGGTGGCGGGTATCCCGTTTTAATCCCTGCACGCGCATAGTACCGCTTCTGTGTTTGGAAGTCTACGTGCTTGTTGTTGAGTCTCGCTATTGATAGATAGTAGAATGTTCCTGCCTCCTCGTGGTGGTGACGGTAACCAGTATAACAGCCAGTATAACAGGCAATAAAAGGAAAATCAGCAGGTAGCAGTATGAATGTGAATATGCTATATTATACTTGATTAGTGAAATGAAATGACACGGGAAGGATATAATCCCTATCTCCCATTACTGAGATAAATAATGAAACTTGGTTTTAGCAAAATAGCCAAGGTACGAATGAGATAAGAATGGACAATGATATACTTGATATGTGGCACACAATGACACATAGATCCCTATCACACATTATTGAGAAAAATGATAACTTGAAAAATTATGAATCTTGCCATAGAAACCCTGGCAATAGCTAACTAGCCGAGGTAGAGGTTCCATAATTAAAATGAAAAAAAAAGTCTCGGTGCTTAACATTTTAAATATCAATCGGTTCCAATATATTTATCCTCACAACCATACATTATACACCCAAACATCATATCTGCACATTCAAGTACAGATTACATCAATTATCTTGCACTTTAAACTCAATGCAATTGCCTTATTACCTGATCTAAGAAAGGCACCCACGAGATATTGCGTAAAATATTTTCGCTGTGTCTAAAAAACGGTGCAACATACAAAAATGCAGTTTAGCAATCTGTACGCAGAATTAACTGAAAAATCTAGATGTTTTTCTCCTTGTCGTGTGGTACACTACTGATAACAAAAAAGGGCCCATTTATTTTTCTAAGTCCCACGCTCTGACCAGTTTTGGTTTTGTTAAGTTTGCAACGCCTCTCTCCTCCCGCTTCCCCTTCGACGGGAAGTTTCGTTCGACCAATCGTAGGTCTATTTGAAACGGCTCCCATATTTGGAAGACTAATAGAAGACATCGTGCCCCTGGTAAATCGTAACGAGACAAATTGTTTCATTACACCGCTATTAAAGAAATATTTTGTATTTTTTTATTATACACATTTTGGACTTATATAACAAAAATATTCTGTATATTCTTGACTTCAATAAACTTTACCATTCTCTATATTTAAACGACATCTCGAGATTCTTGGTCTCGCAAGGTCTTCTTCATAGGCAATGTAAAAGATATTACAGTTTCTGTAAAAAAGGTTTGCGTAATACTGTGATAAAATATAGTTTTTAACAGAATTTGAATATAATTGCAAGATATCATATAGAATTGGTATAATTCGAATCACAAATTACTTATAAATATTCCTATAATTTCTTATATTTATACAGTGAAGTAAAGAAATCAAATCTCATTGCCTACAACTGATGTGTATTGTCGAAAGTAATTTCACATAATTTGCGATTCTCTTAAGTTTTTCATATATGTGAAAAGGAATTAAATAAATATAGAAAACGTTTGTCTCAAATATGAACTAATAACACAAAAGTTTAATTCTCGAGTTATAAATAATATAAAACTACTTAAGGAACAAATAAATTACATCTTCTAGTGACATATTTATCCACGATATAACAATTTGGTAGTAATCGTGCAACCTAAAAAAATAATCAGAGATCAATTATATGAAAACCTCGTTGACGAATTTTTTTACAATTGAAATACTTTATATATTCTACATACTTAACTTACTCCTCATTTATGTTAGTATCGATATTCTGTATTGTTTATTGATTTCCAGAGCAGGGAACGAACATTGTCATTAACAAACAATCTTTGCGGGTATATAACTTTTTACGAAGCAACATGGATGTTACATTTGTGAAGATAAACGTATTATGCAGACATTCAGTATAATATTTACAGTAAATTTAAATCGAGCGAGGCAATTAACAAGGTCGTATTTAGTTTTATATGTTAAGTTATTGTAACTTGTAGTTCGCCGTATTCCTGATTCAGTGTCATTTTCTAAGGACTTGTTATTTTAAATCTAGAAATCTTCTCCAATTAACGTAACATTTTTCCGTCAATTCAACAGAGAATTTCATATTTTCAGAAAGTGTTCAACAAATATGGGATATTATACGAAATATGTTTTTTCATTGTAATATTTATGTTACTTATGCATAATATTTTAATGGCGTTCTACTTTTTACTGGCTGTAAAATTAGAAATTTAGATCGCAGAAATTTTCCTCTCGGACAAACGACGAAGGCGCGAATAACACGTAATTTCGTTT
>NNCF01129548.1:1047075-1065172 GCA_002313205.1 Laupala kohalensis
TTTTTTTGCACATGTTTATTGAAATTTTGAAGAACTTTTCTAAATTCCTCGTAAAATATATCATTGAACACTTTCATTTACACATGAAGAAACTAAAATATCGAAACTTAAAGAGAACATGAATAGAAATTATTTTATAGAACTTTTGTCGTCTCGTCAGCAGATGAACTTTGTCGTAAAGTGCCCTGCCACGTTTCCATATATGTTGTAATGCTACGTTGCCGAATTGACAATTGCTCAGCGTATGTTTTAAGATTTTCCTAAGCAATGTGAGAGCATGAATTAAGGTTTCGTTCATTACAGCTCCCAAACAGATATTACGAGCTGAATTGTGGTATAAACCATTTTCAAAAATCAGTTCACAAGTGTCACCGTGTTTCGAACCCACTTTGTGGTGACAGAACAATCATAGCAGTGCTTTACTGTTCTCAGCCAATTACACTTTTGCTGGAGGTGGTAAAATGTCTGTTGAAAAATTCGAACAAATAAATAGCCAATCAAGTTTGCATGTTTTAGTCGGTTTGACAATGAATGACTATTTTTTTCTTGAATTGCCTGTTGAAACACCGCGGGGTTTAAGATTTAATAGATTTATAAATAATATAATTAATTGAGTTGAGAGTGCAATTACAATTAAAATTATTTTATTTGATATCAGAACTTTGTAATATTTGGAATAACAAAGTGAAATTATACTTTGAAATTAAATTGACATCCTCAGAATTATTTTAATAATTCTGCATAATATCATTATTTAGTATATCTTGTTGAAATAAATTCTTTTAACTGCGTCTGTATGTAGTAATGTTTCCAATATCTTATCTTATCTGATCAGATAACCTCGTGTTTCTCTGTGGAGGGGGAACCTGTCTCACACAAGGAACAAGGTCCCCACCTTCCCCCAAGACCATGACGTAATTAGTGAACGATAACAAAAAGATAAGAGAAAATTGAAATTTTAAAAATGTTATGAAATTATTCGCAAAAATTATGAAAGAATTAATTAAAGTAGATTTAGACTTCTAAAAATATGATTGTTTAAAATTTTATGTAATTTTGAGCATGGCAATATTTTTGTTTATATTTTGAATTTGTTTCTAAAAGCAATCATTTTCTTCAATTGCCTTTCATGGGCATGAAGAGAATTCCCTGAAGGAATGTTGCAATCACCCATCTTCCTGGAAAAATTCAGATACCTAACGTTATCCTGTGTTAGGAAAAATATAAAACAGGAAAACGTTTTTGCCCCATATTGTGTGGGAGTAATGATGAAACGCACTTTGGTAACTATTTTATTAGGACAAAGTAACACTTTTTTTAACTTTATTACTCAATAATTTAAAGTAAGAGCATTTGACCTGTTTAACCACTAGAGCTATGAAATACTGACTATCCATAAGGTCGTCCACAAAAATTTAGTGTTAGGGAATCTTACTATGACGGAAAAAAGTAATCAAATTATCAGTAATGTAGCGCTGGAATTTTTATGGCGGACCACACACGAGAGAAGCGATAAGTGGCAGCAAATCAATTAATAACAAATTATGTGAAAGGTACATATTGGAAACATGCATATGTTAGAATTCATACGTTGGATGCATATGTTAGAAAAAAGAACGCTCATATTCCAAATGATAGTGTAACGTCAGTGAGGAAGCAAAGCATTTTTCAAGTCACTGAAATCGAAGCCTCGAACAGGTTACCGATGGATGCGATAAGTAGGGTCGAAATTACGAAACTAAGAAACAATTTAGAATATTTGTCCAATAAGCTCTGTGCAAGAAGAAGGATGGATCCACATATTTCTACGTTGGACCCAAACAAAACATACTATAGTAATTTGGTTTGCAAATCGGAGAATTATAACTCAAAATAGAACCATAAACTTGACTGTTAACATAATGCGTGACGACAGAATGGCTAATGTGGAATCTCTGGGTCAGTTTTTAAGATTCGCGACAGAAAAAGAGAAAATGTGATGTCAATGACAACAAAATGAAATGTGAAACAGGCGGATTTTTCTCTTTCAATTTGCAGCTGATGACACTCTTTCTACCTGCTGTTGAAGAGAGAAATTTATTGTTTTGAACATTAATGCACAGTGGAAATTGTAATCTATTATACATCTACGTTAATACGACGTGTATGTAATTCTTTGCTCTGTATGTACGTACATAATTCAAGGAAGTTGCATCCTTTAACTAGTTCTTCTCTTGTGCAAAGACTTTGTGTTCTGATCCTTGGTTTTTCGTGGTTTCCAAAGATGCCGAATGAATTTGTCAGTTGCATTTTTTTAGAAATGTAGTGCGTCAAAGATTTATACAATAATGAATTTTCTTTCCATGACTGAAGTTAAAATCCGAATTGCTATTGTGGTAGCACTAAATGTAAATATTGATTTATTGTTAAAAATGGATGTGAAACATAAATTCACTGAGTGTAAATACCAGAGCGTGAAATGGACAGCACACGACATAAAAGTGTATAAAAAGGCAACTAGGATACCGCCTACACAAATGTGATATGAAATATAAATTTTGTAAAAAACAACTTATTAAACTGAAACTGATATCGGAGAAAAAATATTTAAATGCTTTTCACAAACTATGTAAGTTTACGTAATAATCTGACGAATTTTATTCCACTGAATATCCTTCTCTTTGCCGAAACAAAGCGCCAAACCTTAGTCGTTTTTTCACAGTTGTCTTCAATCGTGAATCACATGATATCGAATATCGCACTAACCTCAGGAACTGTTATTCTAAGAACATTCCACGATAATTGCTTGCTTTATTTGGGGAACAGCTCGACTAATTTTGAGTGAACATTCATCACGTCTCAACAACGAATAACAATGTTTTGGAATAATATAAATAAATTTATTAAAATATTCTTATACCATTAAATTAACTTTAATGGATAAAGGAAAATTTATCGGAAAATACCCGAAAACTTTCCGCACACGGTCAAAAATTCCTACAATCGGGAAAACTATGACAGAGCGATTCCGCAACATCGAATACTTCACTATACTGGATATATTCGTGAACTCGTTTGAAGTCAGAAAATTAACCCATAAATTTGAAAGCCATCAAAAATATAAATTAAATATTGGTTTTTCAAGGATATAGTTTTAAACAATCTTGATTAACAAAATATGTGTTTTAGGAAGTGAAGCATATAATTCAATATTCTTACATTTGGTTTTGCAGTTGTGTATTTGGCGTAGAGAGACTATTGGTGTTGGTAATTTTTACTAACTTCGTGATTATTGCTGTTATTTATCACATTACATTGCATTATATTTATCAAATTATCGCACACTGTGATTGATATCTTGCTCTTTTAAACACTTACACGTCTAATATTTTAGTCACTTCGGGAGCTAAGGAAGCTGCAGGATGTTCTCTCTCTCGGTAAATGCTTCTCTGCAAATTATTGATCATTATTCTAAAAATTATCCAACCTTCTTTTTTAACATTAAATTTTGATTAGTTCTCTGTTTCGTTCCGACAAATGATTGGAAGTAGTCGGAAAGGCCAGTATGAGATATTCTCTGTAAATCTGTAACATTTACACCAAAGTTACTCTCGTTTTCTATTCGTTTTCAGCACTTTATTACGCAGACATTTTCCATTCGAAGTATACAAATAACGTGGGACAAACATGTTTTCCAACTGGTGAGTTTATAAATATAGGTTTATATTAAAAAAAAGAGAATTCCATCAGTTAATGAAGTTGCGTCGTTTCTGAAAACATTTACTGTTCTGTTAAACCCTTACATTTTGCTGTTCATCTGCTACGATGTAAAGACGTTTTGCATACTAAACTAATGTTACGTTGGTTTCCATCACATTACATTGCATTCCATGAATGAATTCTATCCATCCTATTATTTTATGCTATAGTTCCCGACACTTAGGTTCTCCACAGACGAAGAATTAAAATTGTTTTTGTACATATTAGTAGATGTTGATGAGTAAATATTATTTCAGTTTCTGAATCTAGTACGTATCCAACGTGGAGAGAGGATGAGTGACTTACGACAGTGTCAGGAATGTTTGACTTATGTTACCATAGATATCAGTGAGATTCTGTGGCACGTGGAAACTTCGTCATAGAGCGAGCGCTGCTGTAACCATAACAGTTATCACGTACTTGAACGTTATCTAAACTGCAAATAATTCTTCGAATCTCTGGTGAAGTGTCCCAAAACCATAAATATATTTATTTTATCCTCCTGCTCGAAAGATAGCTTTATTTGCTTCACAGATAGAAACTATTATTGATCATGCTCGTTTTCCATGCAAGCTAACGCAAAACTTCCTTAATATAGGAATCAGCATTAAACCCAAAAGTAAATAATTTAAATGATTTTTTCATCTCTTGCAGTTTAATATAAACAAAAGAGGATCAAAAATGTATATTTATGTGTTTTAAAATAAAAGAAACCAATGTGTTGATTCAAGCAAGCATGTATTTCGTCGAATATTGAGAGATTTTCCTTTCCATTCATTCTGTTTAAGTACTAATCGACATTGAGAAGAACTGCAACAATATCAGAAAACTGACTAACATTCTCATATATTACTACAACTAAATGATTTTAGGTTTAAAGTAAAACAAACTTAAAACACCAACATGACCATATTCATCTTCTTTGAGTTACTCAAAGTGACAATGTCTTAATCTATCAATTATATCAACCTGGCACTTAAGGAAAAACTCTCACTACCAGTAGGTTTGCAAAGACAATTTATTGATTTTAAACGTTCAGTAATTTTGAATGCTAATTATTTTCTTACAATAAGCTAATTCTTTCTGAATGTCTGTTACTTTCAACTAATTATCGTGTCACATTTGTCGAACCGAACACTTCCATTCGCGCACACCTGTTCTCTCACTTAGACCAGTGCAATATTTTATACGAAACTCAGTTCTCCAACTGATGCAAGAATCATGATCGTGAATCGTACGGTGTAATCAGTCAAATCGATGATTGAGGATGGAACATTTTTATGTCTTCTTCGAGAAGAAAAAAATATTCAGATGGAAAATACGAAGTATGATACAAATCGATTCAAGTTAAGCAAAATGCAGACTCTTCATACGTGCCAAAAATAGAATAGAATCTTTTTTAAAGAAATTTTTTTGAGAATTACGAGTAACATTGAGAGATATGAAGGAAATAACAGAAAGGTTAAATCAATGGTGATGTGAAAACAGTACCCCAGTGGGCGTACACTAGACACAAACTCAGAGATTTTTATAGACACATATTCCGTTGAGGGGAATAATTTTACATAATAATTTATTTATTACCTACTTTATTCAATTAACAAGATAAGTGTGGCATTGTAATTTAAAATGTTACACAGTATGGTACAGTCAAGTATGAATATGGTATATTGTGTGTCCTGACCAATGCTGAATGATTTAGTATTCCGACGAACGCGGAGAACACCTGGTTATATGAGTTCCTTTTTTACAACTCAGAGAATTTAAATTATTCAGCAGATATTTTTCCGAAATCAATTTCTATATAGATTTTGTGAACGTTGAAATATTTAGTGTTCGATGTGTGTTACCAAGCAATGCCCAAATTCATTCCCAGAGTTTGGTCATTTTGGTGAATTCTGCTACTTCTGTTCGACAATCGTGTATTTTAGTCATGGTGAAGCTATAGCGTAGGTGTACCATTTTGTGTAAAATGTATGTCGTTACCATCGAGATGGTAAAGTAAACATGTGACTGAGTAAACAATTTTTTTCATTGAGCCCTGATGATTAATAGTAAATAAATAGTCGAAATTTTGGCGAAATGACATAATTTTGTTATTTATTTGTCTGGCCTACATACAAGAAAACTATTCCCTAGTAAAAATGGACATTACTGAGGGAAAATATAATCGAAACACATATTTTAAAAATTCAATAATGTAATAAATGCATTTCCTCTAATGTCGTGTAATAAAAGATCGGAAGGAGCGAGCCAAAGTAGCACAAAGTTCTCCTTCTATACAACGCTGTCATCAAATAACTCTACAAACTCTGTTTCAACGCACAATTATTTAGTTGAGCCTCTACATGCTTAAATATTAACTGTAACGAATATTTGGACAAAGAGCTACTCACAAATGAGGCACTTTTCTTACGTTGGAGAGACTCGTGCAATATCGACCACCTTAGTATTTTGGCTAATAAACAAATAATAAGCTATTATGAAATTTGAAAACAGTATTCTCCTTCGTCAGTTCATATTAAAAAAATAATGGCTCATACTTTCTCTATAATTTTATTGAATTTTTTTTCAAAGAACCATTCAGTCAAACACTGTTCTTCCGGTACCTGCCAGTCACAAATTTTTAAATTTAGTTATGTAACAAGATATTAAATGTTTAAAAATCTAATAAAAACTACTTGATACAAAATCTTTCATCCGAAAATATTAAGCACGGGCTGTTCACAAGGTGCATCGTATGGACCAATAAACTGGAACATCCTATTAGATGACGTTCTGCGGAAACTTGCAGAAAATAAAATTTTATCAGTAGCTTATGCAGATTTAGTTATGTTCAGCGAAGATAATTCGAGGCGTAAAATAGAGAAGGAAGGAAACATGATCTTAAGGGGAAAATTACAAGAAATTTTTGTGACAAGAAAAGATTCGCGATATGTAGGGAGAAAACAAAAGTAATGTATTTAGGTGAAACCAATATAAAACGATGGGATCCAATAATAAAATTAGGGGGAAATAAAATGCGAGTTTAGCGGAAAATAAAATACTTGGAGTGATTATTAATGAAAATGTGTTATTCAATGAATATTTACTCGGGATAAGAGATAAAATTAAGAAAATATTTTATTCATTGATAAGAATAGGAAAACATAAATACAGTTGAGAGCAACATGGCCTAATACGAGTGTCAGGGTGTCTTGCCGATTATATGAGGCTTATAGAACAGAAGTAAGTCCATAAAAATGGTTTGGAGAAACACAAGAATTTGTAAAAATGAGAAATAAAAAATATTTATGAATTAAAAATAGACATTTGTGAGATAGTTATTTATGTAAGTAACAAACATAACTTTTAATACTGAAAATATTGAATTTCAAATTACATTATAAAGCAATTTTTACAAAACATTACAATGGTCTTACAAGAATTCTGCACTTGAAATTACAATTGAGACGGACAGAGCAGAAGTGGTGTATGTCCAAAAGAGGAATATGTAAAGAGAGAAATAAAAATATATGTGTACTTAACAAGTTTATTGATGATATGGTTATCTAAATAAGTAACAAACATTAATTTTAATAATGAAAATATTAAATTTTAGACTTCATTCTATATCGACAATCTAAATTATTTATTATTTTAGATAGATTTCATTGCTTTTCCTTTCATTTCATTTCCTACACCGTTTATGTAAGGTTTGAAAGAATTGCGACAATCTTCGATAACATTTCTCGTCCATACAGCTTCATTCCTATTTCCTTTACTCTCTCATAGAGTAATACTGGGCAGATTAACCTCAAATATGTACCACATCGACCTATTTAATCAATAGGTCCAGATACATCCGTACATTTGCATTTTATTGTTATTGTTCGGATGAAGTATCCTGACTACATGATTTATCTTCGACCTCTTAAACACTTTCAGCCGTAGTAATAAAGGAGAAGTAAATTTTTCTTCGAGAGTAAGCAAAGAGTAGTGAAAACGATTACTAATAAACAATGAATAACTCATGTGCGAAGTAACTGGGAAGTAGTTACCATGACAATGGTGTACGTACAATCATGTGAATAAATCTTAATTTTACTATGTTGTTCTACAATATTCGAATTTAGAATGTAGTTCCGTATGCGAACCTGTAAGTTGGATAATTAAAATATAAAATAATCTGTATAATTTAAATGTCATTAGATAATTGCTTTCGTTTATTCTTGAGATATCTAATAATCTGTTGTATTTACGTCAAGCAATGACAATCTTCCATTTTTCTTTGTATTATCTTTTTATTTATCTTCATTACGTGTGATGCATTTCTCAAAATAATTCACATAACGCTAAGAAAATTTATGTATTAAAGATGAACTATGTACACGTTAAATAAATAACAAAAAACTTACGACTTTTTATGGACGAATAATATTTATATTTTCGGTGAAGAGCTCACTTATTCGTCCATTAAAGTTTTTAATTATTTATTTAATTAGATTATATAATGGACGTTGATTTTAGTAGAATATTACACGTTCTGATTTATCAGTGATATCGCCACAGATTACACATGACTCACGTCGTGAGACGTTCAGAACTTTCTTCGAATACTGCATTTCTCGATCAAAAAGACAAAGCACTTACAAGATGCGACGTTGACAAGCATTTATCAGCAATATTCCAACATTACTCCACAACTAGTTGCGCATGCCTTAAAACGCCATTATTTGTAAAATTTTATTCCTTTTTACACCAGTGTTACGCTAGAAGTAACTATTCTCGGAGTAAACCTGTAGTACCGAAGTCACGCCGAGCTTTTATTAGTACGGCTGTTTCTACATAAGCATCTTCATGGCTTAAATTTTCTCTACATAAAACCGTCAATAACATGGACTTACTTCACTATTGGAAAAAGGAGGGAATTTGTAAGACCCGTACCGGCATCGGCACCAGCAGTAGAAGTCACTCTGGGATGTATCCATTAGATCCATACATCTAAAATATGAAACTCTTCGTAAAGATGGCATGGTGTGAGTAGATGGAAAGCAATTAAGAATGGAGAACAAAAAAGAATGTACCATGAAAATTCTGGGGAAAATGAATCTCACTCTGCAAACTAGATGGGTAAAAGAAACAAGGGGACGGGGAACATTGAAATTCAGAGGAAAAGTAAATAATACAGTAAAGACTAGGAAATGGTTCAAACCTGTAGAAAAACTATAGAAATAATAACGGGACATGGTCATACAAATACTTACTTGAAGAGGATAGGGAAGATGAAGTCAGATTTATGTGACTGTACAAAAGTAAGAGAGATAATTGAGTGTATTTTTTTAAAAAAACCCTCTAAACCCTCTAAAGCAATACATGTATTTAGCTATACTACACTCCGGAAATTTAGAAAGTTTGCTATACTAAAACAATGATATACTCGAGGAATTATGCATAAAAATGGTTCGATAAAAGGAACTTTCAGATAGTGGTAAATAATGTCCACACCCATGCGGAACCGCTGGCGATTGATGCCAATATAAAGCATGGTAAAGGATCGAGTAATTAAATCCCTGACTCCATTCGGAACGGGGGTATACGAATTCCGTAAACAAATAAATAACCAAACAAATCTCCTAGGTAACATGTTGAAGCTCTTTCTCGGGACTCCCAAGAGACAACTGAGAATGTCGCGCTAGGAAGTCTTTTTTTTTGTGGGGCTTTAGGGCTCGTCAACGACAAGGTCATTAGAGCCCTCGCTACGAAGTCATTGTAAAACTGTTTTCTGTCAGTTTTCTTCTGTGTTTTAATCTAATGAGGTTCCTTCAAATATTATTTTAAATCAAACGAAAACTGCACTCTGTTTTAATGAGGGACATGCATTAAATATCTAGATCGATCATATAAGAAACTAAGTGTTTTTCCTTGTTATTATTCAAAGTTTTTTTCTTTTCCATGTGAGAAGTCGGATCAACAGACCAACCACGTCTGATGGTTCTGAGTCTGTCTCCAAACATAAAAGACCTCAACTGTCTGCTTTGTGATAATTTCATTCGAAATTACAACTCTCATCGCAATTTTTAATGCTTTTATCCTATTATTTTTAACTTAACTTTTCTTTCTGAAAAGACAAAAGTTAATGATTTTGGTTTGTTCCATATTTAGTATTAGTGGCCGGTACTGGACAAGTAGGTGATCGATACTGTACGAAAAGCAAGAGGTTATAAGCTTCGTTGTTGCATATTGTTTACAGAATGTTTTACCGTTCCGTGTGTCCTTAGAGAATAACGATAAAAGAACAATGAAAGTAATGTCAACTAGTCTCCTCTAAAAACACGAATAGAAGCTTAGAAATAGTTCGTCGCGCAAGCATAAAAGCAAAAATCACAAAAATTCAGTTCGCTACTTCGACAAAACTAAACAAAATATGATGTACCCGGAATATATTGCCGAATAATCTTCATTCTTACGCATGGTACCCGTATATCACAGTAACCTCGCAACAGTTGTGAGGACGTGCAGTGGCATGTACTGTCGGACGAGTGGTTCCCGGAGTGTGCGCCGCGGCGACCATGGGCGCCTCGAAACATTGCCAGGAGTGCCGTGTCCCGACATGGTGCGCCATATTTAAATATTATTCACATTTTTCGTACAATAAGCTCTCTACGATCTGAACTCTTTATAGATGCACAATTATGTGAAAAGTTATCTGGTTTCAAATGTAATTAACATTTTATTGCACTGTACAATGAGTGGTTTACATTCGAGGCGCCGTCTGATATTTTCTATAGATTAAGGGAGTCGAATAATTATTGGAACTACTGGTACGAAGTATTCGAGTGGAACTGTCGATGGAGACTATACCTGCGGGCTTGCGTATACTTGCAAGCACTATACTTTCAATGATAGCAATGAAAGTGCACGCACAACTGTAACTGTCATACTTCAAAAAATTTTGATCGTCCTAGAGAAAAATTACTTTGCTAGAATACAAGTATTTTAAGTTTTTCAATTAAAATTGCTTATTTTACTAAAAATTTACTCATATAAGGCATAAATTTTATAACTACTTCCGATATCACTTATTTCCTTTTTCATCTATCAATGAAAAAGTATATTTAATGAAAACGATAAAAGACAAATTAAAATATGTGAGTAAACGTGTGACGCTTCAGAAGATTAAACAGTGCAGTTTTTACGTTATGTTGAATGGAAATGGGAAACGGGACCGAGATTTGAACTTGGGACCTTGAGCTTAGCGTGAACCAGAATTGGAAAATACTACCCAAAACAAAGTACTTCCTAAGGGAGTCGCCTCATATAAGGAGCGTAGTCTCTACGAGACCATCTCAGAGGTCTTTGGGTCTCGCAAGTTGAATGAGGGATGGAAGACATGCTTGGGAGGCGAACGGGATGGCGCTGTCGGTAAGCGCATGAGCGCGTTAAGCTCAAGGCCCCGAGTTCGAATCTCGGTCCCGTCTCCCATTTTCATTCAACATAACATAATTAATCTGTTACCTGGCGGTGAGGTTCTCCGCAATATAAGAGATTTCCATGCAGCTTTTACATTTGAAAAAAGTTTTAGATTCCTCGCCGAGCAGTTTCAACAAACAAACCGTTCACTTAAGATTCAGACCTGTTATCACTATGTTGGTGAATACCCAATTGTTTCATCTTTTGAGCTCAGCCAATCGCCGTGCGTCAATCTGTCTGCCGCAAGCGTTGATACCGCGGAGAATGCAATAGGTGCAGTGATAGAAGATACGGAACGTCTTTCACATTGAAACAAGTCACAATGTGCGTTGTTTAATGAACATCGAAAAGAGTAGAATGAAGGTAAAAGTTTCAATGAAGACAAACTTGTTTTATTATTTAGTACGTGGATTCAAGTCTTTTCCGGAGAAAAATTAAATTGTACGACTCATAATACAAAAGTAATTTGCTGCCTTGCTATGCTCAAGATTTACATTATGCATCTAAAACTGCTAGAAATCGATGTATCACGCGGACCTTCTTGTATCGAGCGAGAAGAAAGTGCTTGTAAAGGTTCTCGTTGGAATTCAAGAAAATACTGAAATGTTTCCCACTTTGTCAGTATATCCTCATCCTGTTTATTGAGATACAAGGTAGAGGCTTTGACATGTTTACACGCGTTTAAATGCGTTTGTAACTTTCTGGTAAAGAGTACGGATGCTGAAAAGAAGATTACTTAAGAAGAGCAGTTTTGCTTTCCACATCACCTGTGAAGTCATTCAACTTTGCAAGAAAATTTTCATTGAATTAATCATTCTTCTGTGACCAATCGTTCTTCTTTCAAAGTCAACAACATCGCGATACACGCGTTTACATGCCGTAAAATGTATAATTTCCGACGAAAAAGGTATAATTCCCAGACCCAAAGATATTGTTTCATTTTGAAGTATTTGTATTCTTAGATGTTGTGGCATATTATATTATTTTTTCATGACCATAGAAGTCAATTTTTTATTTTTTTGAGATGATTTCTTTATAAAAGTAAATATTGTTACAACATGTCACATTTATACAAAATATGCACCTTCACTTTTATTTTACGAACGAAATTTAATTGTATTGTTTATGTAACTATGATTGTTGTTTTTTTGTTTCCTATGTTACAACTATCGGAGAATTTTGGTATCACCTAATTTAACACGTTTTTGTTATTTTTATTATTATGTTTATGTTATTTTAAGTGCATGAATTGTAATTGGTACTGTGATAAGAGAAGAAAAAAGAAGTCGGATAAATATTCCTATTCGAAACCTCCCCGAGAGAGAAGCATTTTCAAATCATCTTGAAGTGTGCGACAATGAGCTTAAATACAATTTTCAACACTTTAAATCTTTTAATGGAAATTTTGCGCACCTAAAAGTATTAAGTAAGGAAGTAAAATTTCGTGCAACAAAACTGGATTCAAATTATTAAAATAAGTTTGAAGAGATCTAATATTTTATTTTTCCTTATATGCCTTACAATAGAGAACTTTGAAGTATCTTTCGAAGTTAAGATTTTCGAGAAATTCCATATTTTTGTGCGTGTAACATTTCGATATGTTCCGATTCCTGTAGCCCCTTCAGTTAATAATTCAAGTAGTCAAAAGTTCTTTTATGCGTATTGCTTTAAAGAATCTACTCGAAATTCGTGTGAATTCATTAAATGGAAACTTCACCTCTTCTGAGATATTGACTTGACGGCGTACCATTTTTACGTCTCGCAATTTGCCATGTTCGACATGACCTCTCGGCTTACGTACATTCCGTATTTATGTTCGCAGTGTCTGGTGGGAAGCACACCAACTACCCTCCGAAGTGAAAGCGCTTATCCGCATACGCTCCGCCAGCGCCAGTCTTCAAAGCCTGGAAATCCGCTTTTCTCGGAGAGACGTGTCTCGATAGATGGAATCTGTACTCAAGTTCCTGATGTCTAGCAAAATGGATACATACTGTAGGTAGCCTCCACTCTGAGAGCAACCCATGAGTAAATCTTATCTACGTTCGGTGCAGAGATAGGACAAAATTAATATTTTAATGTATGTGATAATTATTTATATCTAGATTTTTACTGGACATAAATACTAAACAAATATGAATAGTATATTCAAAAGAATACATGTCCGTGAAAATGCTGATTCATCTTTCAAACATGGAGCGAGAGTTACCAATATTTCTACCAATTGTTAGAGCAAGCGAATTCCTAAATAATTATTAATGCTATTGAGTTTTTAAGCCCAGTACATAGGAGTTTCTATGTCACGTCAGCTATCAGCTACGTATCATTGCTAACTTTATGAAATTTGTTCCAGGCTTTACTTCTGTAATCAGGGATGAACAAAAATTTATTTTCTTATTAAACATTTCGTAGAATTGACAGAACGAGCGTGTAACATACGTAGACATTTTCCCGCCATAAATTCTATGATTATCCTGGTCTTGTGGAAACGCACAGTTAAAAACAATAGTTTCCGATTTCACACCCCGGCCTCATTTTATTTTGTCCAGAATCATCTTGATGAATTCAGGTTGGACATTTCCTCAGTGTCCTTTTGAACTTGTATTGAGAAAGAAAATTACTTTTTCCCTTCGTTTCGTCTCAACTTTGCTCTAGATTTGTAGGCAATAATTCCACTTTCATGTTTCTCAGAGCAGAAACTCCTCTCAAATGCTTTCTGTGGTCATTTCATATTTGTTCGTAATTAAATCTCCTAAAATGAGTCAAACCGAGCAAATCTGGCAACTCAGAGTTGGGAACCCCTTCCTAACTCAAATAGTAGTTTCACATCAAATAGTAGTTCTCATTTCATTACAAGAACTGTGATGTACGTGAACTAAAATGGCTCAAATATATCCGCGTATTCAATAAATCTTCTGCAACTGAATCACATGCTGAATTGCTACCTAGTGTTCTGATAATATCTGGTTTGAAATAGAGACAAGTCATATTTGTTCGTACCAGTATTGATGACACACGAGCTATTTCAGAGAGCAATTCAAGAGCAAGTGAAAATGAGTTCAATAATTTTTAGAAAACCACTGACCTCAGTACAATAAGTTCTGGTAAAATTTTAAAACAAAAAATAGGAATAATCTTCTCGAAATTTCAACTTGTGTAATTTGTTGTGTAAAATTTGAACTTGTGATATTTTCATATACTGCACCTGAAAATGGATGCTTTATGTACGAAAAAGAATCATATTTTATGTGTATTAAATTTTTTTGTCTCAGTGTGTGAAAAAATAGTGCACAGTCAATCTGTCCAACAGCCGGAATGGTGATGTCAGGAACACTCTTTAGGTAAATTAGTATTCCAAACCTTAACGAGTTCAAAATTAGTATTCCAAACATCAATGAGTTCAAAATCCCATATTGAAACTAAATAATACCATAAGAATTTGCAGTATGGTCTTAGACCTACGAAAATGTATTTTTATATAATTGAATTCATTTTCAGGGAAAACTACTTACTAAGAACCGATGAAAATTTATGTTAATTTTAATACATTCAATAAAATTATTTGTTAGTGTTGTCATATTTGACAAAGAAATATGCGCCAATGAATCAATAAATTAAATACAAGGAATGAATATAGAATTCTAAAACCCATACTATCCTTTACATATGTTGTAATCTATAACACTTCTGGAATATGGGAGAGATATAATTCACAACGTTGAGTGATTGTAACGTTGGTGGGCTTCGATAAATCAACAGCTAATTGATATTCCAAACCGAAATGTGGGCGACATTGTTGTTTTATCGTACTTCAAATTTATCTTTTGAGATTTCTAGTAATTGGGTCAGTATAAAAACGTAAAGTGCCAAATGTGTGAACACAAAGTTTATATAAAAAACTATCTGTATTACACATTTTTATTTATTTGTTCTACGCATTTTAAAGATAGGAACAAGTGGTAACTCTTTGTCATACAAAATGAAAATTTTATGATAACTATAAAATTAATGTGGAAATGAAAACAAAGCAAAAAAACAATTTGTGAAAGATGATAAGTAGAATATATTATTTTCATAGTGATATGTGCCTCTTATTCTTTACAGAATTGTCTGTAGTGCTCTTTATGCTCTTTCTTAGGCAAATAAGGAATCACAGTCGGTAGATCCTTCTTTTCAGTCGTAATTGACTTAACTAATGAGATAACTTGCACATTATAGACTGCATGTTTTCCACACGCTTCCTTTCTTCAGTACCGGAATTTTATGACCAGTCTCAAGTTCACTATATGATTCTTTCACCTCTACACTTCCTAAGTTTGCAGAATTTTAAGTTCGTTCGCTCCTTTTACTTCAAATCCATTGAATGCAAAACGAGTGGCACATTGCACCCTTCTTATGAAATTGACCAGTGTCTTAGCACAGCTGCCATATTGAGATGGTCTTGGGAACTCTTTATAGTCCTCTGTGTGTTTTGCCCTGAAGACATAATTCACAATGGCTTTTTCATCTTTCCAGTGCAATATCTTAATTTCTCAAATTTGGCACTTTGCACCTTTCTACTGATAAGTATCCAATTATTAACGCCGGAATGAAGACATGTATATACATATATTAGATTACAACTCTTGTATGTCGCGAATATAATTGAAGGGGTGAGTGGATGAAGGAGGTATGTAACATTTCTCTTCAAATTGAGTTATTTTAGGGAATGAGAAAGGTATGAGTTGACCTGTTTTTGGGTACTTGTAAGAACTCTCTAGAAGCTTTATTAAGATAGATACTAGTGTAATGAAGGAGGTCTATGACATCGATAAAGTATATTTCTGATGGAAGTAGGAAGTATGTAACATATATTACCACATACCTTTTTCTTCCTGCAGTAATGTGATTTTACCAAATATATCTCTAGTGGATAAAGGAGATATGTAAAGTAAAATACCATATACCTCCTTCTTATATATCTAAGGTGGTATGTACGTACGATATACATTTAATTTTTATTTTTTAAACTTTCCTTAAAACAAAATTTCATACTGAATAAAATTTTTATATTTTACTATGAGTAGTATGTTTTAGTAAGAACTAAAAAAAATAATAACAAAAAAACACCGCAATGACAACGTTAAGGACGAATATCTCAAAAAACACTTGCTGTTTAACGTCTCCCTTCATCCACTCACCCCTTCAATTGTAGGAATCGAAAACATAATGGAAACTAGAAAATTACTCTTAAGAGATGTTAATTGAAAAAATAAAACAAAAAATAATGTTTCTATTCTTCAAAACCTCCATTTAAGTGTTACAAAAGTAAAACTTTTCGTAATGTCATGATTCTGAATCTCTCTTTCCAATAGATTACCCAAGAAATAATTTTCATTTGTAGCCGAAATCACTCCAAAATCTTTAAACAAAATATATTGAGAGAATGGAAAAAATTCCACCGTTTGTAGGTACGATAATTCACTTATTTATTTGTTATAAAATATTTACTTTCATCATAAACTATCACATGTAGTTTTCCAATAATTAAAATTACTGCATATTTCCAATATTCAGGGAAATAATAAACATCTAATCTTCTCTGTTGGCTCAATTTTCAGAAGTAATGAAAATGGTTGGTTTCGCTGCACAATATGCTATTTAAATATCTTCTTGAGGTAAACATACGGTGTTCGTATCTATCCCAGCTTCGTAACATACCAGTGTAATTTCCATGCGCTTTTGATGCATGTGATAGTTGCAAAAGGTCTTGTTGCTTATGGGGCATACTATATGGGTGCAAAAAATTACCCGCGTAAAACATCATTGCCGGCCAAAGAAATTGTCATTCAATACAGATGCTAAGAAAACGCGCCGAAAGCGCAAATCCATACTATACGGGCTTTAGAAGTGCGCCATTGTGACGTGCCGTCGATACCGTAACTGGGCAGACTGCATTGCTCTTGAAGCGCGTAGTTATAGAGGAAACTTCAGAGTTTCCATATGGAACGTTTTATTTTGATTGAAAAGCTTTGAACACATCTTATGAATCAAATGCAAAGGCGTGGAGGGGGAGGGGATTTTATTAAAATGTCGACTAGATTTATAGAAGCTTGCCAAATATCGAAGACAAAAATAACATTTGTAAATTATCTAAAAAAGGATATGGATCATTTTAAAACACTACATGCTTAATTGAAAAAGAAATTATTGTAGGAACTAATATTGCTTGTTTTACTGATAAGGTTAAATAATATTAATAAATTTCTCACTTATTGTAGCTATTTTCCCAGTTTCGTTCGTGTCATAAGTGATGTATATGTTACGCACAAAACCCAAAATCGGCCAATGGACGAAAAAAACGACCAAAACTAGTTTCGATGCGTATTTGACAGAACCAATTCTGTGCGTATTCGAAACGACCAATACTTGTTTTGGACGTTTCGTTTTGCTCAAAACTAGTTTTGTGCGTTTTAAAGGACAGAACTAGTTTTGGTCATTATTAATACTATCGAAAAAAAATAAGGTTTTGTGACTTTTACTGCACAACAATTTCTAGAGCACTTAATGCGGTTAAAAATGTTATTTGCATTTACGATAAATTTTAATAAAAGTGACAGTTTTCCTTTCAAGTGTTTCTTATGCTTGAATTGCTAGAAAACTTTCATTCCGATAACAAATTTCTACGTTTTTATCATCAACCTTACTAAATATTAGTATCTCATAATAATATAATACAATTATGGGGTCACAGACAACCGTTGCGATATTTCAGTTGAACGCGGTATAAAATGGAAATATTTTTAATACGAGTAATTTCAGATGATTCTATTTATTTATTGTATTACAATTCCCTTTATCACAAAGAGAACCCTTTCCTATTAGAACTAGCTTATTTTCCTAGCTTCACTGGGGTTATAAGTGGCAATAT
>NNCF01129548.1:1065199-1088213 GCA_002313205.1 Laupala kohalensis
AATAATAAATGTGTGAACAAGTACTCATATTGCTAAAAAATATGTTTAAACCAATTTGGTATAATAATTCTTACATTACAATAAATTTTTTAAATTAATATTACGAAATGAATTTTGCTATCTTTTTTTGTATCTCTTGTGTTGCAAAATCATAAAAAATTTACGAGAAACCGAGAATTTTCGCTCGCGAGTTGAATCAAAACTAAGAAGAGCATACTGTCAGTTTTGGGTGTTATCACAAAATTTGCGGGTGCCGAAGGCCGATCCCGTTAGAAGCGAGACATAAGGCGTGTAAACCTGAAGCTATAAGCAGAGTAGTTTTCTCTAACATCTGATAAACATTTTGTTAAATAATTTATCAGGCTTTAAATTAGCTTATATTTTATGTTAAATGGTGTTGCTTCATAGGAAAACGACACGAAGTCAATAACCCTTTTAGTTTTCAAGATCAAGCTTAATAAACATACAAACTGTTTTCTGCCAATTTGAACATTAAATGACGGAAAATGACCATTGTCCCTAATATTTCTTAAGTGAAAATAATATTTTAACTACAATGAATACTTTAAATCTTGTTTTCGGGTCATGCATAAAAAAACTTCGTTCTTGTTGTCTTCTCAAAATGACCAGTACTAGTTTTGGACGATATTCTTTTGTCAGAACTAGAATTGATCGTTTTCAAAACGCTGAAAACTAGTTTTGTGCAAAGCGAAACGTTCAAAACTGGTATTGGTTGTTTTGAAAACGCACGTAACTATTTTTCGCAAAAGCGCATCTGCCAAAATTAATTTTGGTCGTTTTTTTAATCCAATGGCCGAAGTAGTGTTTTGTGCGTAACACGTACAAAGGAAAAGGAATAAATAGGTAAATAAAACTTTATTTTACTCAAATAATTATTTGCATATCAATTGAGTGTGATTATTCTGGTATTGCAAAAACAATTTTACACTTACCACTTCGAAATAAATGTTTCAATCTTTCGTTGTTTCTTTTATTGCGTTGTAAAAGCATGGAGCCTTCCCGAACATAGAGCTAAAATTTTTAATGTCAATAGATGTTTCTGTTTTGTGCGAGCTCATCCAGTATGAAGCCAGTTTGACTACCTGTATTTGTTCCGATAACTTTGATAACTTTTCAAATATTGAAAGTTTAGGTAGGGTTCGAAGTTTAATGGTTGATATTTCCCGAAGGGATCAGTTAAGAATAAACCATTTATGTATGCTACACACCTATCCATAAATTAAAAATAATAATATCATATTATTTTTCTGTATCAAATGCATTATATTTAGAAAGTATTGTGAATGTGAAAGGTTTTAATCCATAGAGTTTGACAGAAATGTTGGGTGGAGGGATTGGATTAGACACTTTACGTGAAGTACATTTTGTAAAATGTCTCAAAAACAGCCTCCATTTTTTATGTGCTGTATAAAGAAAGCGTAATTACTGTGTAGTGTCTACAGTGAATCCCCGTTAGTGGTGTAATGTTTCTTGATAATCTATAGGTCAGGATTGTCTTTCAGAATTCTTTAAAATCATTTTTCAGTGTAATAATAATAAGAATAACAGTCAGAAAATTTTTAAACTGTGATATTGCTTGCGGTGAGGATGTTTTGTATACCCTTCCAGCAGTTGCAGCAACAATTACAGAAGATGATTAATAATAATAATGCCTTTTTCATGTAGTTAGGCTTTTGTAAATGTTAAACCGGATTACAGTTTTTAAAAAATGAAACAAAAATGAATACTTTCTTCTCTAAGACCATCGCAGAAGTTCAATTGAAACCATATTTACATTGCTACATATGTTATCGGCAGAGTAGGAAATCAGATATTGTGTACACAGTGCTTGGGTAACGTGAACAACGCCTGAAACCATCAGGAAAGGTAATTTCCAGCATTTACTAGGTATTATTAACAATACTTAACATGTAACTGGTGAAATAAATATAACATATTTTTGCGAATACATCACCCATTATTGTGGAATTACAATGAAAAGCTGCGAAAATTAAAATTACTCGCATTCTTGGTGTTGCTAGCCGAGAAGAATACCCTTCATATCTTGCTACCAAGTAGTCTCCAACAACCTAGTAGTCTAACCTCAACAGTTGCAGTCCAACACGTTCTGCGAAATACGTTTTTTAGGTAAAGACAAAAAGTAACACTTGTTATAATATACCGCCAGCAATAAAGTAACTATGTAATTGTAAAAACTCCTTTAAATAATTATTTTATTCAATCATTTATTCTTACAAAATCGTCTTCATGATGTAGAAATAAAATAGCAAAATTATTCAAATGTTTTTGAAACATTGTGTCTCATTGATAAAATAAGTACTTCACACGTAATAGGCGTATGATTAATCCGGAGCAATGGGTAACAATTTGACTTGCAATTTTTTCATTCTGGTGAAGCTAATGAAAAGTGGGGGAGGTGCACAAAATGCAAGAGATGGACACACGAAGATTGCTCCAAAGGAAATATTTTATTTTTTGTTAGCGTTCATTGTGATTCAGACACAAATGAAGACAGTTTGTAAGCTGTTGATTACCCCCATCTTAAGTCAAACTATTAAAAATTGTTACGTTAACATATATTTCGCGTCAGTTTGAAGTTAAGAGTGTAGTAAATTACTTGTTATTATGTTGTTGGCAAAAATACACCCACAAATAGCACAAAAATATAAAAACACGGAGAGGAAAGACATAGCTCTTTCTTCCCTATCCGTTGCAAAGTTCTCTACAAATGTTTAAAGGCTTCCAAGTTCACTATAGATTCTTGGAATAGTGTCCAGTAATACTCCTGTTTTATAAAAAATGTATTTATCATAATACAAAAAGTTCAGCAGAATTGCTGAGTATAATTCTCGATTTTTATAGTAACCACTATTTGCCTTGTACGAATAATTCAGTTTATATCTTTTCATGTTTTCAAAAGAGTCATATCATATGATACATATACCGTTCAGCATTTTTGCTCTAAAGGGGATTTCTGAAGTTGTTATTTCGCAGAACATGCAGAATAACAGGGGAGCAAGACAGTGTATTTTGAAATTAATTATGTATGAATTCAGTTGGTACAGTCGTTGAGTGTTTTCGTATTGATGTGGAGATATTGTTTCGACTTTAAGATGCGTTTTAAGAATTAAATTTTCAACAGTTTTCATGCGAGTAAGAAGTAGACTAATAGTTCTATAATTATTGCATTTATTTTATCCAGGTTTGCGTTAGTTAATGCTCGTTTCCAGGTGGAAGCGTACTGACCCATTCCTGGAGAGGAACAGTAAACATTAACCACTTGAGCTAGTTGTGTCTCATTTACAATTGTCTCACATCCCACGACAGTAAAAATGTGAAGAAAATGATCTCTATTACCTCACATACAAACTTACTCCTAGGCGAGTTTTATAATTAGTCTCAGAACACTTGAAAGTATGAGGCAGTCACGTACATACTTGAAGACTGCGGGTGCGAGATGGTCTAGCTTGCAGGAAATTGCCTTCTCTCATTAAAAAAAAAATCTATTCTAACTTTTCCTTAAACATTATATCTTAGGAATTCCAAACTCCTCTTCACTCTTTCAGTGATGATATTTATGCTTTACTTGTTTATTCAATTCCGAGTAAACATGGAGTTTATTATTAATAAAAATAAACAAACTGTTTTTAGTTTTCAAAAGAAATGAAACAAAGGACAAATAATTTGGGTGAAGTTGTGTAGTTCTGCCATTCAGGAAGTAATTAAAAACAAGATAATCAATTCTGAAACCTTTTACTGCATTTTTGGAAATGAAATATTAATGTATACGAGCTACAATGTTTTCCCTTAAAGACTTATTGAATTTAAATTTAAAAAATGGGAGATTTAGTTTGGATACTGATGATAAAAATATTTTGTTATATAATATGTTGTTTTTTAATCATTGGGAGAAAATTTCCTCTTATGCAAGGGTGTACAGATTTAGGGTCGGGGGTGGGGCAAGTTCTTGACCTATTTGGGGTCAAAATGGATACATCACCTCATAACTACAATGAGTGCGCTGAAACATGATACAAACCCATGTCAAAGGTTCTGGAGCTCGCGGAGATCTCCAGATATTCCTTATGCGGTGTGTATTCCATATATTAATTTGGCAAAATGCTGGAATTACGGAGATATTGCCTGACATAATTTCTTACATAGTCTTAACGACCTGTATGCGTAAATACTGCACACAATTTTTCTACAAAAATGAGAAAAAACATAAAAAGGGTTTTTGTAAATTTGAACTGTTTTCCATTGGAAATATTATTTTATGTTCCTAGTCTTAAGGATAATTAAAGGAACTTCAAAATGGAAAAGAAATTTTTTCGCACCCATTGAAACAAAAGTACCAAACAAAAAATGCAAGAAAAACTTACTGAATGTTCTGAAAAAATCAATTTTTTCTTCCAGAAATAATTAAATATTTGTCTAGTAGTTCAAGGATGTCCAAAATTGCTCACAATCCCTAGATGATAGCCCAGTTTTAGAAGCATAATCGAGAGGAAAGAATGAAAAAATGTGATCGCTTTTTGCCTCGGAACATAGGTAAACCAATAGCAGTCGTGTCCGTCTTCCCCAACCTAGTTACGCCTCTTCTTCCTGAGAGCTACTAAGATAACACATCTCATTGTGTGTACTTTATACAAAAACGTTGACGTATGTACCTTTCATAGTTATATTTCTAAGGAATAATTAACGTATTGATCTTTAAGAACGTCTAATTACATCACGTTTAATTACATACTACATAATTCGCATAGGAGTTGCCACGTTTCAGGAAATATCTTTATGATTCGAGAACAAATGTAAGTTGACTTTATTCAAATGTAGAAGTAAATTTGGTCTTTCTAAAAATAGTACATTTAGATATTGGCACACTCTCTAATGTGGTCTGTATCTCCCTCTTTATTTCATTGACGAGTTAGTTGAGATTGAAAAAGGGCATTTATTTTATATTAGTCGGAAGATTATCTTTTCAGTACTTAAACACCAATTAATATTTATTATTAATATTAAGTAAATATTGTCATAAAAGGTTTCACGTGTTTTTTGAAACGGTTCGACGGGTAGTTAGTAACTTTATCCATTGCAAAAACTGAAGCAGTTTGTGTATCATAAGTAACCTGAAAAGTGAAACTTGATTAACTATGCTTTCTTCCATAGAATTGAATAAAAATCATGAATAAATGAAACTGAATGAATAATGAACATTAAATCAATTCGTAAACTGGAGTATGGTAAATTGTACGATTACAGGGCATGTTCTCAATTTTTGGAATTGTGTACTGTACATTTGGCGTAGATTTTTCGATTCATCGTTAGTATATAAAACTCGTTCCTGGTTCGACAATGATAAATACGATTTTAAATTCTTATTAAAATCTCTGATACATATGTATGAAGTGTTTTATGATCCGTCGTATCTGGAAATTCGTTTTGGTGTTATCAGAAATAATTTACTTTCCGTAAGTTTATCATTTGTCCCGAAGAATGTGTTTTGGAATGATCTAGTACCTACTGTACGTGAATTTTGTGAAGGAGAGATTAGTAAACAGAAGTACATCCTTTTCACCAATAATTTTGATTTTAATATAACAGTAGTTAACATCCGAACTATTTTTACATGCGTTCTTTCTCATTCCCTTTGCGAGTATTTACCAGTCGCCTTTTGAAGGAAAACAAGTTATGGTGGCCTTAACTCTTGAATCCGAGCGCAAACTTATGATTCTCGTAAGAGTTTGACAGAAATGAAATTTATACTTCTCATTTCGTGACTACTTGTGGTATAACATGTATTGATTTAAAAAAAGACGACAGAAGGTCGTGAAATTTGATGTAATTGTATACTTTAAAGAAGACTTAAGAATGAGTATTATAGTCATTCTGCTTATTTACAACAGTATCTTAATCATAATTATCTTAATTTCCTACAGTATTTAAATAATTCGAACTTAATATAATTCGTATTTTAAAACTTAAAAATAAGTAATTTGTTTTTAGATGCAATAAATTATTATTTTATTTCATATAATATTATTTATGTGATTATATATTAACTGACGATAATTCACTATGACGTTATAAATCTAAAATCATGATTATATCCATGTTAATTAACCCCAGAAAACGCCAGTCAATAATATTAGGGAATAAAAAATCACTTGATCGGTGTAGATCCATGCTTCATTCAGACCTTTGTATTGGTGATGTGAAAATTCCCTTTTCCCCAAACGTAAAAAATCTCGGTATTATAATGGACGAAACACTATCATGGACAGATCATATCACGTATATTTGCAAAAAATCTTATAATTATCTTCGCTCTCTCAATCATGTTAGACACATACTCACCGAACCCATAAAACAAATCCTCACTCAGTCATTAATCCTTCCTCATCTTGACTACTGTGACATCATTTACCAAGATATCCCTTCCACTCTCGCAGACAGACTTCAAAAGATTCAGAATATCTGCATTCGCTTTACTTTCAGACTGAAACGATACGATCACTTGACCGACTACTACATGAAAGCAGGTTGGATGAAACTGAAAGCCCAACGGAAATTCCATTATCTCCTTTTTCTTCATAAAATACTTCAGACTAAAACCCCAACCTATCTCCATTCCTTTTTCCAACTTCTTTCCGATGGACATAAACTAAATACTCGTTCTTCTTCCAAATTAGTTCTTTTAATTCCCAGACACAAAATTCAGAAATTTTCTCGTTCTTTCTCTAACGAGGCGGCCAAACTGTGGTACAACCTTGATAATAATGTAAGGAATATTTCAACAAAATACTCGTTCTCCATTACATTGCGATCCTCTTTGCTCTCAGAGTTGCATTAACACAAGGACCACTGCATGAATGATGATGGATGAATGAGTTATTCTTTCCTTTCTTATATCTCTTCCTTTTTTTATTTTTCTTAGTCTATTTTTTTATCGCATAGTTAATGTCATATGTAGTTATTTTTCCATGTAAATGTATTCACAAAGAGGTTAAGTGTAAGAGAAGGCATTTGCCTTAACTTCGCCTCCAAATAAAGATGATGATTATTATTATTATTATATCCACATCAAGACCGAATTTCCATCTGTTCTAAGGAGCATTACTTTTATTACATATTACGTGGATCTATGGACATTCGTTTATCTATGGATCCTTCCGTTTCAAAAGTCAAAATAATCAAACGTATTTTGTGTGCCAATTTGAATTTTAAAAAACTTCAGGATATTTTGGCTTAATTTAGGGTATTCATTACATTTTTTTATTAAAACAAAATATTTTATGACAAATTATTTATGACAAATAAAAAAAATTACGAGTTACCGTTTATGGTAAAATTGTATTTACTCGCATTAGAGTTACATCCTGAAGAAGAATTAGTTAGAATTTAAATTTTATATTCATAGTATTTTTTGCTTATGGATTTTGGAGCATTAAGTAAGAAAAATGTTTGATATTGACGAGAAAACACAAGTAGGGTAATCTCTTCTGCAAACTCCCATTTGAAGGAAATACTCTATTTGTGAAGAGCAGTTTTTTCAAAAACACTACGTTTTAACGTAAATTTAACATTTCACTCACTACCTTTATTTCAGCCTGTTAAATGAAATTGCATGGCTTTGTAACATAATATGAAATAATAACTTCGTAAAGTTATCTTTGATTTCCAAGAATATGTAGTTTCTTTGAAGTACATTTCCTGTATTCGTGTACTCAGAATTCGTGTACTTTGTTAGAAGCTGTCTATCCTCTTTTGATACGAACATCCTTCATACTTGAAGCATGTATGTTCTATGAGTCGGATGGTTCAAAGAAAAAAGCTTATGCCTTGAAGTCCTAGGTCAGGTTATATCAAAGATAATAGATGATGCTTCTGTCACAGCAGCAGAAACTGCTGCATTGCCTCGGGAAACTGGACGTCTATATGAACAACATGTGGCAGTTGAGTCACGTCAAATTTAACAGCGTGCAGATATCTTGCTGCAAGATCATACATCCCGTTTGCTTTTACACCACATGCACATCAATCCAACAATACGTAAGATTTCTTCACTCGCTTCTTCGTGCAGGTTTAACTGTTTGTAGCACTATACTCCTGCTTCAGTGCTTCTGGATGTCACTCTATTTTACCCAAACATATTTAAAAGCAAGTCTTAAGTATTAAGTGATCAACAATTTTTAAGGAACTCAGTTTGAATATGAGGTAATCCGCATTACGGGAGATGAGTCATTAAAAAGTGTTGAACCGGAAATATCTAAAAATTGGGATCTCTGGCAAACAACGCAATGTTTTTCAAGTAGAATGTATAAGTAACGATTATTATTTTTTAACTTTGAGAAGAAGATAGACCTCAAAGAAGGTAGCATGTTAAAGATACCAAACAATAATCCGAAATAAAATGATAATCACCTGAAGATTAAATATGTTTCAATATTTTCAACTCAGAAGATAAGATCTCATTAACTATACGCATGCATTTAAAGTATTATTAGCTACAAATACAAAAATTTTCGTGTGAGTGCGACTAGCGCATTTTTTGTCACATACGTCGAAGTTTTCGATCTTTTCTTTTGTCACTCTTTTTACAGCGCGCAAATCAAGAGCAGAAAGTCATTCTTGAAAAATATAAGGTAAGGCGGGGATAAAAGGACCGTACTACGTATATTGTTTCATAAAGATGCACATATCAGGTGTTGGGATTAAACATTTATGGACATAGATAGAGTTGGGTCAGGTGGGGAAATTGTACACAAGGAGTGAATGTGATGTACACATTGTGCACATGTGATCTGTGAACCGCTGTGTGAGTTCATAAAAACTAGATCTCAAATTAAGATGATCAAATCTAGAGTTTCTTGGTTAAAGTTTTCTTGAGTGAAAAATAATTCTCTGTCGTCGAGCTTTCTAGTATGTCATATTTGGTTTTATTGTAATTAGTTAAATAAGTAATTATTTATTAAATTTCTGATTTTTTGCGACTTTGAAGAATTAATATACTAAATTAATAGTACAACATATAAAGTTTACGTTATTGAATACTTGTCAGTAGAAAGGTGCAAAGTGCCAAATTTGAGAAATTAAGATATTGCACTGGAAAGATGAAAAAGCCATTGTGAATTATGTCTTCAGGGCAAAACACACAGAGGACTATAAAGAGTTCCCAAGACCATCTCAATATGGCAGCTGTGCTAAGACACTGGTCAATTTCATAAGAAGGGTGCAATGTGCCACTCGTTTTGCATTCAATGGATTTGAAGTAAAAGGAGCGAACGAACTTAAAATTCTGCAAACTTAGGAAGTGTAGAGGTGAAAGAATCATATAGTGAACTTGAGACTGGTCATAAAATTCCGGTACTGAAGAAAGGAAGCGTGTGGAAAACATGCAGTCTATAATGTGCAAGTTATCTCATTAGTTAAGTCAATTACGACTGAAAAGAAGGATCTACCGACTGTGATTCCTTATTTGCCTAAGAAAGAGCATAAAGAGCACTACAGACAATTCTGTAAAGAATAAGAGGCACATATCACTATGAAAATAATATATTCTACTTATCATCTTTCACAAATTGTTTTTTTGCTTTGTTTTCATTTCCACATTAATTTTATAGTTATCATAAAATTTTCATTTTGTATGACAAAGAGTTACCACTTGTTCCTATCTTTAAAATGCGAAGAACAAATAAATAAAAATGTGTAATACAGATAGTTTTTTATATAAACTTTGTGTTCACACATTTGGCAATACACGTCTTTCTACTGATAAGTATCCAATTACACTTCGCAATACACTTGAAAGCAACATAAATTTGTGTTACTATCTACAGTCTATCGAATGGGTATACACCTTCGCGGTCACCTATTTGAAAACAGTATTTTCACGCAGTAAAAAACATAAACATGCGAAAGTTTGAATAAATTCCGGAAGCGATGAAATTTGGTGTATTCTCTAAAGGCAACATATCAAAATAAATTTCAAAATTCCCCCTCGATCCCACTGATGCTTAAAATTTAATTTCGGATTAATGCACCTGAAAAACAGTTATTTGCATATACCTCACGAATGATACGTTTTATTGTGCATACAGTTATTATTCAACTTTTTAGGCAGAACAATTTTCTACCAAAAGGTTCTTCTGCAGTATTGTTCATTAGTTTTAAACTTATCCTTGAAAAAGATAACTGTTTTGTTTTTCTTTTTCGATCTTTTCCTTTGATTGAAGTTCTTCTGACATAAAACATTCATTTTGATAAAAAATAAAAACCAGAGATCTGTTATGAAGTTTATAACGCTGTGTCTGTTAAGATAAAATTAAAAGGTTAGGTTAAAATATGATTCAAAAATGTTAAGGACTTGTGATCAAATAACTGAAAATAAAGGTGAGTCATTTAGTCCGAAATACTGCGTTATCCTTTTTAAGCATAGACAAATTTGTTTTATTTTTCAAAATTTTATAATTAGTAAGTTCATAGACATTTATAACTTTTTTCTTAATAAATGAGACTATAATGTTGAGCCTCATTTTTAAGCTATGTAGTCACAGTAAGAGGACTGCGTCTACGGACATTTTACCCCTCTATTTTACTGCGTCTACGGACACAAATGTCTATTCGATCAGACCTTCAGTATCAATAATATCTCGTGTGTAGTCACACTATACCCTTTCTCAATTGTTACTTGAATGAAAGATACAAATTAATGAAATTTCATGGTTTTGCCAGAAGCATTTTCCTGCTAGAAATTTTCGACCTGGAGAGATGCACTGATTAAGACGGTCAAGCTCTCGAAAATATATTATTATACCAATAAATGTGTTACCATGGCTAAACCAGGAATTTTCATGAATGTGTTTAGAAATGGTAACAACAACTCATCTTTATAGGGTTAGGCGGGATAATTGTAAACAAGTCTTGAATGTTTCTCTTTCATGCTTCAATTTCAATTCGTAATAATGTACTTTCTAACACGCTAATAAAACGGGTCACTCTTCTACTTCATAAAAATTCCAAGATTAAAGATTGCACTCTTGTAACAAAGATTCGAAGTATGAAATTTTCCTCTCTTATTCGCCTGTTTACTATTGTCCCGCGTTTTTACAATTACCCTTGGGGCAATGGGGTAACTGTAAACAACGAATTCTCCCCTAACAAAAAAGAAGGAACGAGAGAAGAGCAAAGGTTATTATAGTAGTAGACTCGCCTTGCTCGCTCGGGGTAACCCCCAGACCCCCAAATAGCGGGCTGCGCCCGTGCTAGGGCATCCAGATGAAAAAACCTTATTGCTACATTTAAATGATTCACCGCGTAGTCCATGTAACGCGTAGTGCCTCCGGTGACACTATCTAAAAGCAGAAAATAGATTTTTGCGGCACCGTATAATAGCAATAAATATTTACTGCAAAATAACTGTTTTTTGTTTGTTTTTACTATTATGAAATGTTTTCAATTATAAATATGCATTCCGCTGATCTGTTTGTCATAAACATTCTTAATTATATTTCTCTAAATTCTTGGTTCATGCGTACCAACGTTACCAGTGTATTCATGAAATAAATTCTGCTTACAAATTCTGTATTGCCACGGCACTAGGTAACATTGATTTAATTATTTGCAATTTATGAAAAACGCTTTGCACTTTCTTGCATTAATTGTACAAACCTTTATTTGTCGGGTCTGGAAACCATTGTCCTTTCATAAAATATTAATGTGAATTTTCAAGTCATGTGTTCCATTCATTCCCTGCTAATTGGTAAATAAATACTATAATAAACGTAAACACATGTACGAAATGAAAGAATACATCGATAAATATTCTCGATAAACACACAACATAATTTTATTGAATACCGATATATTATTCCTTGAGTCGTAATGCTCATAGCTAACTATATTCAAACAGTAAAGAAATGGGCCACAAGAATACAGAAATTGCTAGGAGTATAATAATTAACTTATAATAATACGTATAAGAGACAGGTGACACATTAAATTTCTTTTTCACGAGAGACGATTAAACAAACTAAAAATTTGAATCTTAAGGAGTCTTAATATTTGCTCAATTATAGCAAAATACTCTCACTGTATTTTGCTGAATGTTTTTGCAATGAAAATGAAATTCAAATACGGCCCCTTGTATGACGTATTGAAAGTGATTCAGAAATTGTGAATTTTTTATGAAAAATGTATATATACGTATAAAGTAGGTCATAAAACATTGTTCTAAAATACAAAATTCACCTAACATAAGTTTACATCATATAAATTATTGTTTCTTGCCTAAACGGAATATCTTAAAACGTTAACAAATATTTGAAACGAATCAATGAATCGTTTCAAATTTTCACGGCCTTCTGTAAGGATAAATTAGCTTGTCCATGTCTTATTGAAAATTTTAAAACACGATTCAATTTATTATGAACTTAGAAATTTCACTTTTAAACACCGTAAAACGAATTTTAATCTCAAAACTACAAAAATATTTCAAAGACACTTTGTCAACGTATATTTGCTATGTAAATAAAATACAAATACGTACCTTTGCAAACATTCACAAAAATGCATACGACACATTCATGAATAAATGTTATTTCGACGAATACAAATTTCCTGCGATTACGTTTCTAACTTAATTGTTGTTATTCTTCAGATCCTGTTTCAAATATGTTCACAAATATCCATTTTTCTTATTTTATTTGCACAAAGACATAAAGCAATTTAACACACATGGTGTTTATTATAAACTGTTTTTAAAATTAAAGCACACTATGCTTTTAACACTTCTATTAAACCTTAAATAACATTCATTATTTATGATGAAATCTATGCGATTGAATCTGCCATATGCGGTCATACTAGTTTTTTGTTGTGGAGGGGGCTTTGGCTTGTATTACATGGCACATTTACATGCTTGTGCTCGTTTGCTTAGCATAAATTATTAATTACTTAACAAATAATATTCTTGAATTTTTTGAATTTTAAAATTTATCGCTATTCTACAGCTATGAGACAAACCGCATTTCATGTTTCTAACGCTAGTGGGAAATAAAAAAATTGGCCACCTAATTTTAAAGATGCAAATGGTAAACAACTACTAACTTACAATAATACGTTTTAATGAGATATGATAGATATTTTTCTTTTTCACAAAAGACGTTGAAATATGAACTAAAATTGTTTATCATTAAAAGTTAAAAGTTATCTAAGTAAACAATAATACACTTACTGTATTTCACTAAGTGCCTTTGCAATAAAGATAAAATGCGGTCGCTTGTTGGCAGTAATGTGAGGGTTTCAGAAATAGTGAATTTCATTCGAAAAATTTATAAATACGATTCAAGTAGAACATTAATCTCTGCTGTGTTATATAAAATTAAGCAAACATTCTTTAACGTGGTAAAAATTAATATTTCATGCATAAAATGTTATTCTCTAAGAATGTAAACAAACTTTTGAGAAGAATCTATGAATCGATTCATATTTTTAAAAATCAAATCAAATCAAAAAGTTGTTGGACGTATTGTGAGATACCACAATAGTAAAACTTCTTAGATAAATTGATATATACGTTTCATAAAGAACATGAAACGCAGTTGTATTAGAATGTTAGGTTAGTTTTAAATTTCACATGGTAAAAATTATAGTTTCTTGCCTAAAACTTCATTCTTTACGAACATAATCAAACTTCAGAAATGGATCAAGGAATCTATAAAAATTACCACCGCCTGTTCCGTACATGTCATATTGATTAAATTAAAACACGATATATAATACAATGATCATAGTTTTTGAACTTTAAAAAATTGTTAAACGAATTTCAATACGAACACTACAAAGTTATTGAAAACGAGTTATATCAAACATGTCTAGGAATATATAATATTTCTTATAAGAACCTCACGTATTAAAAAACACTCTTTGGCAATGTAAATAATTAACACCTTTGCAATATATTATTTGTTATAAAAATTAATATATAATTACATATAACACTGTTGTGAAAAATGAAACAAACCTGAACATTCGTTTACATGGTAAGAATTGTTTCTTGACTAAATCTTTCTACGAACGTAAACAAGCTTTAGAAATGAGTCAAGGAATCTATACAAATTACCACCGCTTGTTCCGTACACGTCTTATTGATGAAATAAAAACACGATATAATTGACAAAGATCCTAATTTTTGCACTTTTTAAAATCATAAATAGAATTTCATTATCAATACTACAAAATAATTCAAAGCGAGTTATATCAAACATGTCTAGGGATATAATACATTCCTCATAATTATCTCTCGTATTAAAAAGCACTCTTTGGCAATGAAAATAATAAGCATCTTTGCAATATAAAAAAATGCAAATACGTACCTGAACAAATCATTCAGAAAAACGCATACAAAACATAAATAAATAAATGTTATTTCGACGACTTAACTACGATTACGTTTGGGAACTAGTCATTGTCATTCTTCAGATGCCGTTTCAAATATGTTCTCAAAAATCCGATTTTCCTCAATTTATTTTAGCATAAAGATACAAAACAATTAAACACATTTAGTACACAATAGTGTAACACGTCTATAAAAACTTAAATAACTTGCAATATCCATCGATAAATCTTCATACGATTCTTCTATCGTTCGCCACCATTAGACGTACAATACTTTTGTAAACAAACAAACATTCAAGGCGGCTTTGACAAGTTTGCATTGCACATCCACAAGCTAATGTTCGTGTAATTTACGTAATATTAAATCACCGAAAAATATATTTAAAAATTGATATTGTCAAATTTTAGGAATTTTAACATTCATTGTCATTCTCCAGCTACAAGATGAACCACGTTTCATGCTTGTTCGACTAGTACAAGGTACCTAACACTTATGATTACTAGATGAGTGAATGAGTTACACGAAGGGGTTTATATAAGATGAGATACGTGAAATTATCTTTTGACCGCTCTAATACTATGTTTGCATTTATTACAATTCGATTTTTATATTTACCTAGAATCCTAATTTACTTGTGTTTTTTGATACAATTGCCTAAAACCCTGACTGATAATTTCATTGATAATCAGAACGTCCTAGAAATCATAAATGACTCATTTTACATTTTAACATTTTATTATTTATAAACATAGGCTTCCGCGGAGTCAGTATTAACTTGTTTGTCCGGGACAAATCGCATCTTAGTACAAACCGACGCGTGACTCGTTCGACCTCGCAAGTATGATAGCGACTTAGGTATGTACGACTCTGACATTGCCTTGAAGAAGGCCACAGCATGATGGCCGAAACGTTGGTAGTTTTATCTACTAATACGCGGTTTGTCCCGGACAAACAAGTTCATATTTTATTATTTATTTTACCCGATAATTCCTGTACATTTACTATGTATTAAGAATCATTGTAGCCATATTGAAATTCACATAAAAAAATATCAAACCGAAACGTATAAAAACAAGGAGAGTTAAAAGCAATACACTCCACCAGTCTTCTGAATACCTCAATAGTATCTTCACGGTATTATTCCAACGACTGCTTGGTTCAAAAGCGCGTAATTGTTACATTTTATGCACAGACGCACTGACTTCTTACTACACTGAAATCAGACGAAAACCAGGTCCTTAGGGGAAATAATTCGTGAAGTTTTGAAACTTGGCAGTTAGATGTGGAATGTAGTATTAATTACGAATATTAACTCTCCTCCAAATTTTTCGGAGCCTCGCACCCCTAAAAGCCACCCTTAGTGTGCACTTTCGCGGTTTTTACCGTTTTGACGCAAAACGGTCAGGTTATCGGGAAAGTTATGCTGAATTAATATGTATATATTATCCATACTAAGCTGAATGAAAAATGTTCACGGGTCCGATATTCGAACTCAGGCCCATGAGCTCAACGCGCTCATGCGCTAACCAACTGCGCATGAGTTCAACGCTCTCATGCGCTAACCAACTGCGCCATCCCGACCTGTCTTTCATTAATATTCAGCTTCCTAGACTCAAAGATCTCTGAGGTAGTCTGATAAAGACTGTTCCTCATATGGGGTGACTCCCTTAGGAAGTACTTTGTTTTGGGTCGTATGAGCGCGTTGAGCTCTAGGTCTTGAGATCGAATCTCGGTCCCGTCTACAATTTCATTCAACATTACACAATTAATATGTTACCTTGCGGTGAGGTTACAGTGATTTTATATCAATGCGATTTAGAGCAACGGATGCAATGTACATATGCCTAAGCTTTTGTAACTGGTGGATGGAACGTTCTATTCGAGAAAAAGAAAATGTTTTAACCCATTTTCGGCCAATGTTGCAAAAACGGAATACCAAATTATTTTACCGAATATTTTCATGAGGTTTTTGAATACATTTTCGAGTATTTTATTCTGATTGCTTACGTATTTTAATAATTACCTGACTATTTTTATGTACTATCGGTTGAAAGAAGAAAAAAAGAAACATGGACAGTTGTTTTATTTGTGACTAACCGAAGCGGTATTTATATTTGCTGGAATAACAATTTTAAGAATTTTTTTGAGCTTGTTAGTTTCTATATGTGTAATGAATGTAGAAATTAAATTACATATATTTTTTATTCAGCGTTTATGCATTATTGCTGCTGTGAGTTATTTTTTCCCAATAAGCAGACTCTGCGTACTGAGATACGAAGAAAAGCTTGATTTTTTTGTACTGAGGTCTGCGAAGTTTCCTTATGATTTTTAATGGAATTCTTCATGGTAATCGGAACATATTGTCAAGAAAATTCTACTTTCTCCTCTAAGAATTATTACAATTCTGTTTTATGCAATCGACTTTGAAAAGTTTCATAGCAATTTGTTTCTGCTATGTGTAAAATACTTTTCCGTGTATTGATCGATGGATGGCAGAGGCGTACATCTTTTAAAAAGAATAATAGATTTCGGTTTACGAAAATGAAAAAGGCACAATACGAGTTGTGGGAATACGAGAAATGGCTTAATGCAAGTCCAGCGCGCATAGTTAGTATTGTTCTCTGGACAAGAACGTTCTACAAATATATAATAATTCGTGTTTCTGTGTACAATATTTAATGCCGTCTTTAATAAAACAATAACAAGTATATTTTTATGTAGATTTACAGCAACGGATGCAATATTTAATCTTTGTGCGAGACCACTGCTAGAAAAAGATGCGTACGAGTTCCAAAGGACCCCATGACTTTGATTGAATCAAGTAAACGTCGAGGAGACGGAAAACGTGTACTACAAAGCAACGAGTTGCATAATGTTATGCCTAAATTATTACACAAGAGAAAGAAATATAGTCAGTTACCTGAAAGAAATGACAGTCAAATCAAAAGATGAAACTGAACTCGTGCTGCGTTCTTTGCAGCTTTTCGATTTCAAGAAAAGATTGTTTATCTTGCACAGAGAAATGAAATGAAGAGACAGAGTGAAACAAAAGTAAAAAGAAGCGCCGGAAAATATTCGAAGTTCGAATCCTCAAATTTAAAGAAACAATTCTTGGACATGCAAAAAAAAAGAGATGGGATTTGTGGAGTAACTTTGCTTCTCACAACCACAGTTATGGCTGAATTTGTTGTGTTTTGAACGTTACGCATATTCTTCCTTAAGTCTACCCGTACTTAATTAATAAAAGTATTTTTGCAAGTATGGAATTTAATCATTATAACAGGCAGTTGTAAAATTGATAAAAGTGATGTGATGATTGGGTGAATGATGTAGACTCTCGTCATGCCCCCGGAATTCATAATTCTAGGGTTCTGCTATGATGCCACCCTTGGCTGGCACACTCTAGATGTTTGTTCGCCTCCCTCTGTTACCCAGACCGGGCCTGTTTAGCTATAAAGTATCAAAAGCTCTATACAACAACAGTTTTACATTTATAAAAGTGAAATTGAGGATAAATGATTCCTCCTTTTGCTAGTACAGTGATATCTTTCTTTACCGAAAAATGACGGATAAATTGTGATTTTGAATTCTACCTCCGGAACAGTATATCGCGTAAAACCACGTCACGTGTGGAAAAAAGTGCAAATCTGTCTGAAAAGTGAAATATCATAAGGAATTACTATCTTCAGCAAATACATGGTCATATCACCTCAAGTTTTGCCAATTTCAGTGTACAAATGCTTCACGAACTGCATAAATACTTTCTGACGACCGAATGAGTCCAGTCATCTTACTCTCGTGGAAAATGTCTTGATCCTCGAGTTTGAACATTAATAAAACGTTAACCCGTTGCTCCACATAAAAATGAGTTCCTCCAAAATTTTGCGTATTTTATTCTGAGTTTATCAGTGTGAGTTAAATTTTTTACAGCATCCTATTTTAATTTTACTGTAGGTATAAAGACAGAAGGGACGGTTTTTTCACTATTTACATTGGAGCGCTGATTTTGAAAACTCATTGTCTAAAAACCACTCCCTCGATCACAAAAAATTGTAATATGACCTAGAAACACTTATTAGATAACGGTTTGTTTACCAAGTGTGAAACCAATTTAATGTAAAATAAAAAGGTTCTTATCAAATTAGCACAACAACGCTTTCTCGGTTCAGGATGGTCGTAAAAGAACGAAATCGCTCTTGTTATGAAGCTAATTATAATGTTAAGCTAAGTTTTAAGCAATATGTTATCTACGCGCTATTAAATATTTTATATTGATTTATATTTATTTGTCTGTGGGAAGCAGCAAGATGTATCAAGGGGTGGACATTGTGCGGTGCTGCCCCGTCGACCGGTTCGCCACGCGCAAACTACGCTGGTAGAAATGCATCGGACACACTGAGAAAAAAGAAAAACATTGGGAAAGAGACGAACAGTACGCGTGCCATTTGTTGACTCTATTGTGATAAACTTCAATGACAGTTCATCTGAATCTCCTGACAGTATTCATGAAGATGATGATTTAATTCTCAGACTTGTAAATTTGTAAATATTTTACATATGTCAAAATTATAAATATGATGAGTGCTTAGTAAAGTAAAAACTTTGTAACTATCTTGTAAATAGTCGACAACGACTTCACAGCCAGCACACGATTTTATAACCTGCCACTGGAGCTCTCAAGCCGTAATGGGAAAAGTTGATGAGAAATGGTAAACATTTTTGACATTATTCTCGTCTACAATCATAATAAAATTGAAATTATTGAACAGACCTATTTTTGTAGGCATTATTTATTATTAGTGTCACAGTGTTTCACCAGTATATTGCTGTCATCATCAGGTGAACATGTTTTGAACATATAGACAAATTTGTTCGATTCATCTTTTTTTAATTATAGTATTTGTAAACGGGAAATGTAGCGTCTCTTGAAGCTGATCTACATGGAGCGATAGGAGGTAGAAGTTGAGCGGTAGATTAGCTGTGTTTACCTACAACTTGGCCCACGTGGAGGGGTTAGCAGGAGTGGGTAGTATTAGTGAGAGTTATTGATATTAGGAGTAGTAGAAGGCGAATAGAAGAAGGAGGGTTCGCTTTTCACTAGTCATAGCTATTTGAACTGGGACATTCATGTGAAAAGCAACAAATCGTTTTCTGGCCTGACAAGGAATTAAACCGGGGATGACTTGGTGATGAGCAAGAACGCTACCACCTGAGTAACCAGAGGGGCTTATTCATCTTGGTAACAAGTTGAAAAAACAGATTAACCACATATACAAATAAAACAATGACATAGAAAAATAAATAATTTGGAATCGTAAAACTTCAAAGCTGAAAAATCATTGTAAACTACGATAAATTTTGGATAAGTTTGTAAATTTAATGTGTTTTTCTTAAACTTGATATATAACATTTCTGAAATTATACGTTTATAATAATTTGGCTCCCGATCTAAAGTTAGAACATTTTCCCAATCTATTGAATGATCCAAATTTAAAATGTGTAATGAAATAACATTATGTTGTGGTGTGTTAATGTTACGCTGATGCTCTTTGATTCACATCAGTAATTTACGTTTCGTCTGTCCGTTAGAGCAAAAGGGACAGTTTTTACAAGTTTGTAAACGACATTTTACGAAGACATGTTGTCGATTACATCTTCCCCCTTAATTAGATGATTATGAGGTTGTTTCCTTCTGGTACTCACCAACAAAAGTTTTCTTGGAGAAATAATCTACTTAGAATTGGGGATATTATTCTATGGTACGGAAATACTATGAAAGACAGTAACGCAAGGCTGCTATTGGAATGCAGAGCACTGATTGCGGGGAGAGTCCATCGCCGCAACGACGCATGGGGTTCGGCCATCCAGGCGATAGTGAAAGCCCACTGATTACAGGCTTCAGAGTGTGCACAAGGTCTCTTAAATATTCATCGCTACAAAAACTACATGCTCTTGAAGGTTTTAAACGACTTAAAAATTGAATTACTAAGGTCAATAGCTTCATAACACGACCAATTTCGTTCTTTTTCGACCAGTGCTCCGATAGAAAGATTGGCTAAACCGTCTCTTTTTTCTTTATACCTGCGATAAAATTTAAAAAGGATTCAGTAAAAAATTTCATTCACGCTGATAAGCGCAGAATAAAATACGGAAAATTTTGGTGTAACTCATTCTTATGTGATGCAACGGGTTAATTTTTTTATTAATGCTCAAACTCGAGTGCTAAGACACTTTTCCACGACAGTAGTCATCCCTGGGACACACGAAAAGCGCTTCTAGCGAGCAAAAATGGCGATGGATAGACAAAGAGTCTTGTACAGACGGAGACAGATACGTAGCACATGCGCACTAAATTATTTTTTAAAGAATAGTTCGTGGTGATTTGTTGAGACGATGGAAGCTTTGAGAAATTCGATGGACTTCATGAAATGGGAGGGGGAGGAGGAACGAAAATATACAGAAACATTTCGGACATTAGATTTTCCGGCTCAAAAGAAACAGGAAACATAAATCAATATCTTCTTTAAATAGGAACCAGCATGGGTGTTGTGACCAGATAAAGGCCAATTCGCTACCTTACTTTCCAGAGCAACCCAACATATATCGATCCTGTTCCTGAAACAAGTTATAATTTATTAAATTGTGATGGAAGTAATAGTTGTAGTGATCAGTTATTACCATTAATCGTCAGTAAACAATTAAAACAAAGATATGCTTTAAGGAAATGCATCAATTAATCAGTGTTACGCTTGGGTGCCTCCAACAACGTGGGAGACTCCTGTTCAAAATTACTAGTTCTTGACACAAATATTGGAGTACGCAAATTAGAAACATGATCTGAAATTAAAAAGAAAATACAGGTATAAAGGCATAGTAAAATTTTCACGATGTACTTATATCACGTTAGGAGTAAGTGATTTGTGAAGCGATTTTATTAATACATAAAATTTCCTTTTCTAAAAGGTACTCGTTCCGCGTCTTTGTGTGGAACACAAAATTCTAAAATGTAATGCAAAATTAAAATATTACTCGGATAATAACATATTAAAAGATAGAAAGTTTAGCGTTTTAGTTTAAGAGAAAATTATATGTTGATTGAGTTCCTTATTACATTTAGTTTACGTATAGTTTTCTTTTATTTGAAGTACTTGTTTGGGGACCTTATGGAGTAGCAAAAAATGTCGTACAATGTTAGACCAATGCAAGCGAAATACATAGCAATATTTTGAATGTGTAACTGTTTTACTTTAGGAGTAAACGAGTCACTTCGTTCCTTTGTTTTCAACGAACTCAATAATGGAGTTTTATTGTGGGTTGCATACTATGTGAAGTTTAATATTGTAAATGTTCAATGGAAAATATGTTTGCTAACCATGTCTAACGTACGTGCAAGAGTTTGGATATTGTCGGCAATGTTCCAACACGGGGGTTTTCAACGTTTATTTGTCTGTTGTTGCGGGATGTATTTAATTCCAATAAATTGAACTTGTATTATGTCGATAAGCAATTCTTATTTATTCACTCATTCATTTTATTATGTGGTGTTCGGATTGTATTGAAAATGCTCATATATTCTACAAAGTTCGATGTCTGATATCCGATTCTTACAAGCTCTCTATATGTTAAAAAAACTAGTTTGTGTTTCTAATTTGCTCTAGGCTTTTACGCTTTGGCTCTTTATATACGAATGGACTCAGATGTAGTGAATACCGGATTCATCGGATCAGAAAGGTGTGATAGAGCGTAACGCGAATCGAAGATGGAGTGTGAGCATATTAAGGTACTGCGGGTCTAGTTTTGACAAAAACGTTACTATTTGTAGGGCGTCCATTCCCGTCAAAGTACCGTTTGGATTATGCTATCGAGAAATTCTTCCACATGTCTGAGGAAAGCCTTCCCTACCTTTTTGCTGAGAATCACTGAAGCGAAAAATTTACACAATTGTCACTGATACAGTTGAACTTGACTTATTGGAACATACTTAATTCAAATTCTCTTTAATTTGAACTTTTCGTTTGGTCTCTAAAATTTTCCATTACAAAAAGTTTAAAAACTCTTGGATAATTCCAATATTTTTTTAATGCCCTCGACCTTGAAGTTTAAACATGTATTCATAAAGACGAAATTGTTATTGTTTGGGCTGCAAACCCTGTTACCAGATACAGTAACGTGACGTATTATTGTCTCATACTCATAGATCAATTGTTGGAGAGCGGGGATCACTTTTTTTCATTTCTGCCACCCTCCAATCTTGGAAGAGTCACGACTATCTCAAGCAACTGAACTTGTGATTCTGATGATTATCGACCGAAAGCAAGCAAAAGTCTCATATTTATTTCACAGTATTTAAAAAATGATTACTGTGTGGTACATAGCAGTGCATCATTGCTGAATGTTAATCAGGTTCGTTTTTTGTGTATTGTAGTATACATTTTCAATAAAAGTTTCGTAAAAAGAACTTTTTGTACAGCACTTAATTTTACAGTTTTTTAATAGCATACGTCTTGCGATTACACACACACACACACACACACATATATATATATATATATATATATATATATATATATATATATATATATATATATATATATA
>NNCF01129548.1:1088287-1310878 GCA_002313205.1 Laupala kohalensis
TTATTTATTTATTTATTTATTTCGAAGTATACTTTTAATGAAAGACAACAACATAAAATCATGACTTACCTGAAATTTAAATGATCTACTGAAAGCCCAGAACTTTGTGAGATTGAAGCGACAAGTTCGCAGTATAGCACTACACTGTTAAGCCTTCCCACAAAATCTACCCCTTGCATGCATATCGCCAAGTGCTGTTAATGGAAGGAATACGTGGACGCAAAGAATCAGAAAACTGGACCTGCCCGAAGGAACAGGTTTAATGAAGGAAGTGGTTGGAAGAAGTCATAACAAGCACGTTTCCGCGGACCGACATGACTCGGAGGGGTGGTGTTCAATACTTTGCTTAATATCTCCTAGAAAACAGCATCGTGCACTACGAACCTCTAAACATAGAGCTTACGAGTTCGAACGAGGGTCCGAAAGTTCTCAGTCTGGTCAACGACTGGAGGGAGAAACTACTATGTCCTTACAAAGCCACGTGCAGTCTTCCAAGTCACAAAGTTTTGACGTGAGTTTATGAAAATTATTTCTTCGATCTAGACCAACATACACGTAATGTGCATAGGCGAAGGTATAACTTACATAAATTATTGACAATGACATAAGAACACGGCAAAAATTCAAACGTTAAGAAATGTTTGTATTAAACAAACTTATTGTATTAAAGCAAACTTATTGTATTAAAGCAAAGCGGGAAGGTTCGGACGTGGCAAGGGAACTAGACGTTTCTAAGAATAGTGTGAAATAAAAACCATGTGTTTACTTGCAGCAAACATATATCGCCCGCCTTCACTGCAAGTATTATGTGGGCTACAATTCAAGACCCGCTTTTTTGTCTTTACGCCGCTGATATTGGACAGAGGTATTACGTGGAGAGAAACATAACTGTAGCGAATGAACAACAAAAAAGTCTGGGCCATGAGTACACATTCCCAGGCAACTGAATCCATCCGCAATATTTATTTTTATTTTTCTCATGTTGATTACTTATTTATTATTATTTGGTGTGCATTTCTTGGGTTTCACCGCCTCTGTTTGGAGGAATTTTGTGCCTGAGAGCTGAGGAACCTTGACGCGTGACCAGTCAGCCACCGGGTCGAGAGAAAGTACATTCGTCTCATTTAAACGACAATACTTGTTGCCTGAATAATGAACAAAAATCTTTTGAAAAATTATTATAAGAATATTGAAATTCACCTTCCTTCTGTTAGAATCACGTATATATCTAACGATATTTATTGCATCTGAAACCAATTAGCGGATATTTTCGTTTGATTTAATTGAATCATCCACATATGAGGTGTTCGATGATATAATTGAAATATTCTTTATAGACGAGTTATTATTGATCCCAAAATTAAAGAAGTTACACGATGTATTGAGATAAAGTTGGTAAGATTAAAAAAAGTAATGTAGTTATCGACGAATAATATATTTCTTTGTTTTTGTACGTCCAGAAAATATAACCAATTGACGAATACATGGAAGATGCTCCTGTACGGATGTGTATGACTGGAAGAAAAAGATGTTTAGAGAGAATTGTTACATTTTTTAACCTTGAGGAGGGATGCCAGACTCAGCTCGGGGCCCCGTGTTTGCCAAACACGTACTTACTAGATGTAAGTCCCCTGGGGGGCTATGCAAACAATATACCTAATCCAAGAAAGAAAATGTAAAAACTATCGAATATTTCCTTTACTTTACATGACAGTTTCAGTATACTGTCAACAAGCAAGGTACAAACTTTAAAGAGCTGAAAATTTCAAGTTTTCTAATTATTTTAAAGAAATAATTCATTAAAATTTTCGGAAATAAACTATAATGTGACTCAAAGAAAAACGTTAAATTTAAATAGCCTATATATTGAACTCAAAGAAACTCTACATTTTACAGAAAAAGCTAGTTTAAGTACATTGTACTTGGTGTTAAAATGATTCAAACGCCTTATTTGAATTGAGAGCAAAGGAAAGCAGTATTTTCCAGAATTTCAGATGCATGAAAACTGACAAGATGTGACACAAGAGAGATATTACGCATGATAAATACAACTTGGGCCATGTTTTCTTGGTGTTTGTAACAATGAATTAAGAAATGATCGAATTTGCCAGTTTGATATTTAACCAATTTGGAAATGGCCGAGAGTTTTCTAATCGATCATTGTTTTTCGCAAAGAAGCTAATTCACTCCTATTTGTTAACTAGTCTTCTAGCAGAGAAGTTTCTTTCCACTTCTTTCTTTTATATTGTTGTATTTTATGTTGTTATATTTAAAAAAATAGCATGATGAAATTACATTGACTATACATTTATCTAGCAACTGATATACATTGTTTTACAAAATCAAATACGGTTTTTGACAAAAAAATGTTACTTGTGGTCGTGATACGTTGGAAAATATGCCCCGTAAGCGAGGCATGTTTTCTATTTTACTTAAGACCATATAGGAGCGAGTTTACCAACTACTCTAAATGGTAAAACACATGAAATATATTAATTTAAAGTGAGGGTAATCAACAGTTTACAGAAAGTCGTCATCATTGTTCGAATTATAATGGACACAATCAAACAACGAAAAAATAAAATATATCCTTTGATGCAATTTTAGAGACCCATCTCCATCATTTTGTGCTTTATACACATTTTCATCAGCCTCACTCACATTCAAGGCCAATGTTTTTATCTCATATTACTCTTCAGTTTTCGGCATTTCCTGTATTAACGACAGTTTAAATTTGGTAAATAATTCCCATGTAAATATTTTTGTTCTAAATACTAGGATGCTGCGACATCGAATTTCTAATATTAAGAATAAAAAATCAATTGGTCACGACAAAATTCCATGGAATTTGCTTAAACCCGATGGGGAAGTCATGATTCCGTACCTAGCCAGGTGTTTTCATATTACATTAAATAATTCTTCATTACCACGCGACTGGTATAAGGCTGTTGTGGTACCAATTCACAAAGTGATCGCTCTTTAATGACTAATTATCGACCAATTAGCTTAACCTTCGTAGTATGTAAACAGATGGAACATATCATTGCAGATTATTTAAAGAATACTTGGGGAAAAGTAATTTTCTACATCCTGCCCAACACGGTTTTAGACCCGGGAACTCATGTAAAAGTCAACTTATTTTCGTTTGCCAGGACTTAGCTGAGTCACTTGACGAGGGGGGAGGAACTGAATCATGAGTCATTAATTTATCAAAAACGTTCGATTTAGTGCCACATAATAGCCTTCGTGCAAAAATCGCGAAGTCACAAATTGATTCTCATGTTGTCAAATTGATTTGTAAATTTCTCCGGGATCGTTCACAACAAGTTAGAATAGATGGGTTCTTCTCTAAAGAAATCGCAGTGACATCGGGAGTACCTCAGGGAAGCGTTTTGGGTCCACTTATTTTTCTTGCATATTTTAACGACATATCAGAGCACATCAATTCGATAGTGCGTTTATTTGGAGATAACTGCATTATATATCAGAATATGAAAGAAGACAGAGACCGAAATATGTTACTATGGGATTTAATCGCATTGTAAAAATTGAAAAATTTGAGACGAATAAATTGAAAATAAACCCTCTAAAAAGTAAATCTTTATGTTTTTCTAGATTAAAAATAAAACCAGCTCTGAACTATACATTAAATCACCAGATAATTCCTGATGTTTTATGTAGTAAATACTTAGGCGTTATATTTTCTCGTGACTTAAATTGAGTAGAACATGTTAAATACACAACGCAGAAAGCTTGGAGAGCGCTGAACTTCGTAACACACGTACTTAGAAAAAGGAACTCGAAATCTAAAAGCTTGGCGTAGACTTCATTAGTTCGACCTATACTGGAGTACGGTGCCGTTTGCTGGGATCCGTAAAGGGATGGTCAGATCAATGAATTAGATCGGACACAAAGAAAGGTCGCGAATTTTGATAGGGATAACATAGGTAATATTAATTTAGAGAAAGGGCACACTTTCCAATCGAAGGAATTTCGCGCGTCTTTGTGCTTTCTTTAAAGTCTACACGGGAGAGCCTGCGTGGAAATCGGTGAACGCTAGGCTCCACCAACCGAATTACATTGGTCGCGGTGACCACGAGAGTAAAATAAAATGTAGAAAACAGAAAACGGATATTGGTAAATACTCATTTGCGAATAGAACCATTGTAGACTGGAATCACTTACCTGCAGTAACTCTTACGACGTTACCGAGAAGAGTAAAATTATTCCGCAACCGTCTTCTTGCATCTTCGAAATAGGAGTACATGTGAAGTGCAGTGTAGTGGGGTGATTCGAGTCCAAGGGTATAGAAAATGCTCAGAGTGAATAGTAGTAGTGAAGTGTGCATCATTGTTCACAGCAAACCTGTTTTGGTTTTTTATAGTTTATTATTTCTTTCAATTACATTACAGCAACTACTTTTACATTAAGGGTATAGGAGGAGTAATAATATTTGTGTGTATATTGAACGTGTTTGTACCTAGTGTGTTTCTGTAAATGTTTGTAAACGAAAATGTGTTTGTGTATGTAAATGAATATACACACATATGGTCCTGATGCAGATAATTAATTTATTAAATCTAATTTCTTTCTCGTTGTAACCTTGTGTTCTAATTTTCTGACTATTTTATACCGTGTGTGTATATTTTATAGATATTTGGGTGATGATTTGTTATTTAAGCTATTATTGTAGCACGAATACTTTTATTATGTCTTCTATTTCTTTGGTTATACGTCGATTCCTACCAGTTCATTCGTTGTTTTTAATTGTTAGTTAATTTGATAATTTTCATTGTTAATAAACAATATATATACNGTAGATGTGTCATTTTAATATGTTACATTTAATGAGATCAGAGGAATATCTGCGTCTTACGTTTTTCTTGGTATCGTTAACCTTCCGACCTCTATGCGCGAGTTGTAACCTCTTATCCGGTGATGCTGCATCATTTAGCTGTGTAAGCTTACGTATCAGATGTGACCACTGCTCCTTTTACCGGATGTTCTTGTTAACGTGTTCATGTTGTGTGCCATATTTAATGTTTGCGTATTATTTGATGCGCGAGGATGTTATTTTATATTATTAATTATCTTTTGAAGAATTAACTTGGTTACGTGTTTTTTTGTCTTGAATGTTATGTGTGATGAATATTTTTGTTTATTTTTAATGATATTTTTAAATTCAATGCTTCATAGCAGTTTTAATCGTTAAAAATAGTGTAATTGTAAACATGTTTTAACATTTACAGAATTCCTTGACGAGATATATAAGGAGCGTTTCGAAATAATAGGAGGTACATAAAACAAACAGCATCACCTGTTTAACAGAAATTAATCATAGATACGTTTAATGTTTATTAATATAATTTTGTAATTTTATATTACAAAACAATTAACTCATTAATTTATAATTAAATTAAATAAGTATATTGATGGTCTGCAGTCTTTGTTCTAGCGTAAATAATATCCTAATTATCCTTATATTTATTAATAAACATATCTTTTGAAATAGAATATAAATCTTACTTATCTTATCTCTCCAAGAAACGAGAGAACAGAATTTGTATATTAGAGATTCTTTTATAAAAATGGTAGTAAAAGTATTTCTTTAATAAACTTTATAAATTGGGAAAAATGAGAACGACCAAAATGTAGAATAACATTGAAATCAACCCTCTCCTAATATAATGCTTTAATGTCTCTCTTTAGTACAGGTTGAGAAACGTATATGAGAGATTATGTGCAATGGTTTTGCACCACTAGTTTTGGTTGTCGAAGAAACATTCAATGTTTCATTGTTTTCTCTCTCCCAAATTTTATTGTCAGTCCAATTACATTCCCATCCATTTCTGCGCAAAATCCACAAAACTAGGATAGGCAAGGAATTTTAACAAAATTATATTACATTCTTATGTATGATGTCTATAAATTCAGCAGTCAAAATTTGTCATTTGTGATTAGATAGGGTTCTAGCAATGGTCACGATTCGTTCAACATATGAACATTACGGACATCGGTGTTTTTTTTCTTTTATTATTACATTTTTATACTAGAGGTGCAAAACCATCGCACTTACTTTCTCATATACTTTTCTCCGTTTGCAGCGTACTGTGAGAAAAAAATTCTGTTGTGAAAAGGTCATATCTGGCGTGGTCTTCTATATTTTGGTCGTCTTCCGGTGCTGAAATTCATGCTCAAAGTCGCTAGATGAAGTTATTACTGCCTTTTATTTGTAAGTAAAATAAATATTCAGAATATTATTTTAAAACATTTAGCGACATATCAGTCTTAGATATATTGCAAAAATGTTATGCAAATGTAATTTCGTTGCAGACAGAAATTGATGTATTTTCGTATCTGCAATACGTTTGACGTCCTTCTATGCATTATTTACTTTCATTTCAGTTTACCAAAAGTGCATTCTACATCAGCTTGGTTCATTTACACTGAAAAATAGTATTCAAGCTTCTTGAAACAGTAAAATAATGTGTAAGTGTAGCAGACATAAATTATTTTACTACGTCTATACCAAACTTTCCAGCAAAATACCGCTAATGTAAATGTAATGCATAAGAATTGTACTTTACGTGCAGAAAATTTAAGCAAAATCATTGGAGTCGTTTTTGAGAAACATTCAAAAGAGTACGTTGACTTTCACGTAAAGTACCCTTTGTTTTCAAGTAAAAAAAATTAGAGCTCGAACATCCACAACAAGTAAATTCTACCGTAAATACGAAATGCAAATTAAATTGATTCATTCATTTACTCAGAATCACTGCGAACAGACTGATAGACGGACGGACGTTATGCCAAAAAACACTTTTTCAGAATCAGGGATCGCCAAAACGGATGTTTCCGTCGAAATCTCGCTTTCGATGTTAATCGTGAACGTTTATATGTACTCCGCATTTGAGAAAGTAACTTTACTGATATCAGTAGTCCAGTGGTAGCGTTGTATCTCCCACAATACCTCTGAACTCTAGAACATCGTTTAAAACTCTACCCGATCGGATATGTTTCTCTCTCACACTCGAGATAATTAATGTTTTGAAACCAAGTATCCCAAAACCTGACCATTCCAATTTCTCACCCCCATCACGGTCAGGCGGAATTCTATTCTTGGCAATAAATAAAAAATTACGAGGTATTCTATTATTTTGGTATTTTTATTCTTGTTAGAATTGGTAACACAAAAGGCTATACTTTTTGTATTGCAAGAAATAACTTGTTTTGAACATAACACTGTTACACTGTGAACGTTTTTCAAGCAATATGTGGATATTAATAAAAGTGATAATATAAATTATATTGTGTTGTGGGAATGTATTTATTTGTTTGTTTATATTTACAGAGTCTATTTTTATGGTAACGTTTCTATCTTGGTATATATTACGAGAATTTTCACTTATCGTATTCGGTTACGCTCTTTCGCATACCTTTGCTTCTTCTTAATTTTGTTAATTTGTAATAGTTTCCTTTAAAACTTCTTTTATGTATGTATGTGTGTGTAAATACGAAATAAGCAGAGTATTTCTTACACAGAATCTGAAGGCGTGGTGTTTAGCAAACTCGATGAAGGCATTTTCATTTTTTAGAATGAAAGAATAAATCATAATTTGTTTTTTAGGTCAAATAAAAAATAACCTTTTATTCGTCAATCAGTATTGCTCGAATAGAATAGCATTTTATTCGTTATTTATTTACGTCAATGAAAGAATAACTTGTTTTTCGTCTTTCAAAATTGGACGAATAAAAGAAGAAATTTTTACTTATCATTCGAAGTTTGTCGAAAAAACGAATAACTTTTTATTCGTTGCTTTTTCTACGAAGAATAACGAATGAACGATAACGAATAATGAAAAAAATTTCTGTATTGGATTGAAAGATTTTCTCAAATGAAAGACTAGTTTCGGTAGTTAATGTTGGTTGAAAATTAAGAAGAAAATCTATTTTTAAGGGTAGGGAATGCTTTGTAACGTGCGGGGGATCAAAATATTGTGAATGATAATATTTTATGGGCATCTACATAGAAATAAAGGAACGAAGTCATTCGGTTCGGGGGCACTTTTGAGTACCTTATCCTGGGGTGCCCTTTCGGTAACTTCAGGTGACATCTACGAACCCTAATATTTTTCCAGGATCTTCAAGAATCGATCCTGCACCAACTCATCTTAATGGTTCTTTAAATTAACTAATCCCAAAATTTTGAATCAGAACCTCTTTGTTTGGCAAGTGCTACACCAAGCATTATTATTAATTTATTTTGTTAGTTGGTTTATCAAAAGCATTTAAAAAATCACACATGAGTGAAAAACTTGAATATTTTTAGCTTGATGAAATTTCTATTTAAATTTAAAACTGTATTTATGAACGGAAAACTCTTTTCAACTTTACATCACTATTATCAGAGCAGCAGTTCTAATGCGTCTAACTACCTTTATTCCCGTGCGAACCGTAACACCTCCTCGGACTATTGAGTTGCTGGATCCGCGCGACTGTAGCCCTGCCCGCCTAAGGCAACCACCCGGGCGAACTCAAACAGCGAGCGGGATCCACGGTCGGGCTGAACCATCGCCGCGCAGCCCGAAAAATAACATCTTGACTTTAACGGATATCTCGAAGAAATATTGATATCGAGATGACAAGACCCAATATTTTAGAGGGAAGGATATTTTGGAAAATGAAATTCAAACTTTGCTATCTGTTCCTTTAGGAAATGTATGTTGTCTTATTTAGGTAACTTGTCTGCATTGTTATTTTAGTTGAGACGTTTATTGTATTTGAAACGTTTAATATCCAACTATCAATGAAAAATTTAGAAGAGAAAGCGGCAAACTAAAACAAGAAAATACTTATGAAAATAAAAGTTTTGAAATATTTCCCCTTAACCAAACTGTAGTATAGGTTCAAGAATAAAGAGGAGTTCGTATGTCTAGTATCAAGAGACAAATGTCTACAACATACTACACAAGTTATTTGTTCATGTAGATGATACTATCATTCCTATTCAAATTGAAATTACATTTTGCGCATTAAACAAATATAGGACTGTTTTGAATCATAGTTTTACACCCCTATAACCCAAGTGTTGACAGTGAATGTCAATTTTTCTCAAATGTTATTAAAACCTCTTCTTCTAGATAATCGACGAAAAATGAATTTAATTTTTCTGTTACAAAATTTAATTTTGACAGAGTTCTCAGAGAGATCACTAAACGATAATACAATCAATGTTATTTGTATTTTTAGTCTAAAGGTGCTGACTACGTCAGAGGAAAGGCTTTGGCATTGAAATGAAAAAAAAAATTAAGATTGGTAAAAATATACCAATTTATTTACCCATAAGTACTTTTCATGATTATTGATAAGGTTCATTTTACATAAGTAAAAAAAAAATTTTTGGGCAAACATTTTAGGAGTAATGAACGCAAAGTATTATTTACCTCTCGATACATAATACATTGATTAAGATATTTCAACCATGGGACACATTTTCTTTACTATACCTGGGTTCCTTATCCTCCTGGATGGACCAGCTATGTGTTAACGGTTATGTTGTTACCGGTTTATATTTGCTCGCGTATCCACTAAATATTTCTGTAGCTGAATTTAAATATATATAACTACCAAACATATGTATTAGGGAAAAAATCTTTTCCACGTTTCAATCTACTTTGACTAGGAAGTGATATTTTTAACGAAGTGATTCATGACAACTAAGCTGCTGTCGCTAAAAAAATAAAATTAATTCGAAATTTTACGATGTTCCTTTTTTTCAATAATTTTTGTTGATCAAGAGTATTTTAGAGTAGTTAAATGGAATGTTTTTTCTTAATTCTTGTGAATTCATGTAATTTATTTAAATACATTATTATTTAGCTGTATCAATTCCAATAACCCTGCCTACATTATTATTGTAGGGTACTATTGGCATTGTAATATTCCTCTACAAACAAAATTAGAACTAACATAAAAATTAGGAATTTCTTTAAAATAACAGAACGATACAAGTAGAAAAAACCTATTGCTACTATCTGGTGGTTTATTGTTTGTTGCAATTTCTCAAATGCAGTGGTCTAATCGTTCGTATTTTATTTGGTCTCCAACAGTCTTCATTTGTGATGTATTCAGGATTCCTGTTTTCCTATTATCTCATCAAGGAATGTCCTTTCTGATATAATTTACATATAGCCAATGAATATAACGGAGTGAGTTTGTCTGTCCACCGCATACCCCGGAGACGATTTGGCGAAAAGTTTCCAAACATGTCACGCCCGTTCTACAGCAGACGTCAAAGAGGATAAAAGCGATTCTTTCGAATTTCGATGTTTCAAAATTGATTAGATATCGTAGTTTTTTCTCGACCTTCATTTAATAACATCAGGCAAAGGTTTGAGGTCTGTTGAAATAATACTATTTATGTATGTTCCAATGTTTCGAACTATATTAGTTCTTCATAAGGGCTGAAGAAAATTAATAACACAGTACAGTTTGGAGAAAAATTTCTCAAATTCTTTTATAGAAGGTCTTAATGCATTTAATTTTTAAGCGTTTTTTGGTGTCAGCCGCGGAACGATGAACTTTGTAGTTCGGCATTTGCATTCTCTAAAGTGGATATATAATATGCGTTGTCCACTCTGTGATTTTTTCGATATTTGGTTTAGATGTTTTCTTTTATATGTCTATGATGACTCAGAAATAATGATTGTTCAAACATCAAAGCCCTCTAGTTTCACGATAGGAAAACAGCGAGTACTCAGCTAATTAATTACTACAAATTCGAAGAGATTGCTGCAGTGTTGGTACGTAGGAACGTTGATTAAAATGTTGCTTAACACCTTTTCTCTAGTTCTGTAAGAAACTGTTTGAAAGAAGCTTTCGTTTGCTAATTACTTAAAAATTTAGATTCTTTTACAATATTTTGCAAACCATAATTTTTTATAGTAAAATTTCAATATGCGGGAAATCATTCCAATCTACCTCTTTGTTACTGGTGAAACCACGTTTGACTATTACTCGGCTACAAATAAATGGTTGTCTCACGTTCACAACTTTTATATCACAATTTGTTAAAGCCTATAAATATTTACGAATTTATTTATATTGATGAGACACATAAGTCGAAAAGCGAGGCAATATACCTTCCAGAGAGGGCAAAAACTATTTCAGGTATTTATTTTCTCGTGTATTCTCATGATTTGGTATTTTTCTGAATAATTCGGCTCCTACATTCGCACTCATTTTACTAACATTTTAAAAAGATTTTTCAATGGCAATTATTTTTTTTATATTACGTTTTAAATATTAAGTTTGAAAAACTAATTTTTTATAGAAATATTAAGTCTATAAATATAGTTTTTTTACAAAATTAGATTGCATCAAACACTAAATTATATTTTTTCAGATTTGGTTTTATTAGCAAGATAATTTTGACCGATTTTGTGACATTAATATGAATTTGTGTTGTCGATAGTGTGTAATCGACATTCATTTTTTTTAGATTAAATTCTTCCTCGCATGCTCAAGAACATACCGGCAGAAACCGAGGGTGGCGTGGGTCCCTCCCGAAACTTCATAAAAATACTAGCCGAATGAACCCGTCGTTGCCCGGGAGCATTATTGGACATACATCTTTTAAGTTCTTATTTTCTATTAGTTGCGTTTTCAATTATTGTTTTTCATTAAACTTCAGTCCGAGTACTGTCCATATTCGTAGTGGAGTCACGCGTTTCTATTCTGAATTCTTATTTACCTCATCCCAAAGCTTAGGTTTCTGAAAGGTGAGATGACTGAAATGAAGAGGCACTGAATGTGATACCATCGCCAAAGACTTACACATAATACTTGGACGCCCGAATTTAGAGACTGTAATATCCGAAGTTGACACTATATTGCATTTAATTAGAACGCTTTGAACTAAAAATTTCTAAATGATTCTACAAACTTGCTTTTTTTATAAGTGGGCTTAGGTATCGAGACCCTCATCCCTCACTCAGCTTAATGACACCACTTCACAGCTAGGAGAATTAGGGGTATCAGTTCCCTCCACCGATTAGTGTTGAACCTGTACTTAAACGGTATCATGTCATAATTCATCTAAACGCCCCAAAAAATTATTAAATCGAAACTAATATTGGACTTTTTCGTTTATTTTTACGTACCCCTTCTCCATTCCACCTACACGGGATCAAGATATGTTTTCCCTAACCCCCATGGTTGCTGTATGCTAACAAAACATCAGAAGTGGCCTTATTTATTTCAACGACCAAAAAACAATGAATTCGACACTAATATCGGTTGTTTCCCATTTTTCATTAGTTTTGCATGCCCCGCTCTTTTCTCCCCTCTAAAGGGTACCGTGCTCTTCCCACCACGTGATGATCTGATATAAAACATAACGCCAAGAAACTGTGAAAACCATGGACGCGAAGCAAAAAGATCCCGTCACTCGTTTTCTCATCCTCGTTTAAGGTCACAAGGAGTATCCTTTTTTTTTGCCATGAGTACTAAATTTGCAATTAAACAATATCGCAATGTATATATAATTAGTGATAAATTTTATTTATCATTCCTTTCCCTAGGGTTGTAAGGGGTTTGATCGTTAACTTATGTCTCAGTGGATATGTTATTATGCGTTTCAGCGACTTCGAAAACCATGGCCTCAACACCAGTATCGGTCAGTATCGATTATTTTTATTTCATCGCCTTCCCAACCCTATCTAAAGGGTGTATTTTTTCTAATGGAGGTGATCTTGGATTTCAGTAACATTGGGAATGTCGGTATTCGTTTCAGGGACCTCAAAAATTATATATTCAACACCAATATTGGTCGTTTTCCATGTTTTTTGCTACCCTATTCCCTCCCGTATGGCACGAGGTGTCACTATGCATCTCAGCGGCTACGAGAATCATTGTGTCAAAATTAATACTGGGGTTTTTAATTATTTTTACTTCCCACTCTACATGGTTATGAAAGTGTATTTTCACCTAAAGGTACTAATCGTGGACTTAAGCAGCAGTGAGTTTGACTCTAATCCTCCGAGAGGTCCTCTAAATCATGTATTCAATATTAATATCAGACGTTTTTCATGTCACCCTATTCCCCTAATTTCGTGTGTTATCCATACAGTGTTCTTCGCTGTGTGGTCTATCAATAAGTAGTATATCTGTGTAAGACGTTTGGTTGAAATTGCTCCATGCATCATAGTTATGGAGAACTATGCACACACACAGATATATTTTTAATGAATAGATAAATACACTATTTTCTAAGTCGAAAATAGTAAACTACCATAAAAAATTGACAGATCACAAAGATATTAAAAGTCTTTCGCTGTTTCATAATCGGCCGCTTCCACTGTACAAACCATTAGAGGACTACTGAACAAGTGCTTTCAAGGAACAAAACAAACAATAGAAACATTTCCTGTGAATATATTGTACCTACATCAATACTTTTAATGAAAATGATTTTGGTCTGTTACTGCATTTAACCAAGATAATATTATTTTGTGCAATAGGCACTAAGAACGAATAATATGAAGAGGATTGTGGTTGCTATTGATGTCAGTCTCGGTGTATTTGTCATATAACAACTGAGCAATCAGGATGCAGTAAACGGTTTTAAGACGTGGAGATGAGATTGAGTGTAGAACAAAGCAATGGCTGAATGTGAAGTATGCTCATGAAGTTGAGTGTCAGTACGTTATTATTGTTAGTTGAGTGACTTGTGTGGCACACTCGATTTGGTACGAAGAATACAAATCGTGCTTCGGTAATTACTCAGACATAGCGAAGAGGTGTAATTGATTATAGCCAGGGTAATGGATACGAGTTGCGAGTGGGACAGTGCAGAAGGTCGAGGTTCGACTACTGGTCTGTTGGAGGATGGAGGGTGATAAGAGAAAATGGGTCCTGGAATGATTATCAAAAGAAAGAATTGCGTCATCCCAGTCAATATTGATCTCGTCACAATATCGTATGAAGCTAAATTGTGGCTTGTGAAACAATAGTCGTTTCTTCGAAAGATGGGTGCAGATAAAAGATATCTTGAATTCCCCGCGCAAAATCCAAGTATGAATATTTTTCTCTTTTTTTTCACTTTTAACTACGTAAATGAATACCCGGGCACTAGACCGCTAGATAAGGTGTGTTCAGTTGATGATCTAAAACAGTACGTTTTTCTACAGTGCAATATAATTTGTTTTTTCTTTTGATATAATATTACTTCCTGATTTATTTCAAGGCTTTCATAGGAAATTTAATAACATTGAATATCAAATTCACAGAGCATAATTAAATATCATCATTAAACGATGACACATATCCCATTTTGTAATATTATTATCCGACAAACGTTATATATCTGATCCGTGAAACTACGGGATCAATATTTAACTGGATATTTTAGTTAATATTTTGTTTTGCTTGAAAATTAGCTAAATTAATTCGGATGTCAAATCCTTTTCCTGTTTTCAGAAAAAAATTTGGTTTAGACTATACTTTATCTTGGAAATATCGAAGTTTAATAATGCGACCACACATTTGCTCAGTTCTTGGCATTTTGTGGCTTTTGAACATGATGTCATACAATTCACTTGTAGAAAGAACCCACCAGCAGGAATAACAAGAAATGTCAGTTTATTAAAATGTGTTATGACTTTGTTTTGAATGTAGAGAGAAATCAAACAAGATACACACTTCGCAGATATTTAAGGAATTACTAGGTCTCATAACGAATCGACCTTAAGTGACGGTTCATCATAGGTTAATTTTAATAAAAGAATTTACAAATACATAAAGGCGATATTGTGTGCATTTCCTTAACTCCTTTTCCCTTGTCTTGAAGGGATCGGAGATGGAGGATGATATGACGCCACTTTTAATTTGTCAGGGGAATTACAAGGGTGGCGGATGCCCTTCCTGACGCACCTCCCCGAGGTGGGTGATGCATGAATGACATGAGGGCGAAAGATGATGAGTTAATGTTGCAGAGACAGGGGAAACGGAAGTACCTCGAGGAAACCTACAGCGAATCCCGCTTCGTCACCGCGAATTCTACATGGATCAGAGAGGGTTTGAACCAGCGTCACCAGAGGTAGAAGGTGAGTGTGCTAGACACTACTTCACGGGTCACCCTTTCCTTCAAGAAATGATTTTTTTGTAACTATTGCACCATATTTTTATAATTAATAACAAAGAAGCAATAAATGTGAAGTATATTAGTGTAACGTCAACTTCTGTCGGGTTTGGCGTGAAATATCCTCGAGTATTCACAGTCGACAGAGAGCGGACAGAACCTGCTGGAGACGTCCCATGAAGAAGTTGTCGAGCAACGCGCTGTCTCGAGGGGGACTGCTTCAATCGCGGAGCAACAGAAAGAAGAGCGTTTGACGAGACTGACAGAGGGTTGGATCTAAACTAGCATCTATCGCACTCGCCGCGCTGCCACTAGCTGTCTGTGCCACGCCCTCATGCGCGTCCTCCAGCCATGCCTCTTGGCTTTCAAAGGAAACGGTGCGCGAAAGGAAAGGATAGCAAATCAGAAAAAAGGATTAATCCATTGGCTAACATATTAGACTGGAATAAAAACGGCCATGTGGAAGACAAAAAAAGTTGGTTGGTACAGAAAATGAGGGATACATTTCATAAAATTTACTTAACATAAAATCAAAATATATTTTTACTTTCAGCAATATAATACAGAAATTTCCCGAGATACGAAAGGATTAATATTACTCCACAATAGCAACGAATACTTTATGAACACTTACAGCAACACAGAACAGCAAAGAGCAAGGAGTATTTGACCAATAGCAACAAGTATTTGACTTGCTTGTTTCCGTAGAGTAACTTAGTTGATTACCCCCCATGTGGCCATACGCGGATTGCAATTGCGTTTATGACAAAATAGGTTATAGACTAATTTACTAACAAGACATACTGCGGACAGAGGTCGGAAATCGAAAATACCAATAAAATGCTTGATATGAAAAATACACATTAAAACACTTTCCCGTAAAGTGAAAAAATGTCATTTTCTTTACAGGACAATGATGCGACAAAGTATTTACGAAACGGCGGGCTATGAGAATCTAAAACCTGAAAAACGTCGTTCGCTTCATCGCATGGCGTTAAAACCCGACACGGTGGAGCTGAAAGGTCCGCGTATGTAAAAATCTGCTACGACTACCTCCAAAACTATAAGTCTATTATAATTCAGTATCCAGGAATATTAAAAAGACAAACCTAGGAAAGAAATATAGAAGTTTTTTCTCTATGGTTCTTCCTTTTTACAGCGGTGTTGAATCCGAATTTCAACTTTGCCACCTCGAAAAACATGTGCGTTTTGAAAAAATTGAAAAGCTTCGAAAATAATGCTCTTTTAGTAGTTTTTTGTGTATACATCAAAACGCACACACTCTGGAGAAAAGTATACGCGTGAAAAAATAAAATACTGTAAATTTACTACATATTAGGTCTGCGCTGATTTTTTATTCGACGAACAGATATGACACGAAAGCGCGGTAAATTTTCACAAAAGTTTGGAAATGGACCCCGAGAAAAGTTTTCTTTTGTATTTTGTTTATAACTAAAAAAATAGGCACATTTAGAGGATATTGACCGACACCAAGATATATTATATTAAATTTACTTCAAATTATGTCCCTTAGTTTGAAGATTATAGAGTACTTTACGTGTAATGAATTGCTTAGGATCTAGTGAACGCGTTAGAGCGCATTGAAGTTGAGTGTAACGCAACCGCTCAGCTAAGAACAGCTCAGTGTGAGCTCTGTTTTCACAATATCCTTATTTGTATCCTTTTATCTAGTTAACATGTAATAAATTACATACAGACGTAATTAAATAATGAAAATGAAAATTTTTATATTTTTCGGATACATTTAGTTCTAGAAGTACCGGGTTTCTCATCTTCCTCGTTTGTTTCACAGGGAGAGAACTTCACAAGTCTGTGTTGAATTGTTGTTTCGCTCCATGTACCACACTATAACTTGGATAGTGAAGGATCCATCTGAAGTTAAAGTTTCATCGTGTTTCTCAATTAGTGCACGTCGTGAAGGAACAAATGAACACACCTCGCATATAAACTGTGTCCTCTAGCGTGGAAGTATGGAAGCACGCGGTGAATTGTTTGAAGATGGAGAGTCCGGTTACTGATTCATTGAGCTTCTTAACCAAGAAATGGTTATAGGTGAGGTGTTGACAGACGATGTTCAAATTATATTGAAATAAAAATATTCACAGAATAGACAATACCATCTTATTATTTAATTATAATTCTTAACCAAAATTGTTATATCATGAGAATGGCGATGATGCCGTCTAGAACACTTGGTGGGTCAAACACTTGTTTACGACACAGCCACTTGATCTCGCTGACTTGCGACTCGGCACTGTCGAATACGGGAACTGTCGGTCGTCTGCAACGATTGTCGCGAGAAATATGTAACACATCGATGTTTCCCTAGTCATCTTCGCGACATAAACAAATATTGGTATTAAACAGATATTTTACACTATTTGATGTATGGAAATTTATTTATTTCATGTCTTGTTTCTTGATTTGGCGAAAACCATGTGTTTCGGTAGAGAGATTTGGGAAGGAGAAATGAGAGTTTCCGGGTAATTTAAGGTATGGGACATTCATTGGCCTGGAATAGCTCAGGGAATCTTCAGCTGGAGACCTCAACCATTCTAACCCGTGCTTTTCCAGTCAGCGGTATGTAGGGAATACATAAGTTACCACAACCTTGTTATTATTATTATTTATTTATTTATTTATTTTTGCTTTACGGCTCGTTGACATCGAGGTCATTAGTGCCCTAAAATTCTGTACAGGTAGGGAAAATGCAGTTACGCACTAAGGAGAGCCAACATGACTCTCCCCGCGTGTGGGACTTGCTGAATGACTCAACCATACCCACTAAAAACCCTCCTGAATTACAATATAACAAAATATATCTCAAAACATACAAATCCACAACATTACAACGAGGAAAATGAAAGATATCCTAGGCCTAATAGCGTCGGGATCGAAAAGAACAAGCGGTGACCAAGGAAGGTCAGGAAAGAGAAAGGAAGGAACCTCGTACAAGTGTAAGTAATGCCAGACTCAGCTCGGGGCCCCGTGTTTGCCAAACACATACTTACTAGATGTAAGTCCCCTGGGGGGTCTTGTTGTTAGTGTAAATATCATTTCAAGTAACATCATTATTTGTATTTCAAAATAAAATACTTTTTTTTGCTTATTGAAAAATTGCATTAGACATTGCTAAAGAAATTGGTGAGGTGTCATTGAGTGGACAAATTACAAAACTTTCAATTTACTGAAAGAAGTTGGGGAGAGTGCGACTCTATCGTCTTCCCGACAGCGTCGGCCAATGCTAGGTTCTCACAACTGTTACAAGGCAACAGTGGTTTACGGGCATCATGGGTAAGAATGAAGATTGATAGGTAATAAATTCCGGGTATGTCGTAATTAGTTTAGAGTCACTAAATCATTGTGATTGTGACTTTTGCGTGAGCAAAGAGTTATTTCTACGCGTCTATTCCTGTTTTCTGTAAGGGACTAGTTGATATTACTTTTACTGTTCAAAATATTCTCTAAGGACATACTAGTCGGTAAAACATTTCCAACATCTTCTACAAACCTTATCCAACCCGGAAGTTTATTACAGCACGCCGTTCGTGTAGTACTGGTAATAATTCTTATCCAGTACCGGTAACTCATAATTAATTTGAAACAAAACAAAAAGATATATTTTGTCTTTTTGGGATGAAATGTCAGGGAGTAAGTTAAAATAAAAGGAAAGTGATCTGAAAAAAATCATGGAAACGGCGGTGAGTGTTTATATTCTGAATAAAATGACCACAAGGTAGGCTGCTAATGTCTTTTTATTTTTCGCGTGACGCTCACAGCCATCCGACTTGGTGAGACTCTTGATCTGACTCCTGAGATGGAAAAGTTAAAAGAAACATTGATGATGACTTGGAAAAACAGCACTTTTTATCTATGACGGAACTATATATTAATTTCATGGCCCTAAAGAAAAAAGATTTGTATCAGTATGAGTTTGATTAAAAATTCCGAGTTTACAATCCTACAAAAAGCTTCAACATGTTACCTACTGACTTTCAGCTAATAGTAAGGCGCCTCGATGCTTTGCACATAATGAGTATGTTCTAATGTATAAGGTGATTAATGCATTGCCAAACGTAAAGAGAACCAGCGGCACAACACTTGGAAAGTAGAATTTTATTTTCTAGGTACAATGATCATTTTCGAGTGATGGTATACCGTATGCCAAGAGTAATAAATGAAACTTGATGAAAGAAATCCAATGGAAAACAAACAGTATGTGATTAGGGAGGAACCAAAGGGAATAAATAGACTCTTACGTTTGTAATATATATATATATATATATATNTCATATAATTTATCAAACATATTTGATAAATTCATATATATTTGAATGAGAGTATAATGCATGCCGTTAAGAAATTGAGAAGTTTTTAGCATAGAATGAACAAAAGTTGAAGGGTAATAAAAGGAGTCCAAGTATTTTTTTACCATTATATATGTGAAAATTCTTGGACGTATTTTAAACTAATATATTGTTTAAAAACTATATTAATGTAACATTTATGTCTTGAAATGTTGATATATAAAACTGGGAGAGCGGAAGTCAAGTGTATGCCGTTTTGGTTATCATTCAGTAATCATATAGTGCGAGGATTTTTCAAACGGCATACGTATCTGTTGGGGCATTCATATAAATCTGGTATCAATTTTTAAATGATTCGATTTCGTTAAAGGCTATCAGTGAGAAAAAATCTTTTTGAGAAATATGATATTGAAAATATAAAACCATATTTTATTTTGAATGGTTCCCTAATGATTGTTAAGCATGATTTAAAATAATTACGTAATGTAATTATAAAATATCTTAATATATCAGGGAATACTAAAAAATTGAAAAGAATACTTCCGTATAGTAAGATTTTTTTCTTTCTTATTTTCTTAATGGTCCTGTGTATTTTACATTCAATAAAACATTTACCTTCCTCGCATTTTCAACTTCCTCATTTATGTGGAAGCTTGATTTTCTGAAAACATTTTAGTTTGACAAAAAAATTTATGTATCAAGTAACAATTCTGAATATTTTACATTTAATAAAAAGTAATTTATCTCCCTTAGCAGACGCATCGACAATTTCTGCAATAACTTGTGGAATTTTATGTGTATCAAACCACTCGAAAGAAAGCCCTAGTCGGTCTATACACATCATAAAAATAATAGTATTTAGCTATTTGGAAGTTATTTCGTTGCGTTATTCCATAGACTACTTGTATGAGTAGTACGTAGAAGCATAAATAGTACATTGGTGAAGCACTCCTTTGCATGGGGGATATGTAGAGGATTCAAGATTATTTCTCTTTTTAGTGAAGGATTCATCAGTGTCGGAAAGACTGATCAAAACTTACTCTTTCGTGATTCATCAACTGATTCACATTTTACATGCTTATTATTTTTATTTTTGCATACTTTGGCAAACGAACTTTTCAATACTTTGCTAAGACGATACGTTATCTTGGTTCTCTGAGATATGACCTCTCGTAAAGACGTTTATGAATTCCTCATTGCTTTCAAAAACGTTTCACGGTTTCTTATCCATTCTAAAGCGGGTCGATTAAAGAGAAATCCAGAAAATGCGTGAGAAGGTGGTGAAGCTGTTCATATTTCACTCTCAAGTCTATTATGAGTTATTGAACCACGGAAATATTGACGATGGTTTCGTGTTCCAAACGAGAGCCAAACATTGCTTCCTTCCAACGAATTTGCCAAGGTACGTACAACGTAAAATGACAAATATGTCAATGTATGAGCATCGTACAATAGCATTACATGGTTCCTTTATTGACTCAAAGAAAATATATTTATATCACCCTGTGCATGACTTTGACATATTAAATCACGTATAATATGAAAAGCCACAGTACCATTCGTTACTTTTTATCAGTGACATTTTTTATAAAAAATAAATTTCCTTGTCGACGAGGTTCGTACTTCTTCAGATCCCCCATGAGAAAAGTATATATAAATGCAATATTTTAAATTGATTTTGAAATTCACTGCCTTATTTTGGACGTGATTAATCAATGATATAACATTAAAATTGGTATTGCCTAAGTGCAATGACATATAGCATTGATATAATAATAGTACGTACAAGTCATGCAGAAATCTCGAAGATTTCAAGGAAAATACGTTCTGTCTCTGGTCGATAAATTCTTGTACTATTCGAAAACGAGGAATATATTTTTACAAAATTCTTGTACTATTCGAAAACTGATAAATTATTACAAAACTGAGGGTGAGCGAAGTATAAAAAAATTTCCTGAGGAAAATTGAGCTAAGTCAGATCTTTCATTTAAACCCAAGAACGTTCGAAGCGGTTGAGAATAAAAAATCCATTCCGGTTAACTTACAGAAAGAACAAAATAGCGTCACAAGAGCAAGTGAGTTGAATGGATTGCCTATGTTGGCGATACATTGAAGTTTAAAGAAATCCTAAAGTACTGCCAAAATAATGCGAGGTACACTTACTCTCATGGACGATGGGGAAGTAAAATCGTTGGATACATTGTATAGAAGCCCTGTACCAACATCCAGGCAGTTGGACTGACAATAAATAAATAAATAATAAATTGTCAAGAGAGCAGTTGCAAACTGCCTCTGATCACGTTGAGGACAATACACTCATCTACTGCTAGTTCTTTAAATAAACTAATAAACTCAATGCGTCCTCGTTTATGCTCTTTTACTTGGGCTACATTTTATTTGAGCCAAATTGCATTACTTTGAGTGTATGTTAAACACTACATGCATGAGGTTTCCCCAACTCGTATGCGTTTTAAGGAAACATTTCATTATTTGACTATTGAATGGTACACAAAACGGCATACGTTGTACTCCATTAAAAATGATCTTGAATTTGGAACATTTTTCACGCATTCTTCTTGTTCTTGCATATGAGAACTTATCGCAAACTATCTTAGTTTAGGAGTGCATAAGGTAAACTATCATTAAATTATCATTGTTTTTTTTTTCACAAATGTAAGAGTCGATTTAAACTACCCTTCGCACATGCCGATGGTTTTCCGTTATAATTCTTTCATGAACATTCATTTGTTATGCTCGGCATACGATACACGATAATTCAAACATGCGAATTTTACCTACCAATCAAAAGTCGATCTTTCAAGTGTTGTTCCGTTGCTGGCACTTTTTAATATTGGCCTTGCATCACTCAGAATAACTAATGTTCAAAAACCTGAAGGGTGTAATTTATACTATCATTACATATTTTTTCTGATTAACAGAAGGTCTATAAGGCGTTTAGTTTGGTTAAATGATTTCGTATGAAGTGTTTTGATAAGATTATTAACATGTAATCTTATGTAACTTAACTGTGTTATAAAAATTGTGACTGGCCTGTACTCGAAGAACATTTCTTGATTAAGTGAAAATTAAACTCTTCGTTCATTTCAAATGAATATAAATTTTAATAAAAATATAGAGAACCTATAATTTTATTTTGTTAAAATTTGAACTGAAGAAGAAGATTACCGTCTCTAAATTTCATAAAAGTTTAATGTTTGTGTGTTATAAGCCAAAATGCTAAGTTAGTCGGCACTGAAGGACTCTTCCCAAGTCACAAAATGAATAATTTTTCCAACTAAACAATTCATTAGCTATAAATAAAATTCAGTTCAAATATTTTGTTAGTAATATACTTTTATAGGGGATGATGAAGCAAGCAAAATTGTGTTCGCAGTGAAGATTTGTAATCATAGAATATTTTTCAAAAGAATGTAAGGACAGTTGAGTCCTGTGTAACAGTTCACTTTGTGTATTGAACTTAGTATTAATTTAAAGGTTTGTGCAATAATATTTTACTGTTGTTTGTATTCTGCTAGGACCAAACTATAAACGCTACTTTTATCGATAAGTTTCGGCAAAAAAGTATCCATCTTTTAAACCGACCTGTTATATGAAACGAATGTCCCATTCCGCCCAGAGAGAGCATATTTCTATCTTCTTAAAGTACCAAAAACATTTATGTAAACGCCAAAATATTTTCAGTAAATGAAATGATCGAGATATTTTTTAAGTTCGCAAGTATTTCAGTCAATCCAAAATTATACATTCACTGAAAAATTATAGAAGAAAATTTTATCTTGTTGTGGTCTTAATTTCTGTATCCCAATTAAACCTCATGAGATAGTTGGTTCATTCGAGATACCATATAACGATTGCACCTATTTCCACGAACCGGAAACATAGTTTGTTTTCCTTCCTTGAAAATAACAGGAAATGATTGTATAAAGAAGATGTAGTCATACTATCAAATTTTTTGGTATTTATTGTATAAATTCATAAGACCTTTTCGACCGCGTTATGAATTAAAAAATAACAAAAATTGGATAGTATGACTACATCTTCTTTATACAATATACTGTATAATACCAACAACGGATCACGACATACAATAATTCGAGATTATCACTTCGAGAATGTGAGTGAATTAAAAATGACGGAGAATTAAAATAATATTTTTTTCTTAAGTACATTACCATAAATGTTCCGGGGAAAGTTGAAAGTCAAGTAATCTGGTCAGGTAAAAGTCAGATCGGGGTTTCTGGGCAGAATAAGACCATCCTTCCACCTTCTTACCGGTCGCAAATTTTCTAGAAAAATAAAGACAGGAAAAAGCATTAAAATCACATAGTATTGATGAGATACGCTGTTTGGATATTTGAAAATGACGCAAATAGTACTTCGCCGTTGAGTTCTTTAAATCCGTAATAGATGTCTCAAGAGGAACATTGGTTTTTGTTTTATTAGTTTTAATATTTGGATACGAAATCAAATAGGTAGTCAAAAGGCACTACAATAAGAATGTAATCTATCAGGGTAATCTATTAGAATCAGGTGGGGTACTTGTAAACAAGGAGTAAATGTAGAGATGACTAAGGAATAAGGAAAATCAAAAGATAGTCAAAACAAGGAGTTGGAGACTGTGGATGAAATATAACTATTTCGCTTATGAAAATTCAGTTATTCAGAAGATAGAAATTCGAAGTCTCTGCACTAAGTTTATTTTACTACAGTGGATAAATTAGTGAAACGTATGTTATTTTTGTTATTTATTATTGTTAGTAATATGTTAAGGAAACAGAAAATCATTGGTATTTTATATTTTTGTACATTAAACTCAATATAATTACAACAAGTCTTAATATATAGTTGATGTAAAAGGTTAATCCAGTATAATAAATAAAATATGTAAAAATAAAATGAAATGAGTCATTTCTGAGTTCTATGACGTTCTGATAATCAATAGAACCATAAATCAGTGTTTTACGGTATTTGTAAAAAAAGCACCAGAAAAATGAGGATACTGTGTTATTGTAAACATCAAATAGTATTACACAAGGAGTATTAGGATCCTTCTACGAAATTTTGCATGTATTCGTTGAAGCAAGGTTGAGTGATTCTCCATCTAAAAATTCTGGAAATCATAATAATACTCATAAATGGTAAACCACATTTTCAATCAAATTCGCACATTAAAAAAAATTAAAACTTACTGATTAATTAGCTCATTACATGTTCTGTCCTAATATATGAAAAAAAACATGCACAAACTAGACAAGAAAATAAAAACCCAAATATTTCTGTATAGTTTTAGAAAAATGATTTTTACCATAAATGCTGTCGATCGGGTTGTTGATGTCATCAATAATCTCTGAATGAACAACTGTTCAATTCCTCAGTTTTGTAAGATATGCACCAAGCGACTAATAAAATGTGACTTTGTAAACTTCTCAAGAATTTCAAAACTTTCCAATCCCTTCGCTATATAATCAACTCCTTAGACAAATTGCCTTCTCATTTTAATATCACCTTAGATATCACCTCTATGAAGCGTTCTTGGTTATTTGCAGAATCTATACTACACCGCACATAGAATCATCTATCGAAGTATAACCCATGAATGATTGTGGATGATACCGTGGTATTAGTACCTAATGAAAAATGAATTGCTGAATATTAAAAAAATAGAATATCATATTTCCATTGTAAATTATTTATTTAACAACTGGAGTACACGGAAAAGCAAGACAAAATCGGTCAAAGGTAACAAGAATGTCGTTTCTGTCCTGTAAGTGCATTCAATTCCGTAAATGCAAGTAGAGAACAACTCCAATTATCCGAAATCGAATCACCCGGATCAACTATTATCCGGATCGTAGTTACTGCATTCTAGGCTATTTTTATTTTTTTAGTGTACCGAACTAACTGTACCCACCCATTGGACTATTGAGGTTTCGAAACAATATGACGTTTCTTAATCGTTTTGCTTTTAAAATAACATTCTTAAAATAAATCCAATCATATGGATATTTGATTACCTGGACCGGATTCGGTCTTAATTGATCCGAATATTTAGAGCTGTACTGTACTAAAATTTTTGTTTTCTATGACTCAATAACTGTTAAAGAGAGTTTGTCTGTAAGAACAATAAAATTGAAAATTTGCAGAATATCAATATTTATTGAAAATTTTCTTCGATTACTAACCCAAATAAAACTCATATTTAATTTTTCTGGAATCATTTAGTGCACATTTTTGATCCACATTTCACCTCGAAACGTAAAAGTGTAGAACGCTTCCAGATTTCTTTTAATTGTGACCAATGTAGAATAATATTTTTGCTAGAATACGTAAGTTAAGTTTCTATGATATGAATATCTTAGAAAGTACAACACAAATTAAATATAAATAAATGAATATAAATTTATTGTCAAAAAACAGTACAGACTGCGTATGACCACGTGGAGGACAATAAACTAATTTACTCTCCGGAAGCAAGCAAGGGACCATCCCATCAATTCCGATCAAGGGCCCTAAGGCAGAGGCGGATTCAAAAATTTCAGCAAAAGTTCCTAGATAAGATAAAAAGTTAGCTGCGAGTTATAATACATATATAATGTCAATATGTTTGTAATTTAACGCAAATATGTTTGTAAATTTACATGTACAAGTTATTATCGAACTATAGATTATTCTGAGTATAGTGTTTAAAAATCATAAGAGTTGAAAAAACACTAAATTCACTATTTGTTGTTACAATAAACACGCCCCTAGACAAAGCCTAGAGAACCTGTATAAGAAATCCGCCTCTACTCGAAGGAAAAACGGAGAAAAACCCGGACCAGGATGGGAAAAACCCGGGCCAGAATGGGAATTAAAAAACAGAATCTTTCACAAAAAAACGAAAAATCGCTGTGTCAATTTTAAAATAGGAATTTTCAAATACATTTCCGTATTCACCGTGTTACGGAACATTTGGTGATTCAATGAAAGGTAAGTTTACATGAGGTGGTAAGAAGAAAACTCAATGATATCTCCTCTAATTCATGATTGTGTTACGTTAAGGAACTAATTAAATACTAAATCTAAGGTAGACATCAAGTATCTAGAATCTCTTATTCTTATATATGTTTACATACATATATGCACTGCGCAGTAACTTGTGCTAAGTTTATGTACGTTTATTCCTGAATGTCGCGCTTACCGCAAGTCGACGTAGTTCGTAATCTCTTGCCTTTCATATAAGATAAACAGTCCAAGGATTGATATGAAATGCAATATGTATTTATTGTTTGCCGTTATTAATTTCATTTATTGTTTGCCGACACCCTCATGTGTAATCTAATTGTAACTATTGACTCTAGTACCTCTCCTTGAAACACTTCTCTTAGATCTAAGATCCCAAGGAACCAGCGGTATATCCCCTCTTACGACATTAGAAACTGGGGGAAGGATAATAATATTGGTAATTTTGGTACTAGGGCTCGAAGTGACTTGGCGTGATTTTGGGTTGGGGGCTGGAAAATTAGAAAGTTAAAGTCATTAGATGGGGTGAACGTCTTCATTTTTTTTGAAGAAACAGATATCTGAGATCATATTCTTTTAACTTGCCGTGCGACTGAAAAGTTACGGAGGAAGTGGTGGGGAATGGTAACAAATGAGGGTTTATTTAGAGATTAGATGTTAGGTATTGGTGTTTTGCGCGATAAGATAATTAAGCATATATTTTTTCTGTGTGCCCTACACGTGGTCTGGAAATGATGTCCAGTTGTGGAAGGCGAACGGGTGGTGTAGTGGTTAACACTCCTGCGATCATTGCAAGCATTCGATTCCCGGCTCTTGAACATTTTCACCTGGCCGAAAGTTATCAAGAGAATTAAGTTTCAAGAGGAGGTGTAGAATTTCTTAAATCATGGGTGAGGGAAATGAAGGAGAAATCTATAAAAGAAAGAGAAGAGGGTTAGATAGGAAACGATAGGGAGGGAGGAGAAATATTAGAACTAAGTATCATCGTTTGATGAATTTGATGCTGCGGAAAAATATTTGCCCCACAGGAAGACGAGACCCATGAGACTCCTGGAACGACCCTTGAATTTCGCCAACAAGACTTCGGAGAATATGGTTTCCAATTTATATTTTAGAATGCATTTTAAATTAGTAATTAAAAATAGCTATTTAGTTAGATAATTAAGATGCAACAATAAGATGTAACTGGGACACATCTTCATGGGATATTTTTTTGTTCTCAGGACAGTCTTTGTTTTTCCTCCAGAAACAGTCGGGAGAGAGTTATTTATAGTTCTATCTCTAACCTCTGTATATGGCCAATTACGTCCGTATAGAGATGTCGGACTGTGCGATGGTCGTACTGTCCGGTCGTGGGTCCCGCCCGCTGACTGAGTCCGCTCGGGCGGGCAGTGCCGTCGTTGCGCGGCCCCGTCAACTCATTAGTAGGTATAAGGCCTTTAGGAAATCTGGGCTATTTAGTGGCGTATGGGGTCTTGATTCGCCAATATTATTGTAAAATTGTATTGAGTATATTTTTTGTTAATAAGTGTCTTTTTGAACTTGAACTTCACGTTGGAAAATTATCTAAACATTCCTTTGGGAGACCACCTACTTCTTTGCTTCTAAATTTCTCTTTCTGTAAGCAGTTCTGTGCGTCCAGCTGTATCAAAGAGGAGGGTATAATTAGTGCAATTTATATCAGAGTCCTAACGATAATTCTATCATGAAATATGTTCACAACGACGTCTGCGGGTAAATAATTACGATGTAACGTTTTTTATACCTTTTCTGGAGCGGCACGTAAAATGACCTATCCAGTGATATAAAAGTACTTCAATCTAGGCGAAATACCATTGCACTAAGAATACGATGATAAGAAGAATGAGAAGGATAACATTTACATGAAAAACAATAAACATTCACTATATAAGGAAGGAGGGTTGGTTTGCCTCTTGTTATTCCACTCAGAACATTTACCGGTGGAAGCAAATAATATTATTGCTGTGTCCTCTTATTATCTAACTCGTTTCGTTACACAAGGTGGCTCTACACAGTCAAAACGAATGAAAGAAAATTATTTTCATTATTTGCGTCATGCGCCGTTGACAATTTGATGATGTGCGTGTTTCATGATAGATAATGCGAGTTTCCTCCCAGTTGGCTGTCATTCTAAATCGTATTCAAACTATATATCTGAGATATAAGACTTGTCTACCCATACCTTCAAATATATGCCTTGTTTAAGCTATTTGAACTAAAATCTCAACAAACTACACTCTATGTATGTACTCCCGATGAGCTTCATCTAGTTGTTACCTGCTCGTTTCTACAGTAATATCCAAAATTAGCCCCTGGAAGTTAGAATCTCCGGACTCACATCAGAGTGTGCAGGTACGTACGTATAAGTTACTTTATATATTTTAGGAGTTCAATTTATTTGAAAGATTATTACTTTATAAACTAAAACAATGAACAAATAAATTTCTGAATGCTGTCACGATTATCACTTTGAGACCAACAATAAGAATTTATTTACATTATTTCAGTGTTTATAGTACACTAGAGGATGACATGAATATCGTGTAAAATTAATGTTGAAGCTATATCTGGTTTCTGCCTACTATGTTTACTTCTACTTAAATAAGGAAATTTTACCTCCCTGGTTTTTCTCGTGCTAGTATTCCATTCTTCCATTTCCTATAAATTAAATGTTGAAATGGTACTTCGTCTATCAAAGTTCTTTTGTACAGGAAAGTAAAATCGTCGTATTTGTGAACATATATTAGTTTGGATATGAGAATGTCAAAGAGGGTATTATATTGTTGATTTGAGAAAAGAATGAACTTCACTGTCATCGAAACATAGAATGGAACGAAGAATATACTGTGTTGGTATTGCTTAAGCTTCTTTACTTCTCACGCATTTTGTAACGTACGTTCATCCGCACCTGATTCCATCAAAAATGCCTTTCCGATATCGTGAACATCAAAGGGTTCGACAGAGTGAGAAACAAGATCCTTCGATAAACCAATTTCGGCAGAATAGAAGCTTCTCTAATGAGGCACCAACTTCGGTGGCGACAGCATATAGCTCAGTTGAAGGAGCAGAGAATAGCGAAGGGCATCTTTTCTGAAAAGGGGTAAGGCAAGTGGAAGGCTGCCAGTTTCTCCGATATAAAGATGCCAAGCAAATGCATATTAAAAAATACATCACTGAGACATTGCTGTAAGAATTAATGGCGGAGACACCTTAGAATGATGACACCTTGTACAGCAGCCAGTATTCTAGTCTAACCCTGAAGAAGAGGTAAACATGAACCTCGAAACGTTGGCAAAATAAAATAATAATAGTAATAATAAGGAAATATGACTTACTTATTTGATATTGAATGAAGGTTAATGTTATAATGTAAACTTGAAGCAAGAAATTGAATGTTTTTAATTTATGACACGTAGACTCTACAAGGTTTTAATTGGTAATCTTAATAATAAGACAATCAGAAAATACCTCAACTATATAGTTGAATATGCATTTGTCACTAATAACGTTACAAGTATAATTGTATGTATTCTTTGTATGTAATGTAAATTGTATGTAATGTTGTATGTATTCTTTTATACCTGCCACTGAGCATTGCTCATTTGCAGAATATATTATTATTATTATTATTATTATTAAAACGACCTTATATTGCAGACAATTTATTCTTCTACGCTTCTTGGAGGTGCATATCTAACCTTGTCAAATATTTAAAACTCTAAAAACTGAAACATTAAACACAATTCTAAAACATATACATAAAAACACTGCGTTTCGTCTCATGTGTGAGACTTTATCAGGTGAAGACTGATTGTGACTAAAACATTGCTGGTCACGGTTAGGCGAGGAGTGCCATACAGGGTCAAGTAATATTAAAGACTTACAGATGCCCAAAGGGCTTACATTGTAAAATATACACAGAGTAAACAGAAAGTATCTAGAAAACATGATATTATAAACCTTAGGTAAACTATTGGTATCATTTTGCACATTCAATGTAAAATTATGAGATATAATTTGAAAAACCTCTGACATAATTCTTTTAAAATAATATGATTCAATTGTCTTGGGTTTTATTAAAAATACTGTGTTTATTACTGACCGTTCGATAAATAATGTGATGGACGCAAAAATATATTCATAAGCATCATAAATCTTATAAATCAAATGTCATACACAAACTTTTATTAGAATACAAAATGAATGTAACCAATCAAAATTAAGCATAAAAGTATCATACCTGGCACACGTAAAGCATCTTGTAACTTCTGTTATCATCATTAATAATATTTTTTAATTTCAGGCATTTTATTTTATACAAAATAACAGCAAAATGTATGTTGTTTCATAACAAATACGAGTATGATTAAACCTACTGTGGGCAAACACCTACCAATGATGACGGCTGTATTTATGGATTTTCTTAAAATAAAATGAGTTCTGACAATTTTATCTTAAATTTTTGTTTCACATCATAGGTAACAAGTTATTTTATTTTATTCCTTATTACTACTTAATTTTTACCCTGGTATAAAATCATCCGCGCGCTGGCCAATAGCACCCATGAAGGCTAATAGCACTAGCCGTCATTTGATGAGGTTTTAATATCCGAGTGGGCATTTTTGAACATTTCGAACATTTTTATACTGAATTACGCATTTAAGCTTAAAATGTTAACGAAATATGGAGGGTTATAACCTTCATAACACAATCTATAAAACAAATATGAAAGTTCACGGAAAATACAGCAAAACTAGTAAAAACATAATTTAATTACTTGCCTACAATATCTTGTTAGGAAGATAACATAGATAACTATTGCACCATATTGAAGATTTAAAAAACTTTACTGTCTATTAAGCATTCACTTCGCTTCAGGACGCTTTGTTTTAATTTACTGTCTTCCAGAGGAGCATAATCACACCAGATACGTACTTAGAGTGCAAAATTTTGTAGCAGCCAAATTTTATGACAACGAAAACGTTCGTAGAATAAAATTTTTGAAAATAATATCCAATTTGCAGACATATATTATTAGTCCTGTTATAAACATGAACAAAAGTGACCTTAATGTTTTACTCTTCATTCATGCTTTCAAATTCATATATCAATAATTTAAGCAGCTTTGAAATACAAGAAAATATACATTTAATTGGGTTACTTGCTTCACGGTTGAGTATACATAGAGTACACTCATAGGACACAATAGTGCGAACGCACGTCTTTCGTATCACTCTATTGACAGTAACGTGACACACATATAAACCAGCCACTGACATCGATATTGTAAAAATCGCTCCCACAAAATTATTAGTTTTTTACTTATTTTTTTGAAGTTTTCATAAAATTTCTGATTTGTGTTATAATGTAGGAATCTACCTTTCATTCCGTTAATATTTTTAGCTTATATGCTTAATTAAGTATGAATACGTTCGAAAAGGGTAATAACGCCCAATCGGGTATTGAAATGATGGGTGAGTGCTTTTAACCTTCATGGGTGCTACTGGCCTACACGCGGATGTTTTTATATCATGGAAAAAAATATCGTAATTATATAGTGGTAAAAACTAAAAAAAATCATTCTTTAATCTACAGTGTGAAACAAAAGATTAAGATATATTTGCCAGAACTCATTTTATTAAAAGAAAACGCTTACTTAAGTATGGGCGTTGTCATCAATGGGTTAGGGTCATTGTCCATTGTCTTTTAATGAAGCCCAATGAAAGTTCTAACGTATTATTTTTTATAGAAATTGCCATTCTCTGTTATTTTTATAAATTAAAATTCCAGAACTTAAAAAGAATTATTAAAAATATTTTGTATCAGAAGATATGAAGTTACTTTATGTATGTGAAGTAGTATGATATTTTTTATGTTAAATTTTGATTTGTTATAACAATTTCGTATTCTAATAGAGAAATTCACTTGTTTCTTTAATGGTTAATAAGATATGTAATCCTTATGAAAATATTATTGCGTCGAACTCCTAATTTATCGAACTGGTGGCACAATAAACACAATATTTTTAATAACGCCCAAAAACAGTTTTGAAAAGGTGTGTTACTTATATGGAAATTATTAATAGTTGCACCTCACTACTAGTTTTTTTTTCAATTCATAAAGTGACATGAAATTTTTGTATAAAATTGTGTTTTACATTTACTCAGCATTTAAAGAAAAAATGGACTTGAAGTCAGGTGGGCGTTAATTGCACACGGTACCTTGTATTTTTTTGTACAGTAAAACTGATTTAAACATTAACAAAGTTTTTAGAGACGTTATGAAAAGGAGAAATTAGAATACCTTTATTTTACAATATACTGTTTTACAGTATACATCAAATAAGTTATTTTTCAAACAAACAAAATTTAAACTAGAAATAAAATACATCTTCATTTATTTCAAATTTAGTTAGTTTTTTGGTCATTGACATCGATTTGACCTTCAATTTGAAAACAACTCTTTGATATTTATTGTCGGTCCTAAGTTTCTCAAACTTCAAAGAGTTTAATGTATTTTTAGATTTTATTAAAAAAAATTTTGTTTCAATTTAGTCTTAATAAGATTTTGAAGACTGAGGTTTGCTCGGTTAAAAATTTACATACGTTACGCGAAATTATTCATTCATTTGGTGTCCTTGTACTTCACTTCCCCACGTTTTGTGATTACTTAATGTCACTCATACCCAAGTCTTTTCTCCGCATGTTCCAACATAGTCATGGCCCGGCGTGGCAAGTTTTGGGGTGGGTCGGCAAACTTTCGTGGTCAATTTTCTTTTCGTACTTCGGTTTCATAATTCATAATTCCAGAAATTTATTATGTACATAGACATGATACGATATTTATACATATCTAAGTTACTAGGATATTTTCCAGTACAATGAAATTATTAGCCTTCCCTTAGATAACAAACTTCCAGAATTAGAGACAGTTTGTCAATGCTTAGCATGACATCTTTCAGAGAGAGAAAAATCCGTTGGTTGTTATAGTTAAAATATCAATCAGTCCAGAACTGTATTGGTAATTTTTAATGTGGTTGTTAAAATACTTCAGTTTCTTAGTGGTTACCTCCGGAGAGGTAGTTTTTATGATTATCTCACAATTTTTCAATTGTAACCGGTTAAAATGCAAAAAATAATAAGTAAAGAAAACAGTGCAATGGTAATTATGAAAAATAAAAAAATGAATAATTCAAAGCGCATCAGGACATTTTATCGATATTTCAAGGGTTTAAACATTAAATTTAAGAAAATATGGTGAGAATATCTTAAACATTTGGTGACGTGACTCCCATTTTCAATTTTTTGCGGTGTGGGAGTGAAATTTAGAAAATGATTAGAGATCAGTCTTTTTGGAAATAAACGAAACTACGAGAGACTGTATAACTATTCAGGACGAGAAACAATGGGGAAAAATTTCAAATGCAGTGAAAAGGAAGGACGGTAATACCTGGAGTTATTGTTGTAAATGGTCACTTTCGATTCAATTTATTAAAGGTGGGGCAATGAGAGGGTGTACTCTTCCAGCACCAGTTCTGTTTTGGGTCCAATGTCGCTCGTTTCCCTCTTTTATACATGAGGATTTTCCGATAAGCAACATGGAATTGGAGTTACATCGGAAGATAAAAATTCTATGAATCTTAAACCCCGCACTATGTTAATGTTCTTATTTTATTCTTTGTATGAAATTCCGCCTTCTTTCGTGTTTATTCAAATTTACTCCAGAATCTTATATTTTTACTTTTAAAATTCAATAATTTTTTGCTTGTCGGTTAAGTTTTTAAATTAGCTTATTGCTAATTTAAATTAGATTAAATTGCTTAGGATATTGTACATGAACGAGAAAAATGAAACGTTTCTTTTCCTGGAAAAGATCTAACTTTTACAGGAAAAGAGATTGCTTAAAAATATTATTGATTTTTTAGGTAGTCTTAAGCTACAGAAATATTTACAATGCTCTTTTTATCACACAATACGTATAATTTTTTAAGATTTTGTTATAATTTTTATTTTTCAGCAATTAAGCGATTGAAGACATTTTATAATATAACAATTAGGAAGTACTTCAAAAGCCATCGCAAATGTTTTCTTTGAAAACTAATCAACTTTGTAATGAAAGATAGGTCTTGCTAAAATACGTCCCATTTTTATGGGGGGATTTAAATCTAGGCTTACTTATTTTCAAAAACATTTTAGTGTCAATATTTTATTTTAACATTGATTCTGATATTCAGGAAATGATTCGCCGTGCAGCTATTGCCGGGCTCGCAGAGCGATGGCTCTGTACGGCTTCAGCGGGTCCAAGTGAAGTTGAGGCCTCCTTTCAGCTGCCATGTTGGAAGCGAACGGGAGAGATGGGAAGCAAGCGAAAGAGTTGGCGGGGAGTGGGTTGCAAACGACGAGCAGGCATCGTGTAGCAACGATGGCGGGCAGCTGTGAGCTTGCGGTGGGGAAGCGGGCGGGTCGGTTCTGTGATAAGGGGGTTGGCAGCGAAGCGAGATGTAAAAGCGACGATCGCGCGGCAACCGCGGTCGACGCAAGCTGGAGCCTATACGTCAACCTCCACCGACCCCCGCCACCGGCTTCGTTGCCTGAGGCGGGGTTTCTTCATTGCACAACTGAAGGGGGAACCATGTTCTCCTGATATTTAGCAACCTTAGGCATGATGCGGTATTTTCTAAAACATCTGGGGTTTGGATGATCGTTCCGAACGTTTCAGTTCTACATTTGTTTAATTAATTATGAAATCCATATATTGTTGATTGTTAAGACTGCGGCGTTGCTCTGTGATGTATGGGTTCAATATAGATTACGTGAAACGATCCTGGAAATCCGGCCTGAGGCGATCGTACAGGCTTTGGATCTAGAAGTGTATAGAGCATTAACCTACAAGGTCTATGGAATACTGTAGAAGGAGGGATGAACCATGAAAGGATGTAATGGAGAAGGGTAGAGAGCGTCCTTCCGACTAAAAATGGCTAATGGAATACGTGCTTGAAGTGCAGAGGAGTTATCATCGATTTCTTGTTCCTAATAATTATCAAAGAAAGGGAAGATTAAAGTCATGTTAGTACGGAATGAGGAAAACATATTGCACTGCTCTATCTCACGTTTTGTAATAAAGATAGATTTTAAAATGAAATTGTAGTATGAAACATTAAATAAACCTAAAGTTTCCAAACTATCATATCTAAATAACATGAAATGACGATGTAAATTTAACTGTTTAATATTAACTGCATAATAAACTATTTACGGCATAAATATGTTGGAGAATTCACTTTTACAATCCTGCAGCAAATTCCATAGATAAGTGTGGAATAGTACGCTAACATGCAATACGTTTAGAGTACGTTTAGACTCGTTAATTAAATCCAAAACAGTTTGAAGCCTTCGCAAAAGTCTTACAATTCCTTTATGCGAAGAAGTTGTAAAATGGTCATAATAATAATAGTAATAATAATAATAATGCGGGGCATATTGGTGGTATTCTATCTATTATTATATTCTGTAGTTTTACACAAATAAGAAGAAAAAAGTTATTATGGAAAAAATACGTGTAGCATTTACCTCTCGTGTTCTTTCTTTATAGCACATCTCGTTCGTGTTTCGCACATCATACCGAGATTCGACATCTCACATACAAAGGTTCTGTGGAACCGAAGTACTTCACAAGACAACTCTAGCAAAATAATAAAAGCAATGAATTGTTTAGTTCCTTTAATCCCACAGTAGATGATGCTGTACTACAAAGTTTAACGGAGGATACACGAAGAGATTATAAATATTGATAAAATTTTGAAAACGATAATATCTGCATGTGAATTGAAGATGTGCGTTCACATTGCTAAACACCATTTTTGTTCGTCGTAATGTTTTCAAAATGCAGCGAGAAATACGATCACAAAATATGGTAGTACATTCCAAATGGTAGTAAGTTAATTGTTACNGAAATACGATCACAAAATATGGTAGTACATTCCAAATGGTAGTAAGTTAATTGTTACTATGTGAGCAATGCAAATGTTTTTAACTGATGTTGCTGGAAAGTCGAGAGGATTTTTTCCCCTTACCTATTGTCACCGAATCGTCAGAACGTTAACAGCTCCTTAAAATTCAGGATTATCTACCTCCGGACTGTCAGCATATTGTCTTATTACAATTTTGTAATATATCGCTCCAAACAACATAACGACTGTTGTGAGGATTTTCTGGCTGTTTTAAGTCGCTTCTTCTTTTATCTCTAGAAAATGCAACGTGCAGAATTCCATGCATAAAAACCGCACTTTATAAATGTATACCTACATTTTCTAAGGTCTGAGCTTGGACCTTATGTATTGCCATGCAAAAGGTGTTGGTTTAAAACTTCAGAGTTTGTTAAACACTTGCATTTCTGTTCATTTCCGTTGGAAACTAAGATGGAGCTTATTTATTCCATAATGTTATCATTCTTTCACATTAAATTACACCCAGCCCGTATACAGCGAAGGATAAGTCGAGGCGTGCAGTCAACGCGAATTCATAAGTATATATGAAAAAGAATCAGTATACGATTTATATGCGTAAAATTTTTAATGATTAGGGTCCATTCTGTAGCGGCAAGTCATAAAATTACTTACTTTTGTTCTCAAAAGACATTACAAGGTCAAAACATTAAACATTCAAGGAAAGACCGGGGCACGTTTGATACAGGGACATATGCACACATTCGCTGTTGCCCACTCAAATTAAACAAAACTAGGGGGGATCTCAAAGATTTGAAACTTAGCATGATAGTTCGTTGGTAAATACTGTTTAACGTACGAAAAGTCCTGAGGGGGTGAGGGGGTGGGGGGATTTTTGAAAACAGGTAAACGGTAAATGACTGAGAGGAAATGAATTTAATTTGCGCCCCTGCTAGATATTTGGCCCCCACTTCAGGATTTTCAAGTGAATTAGTTCAACAAGTGACAGTGCTACATCAATTTTTATATTTTTTCTGGGTAAATAAAATTTGTCATTGTTACCTTATCATTTATACTTAGCCATAGTTCACTTATTTATATTTCATTCTCTCGAAAGCAGATAGAAGGATTCCTTGGCGTTATTTTAAGCAAAGAAAGGTTGCAGTCACGTTTAAAACGCCTTTGCTGTTTTACATTAAAGGATGAACATGACGACGGGACGCTTTTTGGGCAAGTTCACACTGTGTAAATCTTTTCGGACCCTGACTTTATGCTGTCGTTTGTTTCTGGCAGGTCAGAGACTTCAATATCAGCTGTAACTACCCCAATCACACCAAGAATTGACACACCAATCACATCAAGTCTTTTATTCAGTTATTCTAAAGGAATAATTTTAACATTTTGCCTCTACGGTATACTGTACACAATCCTGTCATTCAACTTCTTGTGCATATAATATGTTCCGTATGACACCCACGCAACAAATGTGTGGTAATATTATGAAATTTAATGTGGAATGTTGAATTTCCTACAATTTACGCACTCCGGTATAAAAGGCATGGATTAAAATGATTCTGTGATTGGGGACTTGGGTTCATGATAATATTAATTCACAAAACATTTAAGATAGGTTTTGATGAGGTATGTAATGTTTTGACATATTTTTTCTTTTTCATGTTTTTAAATTACGTTTGAAAGTTGAGGTTTTATTAGTAAATAATTTAATTTCTTCGTGAATAATGTAAGTTGATTATATTTTTATGCCGTTAACAATTGCGTAGTCGCTTTCTTTACGCATCAATACGGGACCACGAGTAACATGTTCGCTTTCAACTACAAAAAGAAGGATCTTAATCTGAAGCGCGAACTGTTGTATTCCTTGGCAAATTTGTATAAATAAATAAATGACAAATTAAGGATTTACTACAATAGATATCACTAATCACATTACAAACAGCTGGGAATTGCATACGCTAAAAATATGAAACATGCATTAATAATTCCAAAATTTTGCTCTAAAGCAGAGATCTTCAAACTACGGCCTACGGGTCACGCTTACGATTTTGTCCGGTTCTTCGATATTTGGTGAGCTCTAAAAAACTCTGGAGGTAGAAGTGCCAATCATATTTAACTCTGAATAACCCCTTAAAATATAAATTTCGAAGAGTCTTTTTTATTGAGACTCCTAGATGCAAATGCAACATAATCTCAAAATTTCTTTGTTTTTTTCTTTAATCAACGCAGGAAAATTTATTTATCTGTCAGTCGTTCAGGACAACGCACCAAATATTTACACCACTTTCCACTTTCTTTTTCATTTTTTATTTCACAGATCAGCCCGAGGGTTTTACATGTGTGGTTACAGAATATTGATAACATAAATACAGTATGATACAATAATTGCATGTTATGAGGCTCCTAAATAATCTTAATATGAGGTTAATGGTATTTACAAGAACGTTAACTTAATATACGGTTTATCATAATTACATGATGTTGGGGATATGAAGAGTGGAAGAATTGCACGATCACCTTCCACTCATTAGAAAATAAAAAATCTAAAATAACAGAAATGGATTTTTAGATATTTAACGGACCAACATTTATAAATAAAATGGAGTTGATAACCCTACCAGTTCGTGGGATAGTGAAAATAATATATTACGTCGTTAATGGGAACGATGCAAATAGGAAATCATTCCTGCCCCTAAGTGCCCGTTAATATATGAAAACTCGAAAAAGCCAAACACCTGTTTATAGACATTTAAATTTACAATATTATCATACAAAATAACTGAAATGATATATTAATTAGTTCATGATATATAATGAAAATGGTGAAAATTCGAAACACCACATGTTAACCCCATTTCTCACTTTTAAAATTAGAATTTGGAAAAAATCTTTGCTTTGTGGGTGGTTACGTTACAAAAGGTACCGGCTCTTTAAATTTCATGTTTCTCGCTTCAGTAGTTTAGGCTTCGCGTTGTTGAATGAGTCAATCAGTCAGTCAGTCAGTCAGTCAGTCAAGACAACGCCGCTTATATAGAGAGGAAAAAAAACCTCTAGTAATATTAAGTTAAATTTGCGATACTAACTTCTTAATAATGATGATAATAACTAATAATAAATATTATATAGCTAACTATTATTGTACGTGAAAATTAAAAATATGAATTAATTATTTGTAATAATACATTTTATAAAAATTTATTATTTATGCAATTTATATTTTATACTGATCAAGTTGCTGGATTTTTAAGTTTTGACCGCACATGATTTTTTTTTGATTTGCAGAATGACTGCAATAATAATAAAATTACTGGATCGAATTCAGTTTCAGTGAGACCATCTCAAAAAATCTCCTTCAGGGAATACAGTTCAGATAAGCCTACTTTTTACAACACTGTCAATTCACGGTTATTTACCTCTGCGAGACTTTCCTGAAATAATGGTAGTTATTTGTCTTCGTCCATAATCATCCAAGACTAAAATTGCTATCTCTTCAATTTCCATCAAATTATTTGGTCTCCATTATAATTTAGAAAATTCCTCTTATTTCTGTGCGTATAGTGCATACTACGAGGAGAAACAAGCTACTTAATATTCGGGTTTGGGAAAAACCAAAACTTTTATGTACGTATTTCGATGAGGGTAACGGCTCAATAGTAAGAAAATACATTTAAATGACATATCTGGTCAACATTTTATAAGACACTGGAGTACAAAGATTTTTTTCCATGTTTAAAATAAATTATGTACTTCGGGACAAATTTTTAAAAGTTGTGTATTAATTTTTGAAAGAAATTGCTGTAATGGTAGAGAAATCTCTTACCGGTATTTTACCATAGGACTTTACACTTTGTGTCTTGGACTCCCAACTAACCATAGTGGAGAGTGTGAGTGTTTCAACTCTACTTCTTATCGTATGCTCTCTGCTATGTAGATACCAGAAGAACATTTAAAACTATGTTAATTTACAAAAATAATCTTAATAAAACAGTTTCATCATTTTCAGTTTTTTTTGGTTTAACGAAGTTTATAATATTATTTATAAAAATAATCTTACATTTACTTAAGGTATGTGTTCATTCAGTTTGGAGACATTTCATAGCCAATGTGTTCCCATACTTAAACCTACACAACGCAAGCTAGTTCTCTAACTTACAATTTCTTTTTTTATTCAAATTAAGTTGTATAGTCAGACAATTACCGTGAAAATACCGTTTTATTCAGTTTTGATGAGATACTAAGTTCTCTCAAAAACTAATTTAAACTTAAGACAAAGAATTCAAAGACTCAGATTGAAAATATTCAGTTTCAAGCTCCTAAATGCTAAAAAGAGCAGAAAGGTTTCTTTGTTCGTATCTCTGGTATTCAAATACGTATCGTGTTTTCCTTTATAATATTTTGAGTTCTATATTTATTAGAGAAATTAAGAAACGTGACAGCAAAATTAAAAATAAGTACAACACAGTGTTTTATTAAAAAAAAAATTAATACGTCTCTTCAGTCAACTAATATTTTTATAGGATGGTTTGGTGGAAAAGGGCCGAAATAATATTCAAAAATCGCAAAGCTACTGGATGGTTAATTTTGGGGCAGAAATTTAGTGACTAAGAACATTAATATTTTACATGTACCCTGCAAGTAGTGTCATTAATTAGTAATCATTTTTTTAAACTTATGGTAATATTTGTTTATTCTGTTCGTCTTCCAGTTATTAATCTGTAAGTGATGAGATTACAACAAGGAATAACATATATTTCGATCTTTACTCATGGTTGGCGGTACAAATTGTCTAATAAATGGAGAACATAACGATCCAGTGAGCAGGGACGCACAAATTCGTAGTAAAGTCTGATTTACTGTGAATACGATGTAAACTAGAGTATGCCGCTCGGATTTATGTTTCTCTATAATTACTAAATTACAAATTTATACATGTCCTCTCACCTTCAAATGATACTAAAGAGATGGAAACCTTTTTTCTCATAAATTCATTTAACGAGGCCGTTTCGAAAGGAAGCCGCAGGATGACGTCAAAAAGGTAGGTACAGTCGGCCATTAACACCCACATAACTTTAAATGTATTCTTTCTGTAAGTACAGTTTAAATGAAATACACAATTTGGTAGAAAGATTTAACATAATTTTATGAATTGATAAATACTAGTTGTAAAGTGTACTTATTTACAATATCCATGTCATTATACCTCTTTAAAAACAACTTCTTGGGCGTTATTAAAAATATTGTGTTTATCACTGCCCGATCGATGTACGCTGGACGCTAAAATATACGTATAAGTATTATAAATCTTAAAAAACACAAAAGTCTCATACAAACTTATTAATTAGAATACAAAAGGGATGTAACCAATCGAAGTTCAACATAAATATATCATATTTCAAAATACACGAAACTTTATTTATTTTATAATAATTTTTAACATTTTTTTATGTTCTTACATTTTTATTTGTAAAAAACAGCATAATGGCTGTTTTTAATTAAAAAAAAGGGTATTTTAAAACCTACATTGAGTTTTATTGATGAGCAGTGGTCAATAGCGGCCTTAACTTACCACTGATGACATCGGCAATACTTAAGCATTTTCTTTCAATAAAATGAGTTCTGGTAATTTTATTTTTAAGTTTTTGTTTCACATTACGGATAAAAGAATGAGAGATTTTAATTTCTTATTCCTACACAATTATAATAATATTGTATGAAAACTCCCGCTCCTAGGTCTATAGCACCTGGGCGTTAATAAGTGAGTGGGTGCTATTGTCCATTTCGAACGTTTTTATTCTAATTAAACGTAATATGAAGGTTAGTAATCTACATCATAACACAAAAATAAACGTTTACGGAAAATACAGAAACACAAGTAAAAAACTAACAATATTTACAAAACCGGCGTCCGTGACTGTTGGCACATCATTGGCAATATAGTTGTACGAGCGCCTTACGTTTGCGCTAGTGTATTCCTATAGATGGACACTACATGTTCGTGATCCATGACGAAAATCACGCAAATGAATGTATGTTCTCTGTAGGGAGGGTGTGATTTAACAGAGGGCTTTACTTGGCTACTGCACCTTAGTATATTTGGCATTTCTAATCTGCTTAAATTATTTGAAGATACAAATGAAGAGTTTTTTAAACAAATACCCTATTTAAAGTGACATAATAATATATTTATTTACTGCAATTGTACAGATCTTACCCGGTGGCAGTATATAAGAAAATACATTAAAAAAATACAAAAACAATTATCACAGAGAACTGAAATCAAAAATTGTTAAATAAATCATTAAACTATATTATTCCTAATATTAAAGTATAAAACATAAAAAAACATTTTACCCTAAAAAACATCTAAATAATTGATAAAAAAACTTATTGCACATTTTATTTCACTGATGGCCCAAACATTCGATTTACCCCTTTCGTACACTTCACTTCACATTTCCCTTCCCACCTTTTCTAAATCACTTATTTCCCTCGTATCACTTCACTTCACTACCAACTATCACTTCTCTTCACTATCCACTATCACTCCACTAGCTTCCCATCTACACTAACGTACCCATTCTTCCCGAACTTGCCTAATACTTTTAATGTCTGGTCCCCTTTTCTTGGAGTGTTTTTGAATTTAAGAGAGGTTGCTGAGCCCGAAAGCGCTCCCACGACATCCGCAGGCAAATTGTTCCAGTCCGTGATTGATCTATTGAGAAACGAGTATTTTCCTACGTCTGTTTTTTGTTTTCGTTCACGAATTTTGAAAAAGTGATCTTGTCTACCCAATCTAGTCGGTTTTTCTAAACGCTCTTTGACATCTCGCCACGCTGGTTCGTTTTTTAGTGTACTGAACAAACATCCCAGTCGCGAACTTTTTCTACGAATTTGGAGAGGTTCCCTTTTTATTTAATTATTTGCATTATTACCCATGTTTATGAATTTAATAACTTTTTTCTGTTTTTTTTTCATTCTTCTATTTGATATTTTCTATAATGATCCCCTCCTGCTGATGCATGTTCCAGTAGAGGCCTAACAAGCGTTGTGTATGCTAACCCTTTTGTTGTCGGATTACTGCCTTTCTTTAAAATTCATTTAATGAAATTTAGATACTTCCAAGCTTTTTGTGCAACGCTGTTAACCTGATCAAACCACTCCAAGTTATTCTCAAGCATGATAGCCAAATAGTTACCTATTTGTGAATTTCATCAAGATCACGTTGCAATGTTATCCTGTCCCCCGGGTTGTTTATTGTTCGGTAAATTATACAGTCATCCGCGAATAATCTTATATTTGAATATATTTTCTCAGACAGGTCGTTGATAAATGCTATAGTAAAGGTCCGAGAACACTGCCTTGTGCCACTCCTGATGTGATATCTACTTCTTCCGATAATATTTCCGGAACCCTAACCCTTTGCTTCCGATTATGTAGAAATTCACGGATCCACTCTACTACCCTTCTATCTATGCCAGTATTTGATATTTTCTGAATTAATAAATTATGAGGTATTACTTCAAACGCTTTTGAAAAATCTACGACGGCTACATCTACGCTCCGTTCCTTGTCTAAGGTGTCTGCGATGTCCTGACATAACGATATTATTTGACTTTCGCACGAGTACCCCGGTTGGAACCCATGTTGTTTGTCATGTAATAGCGCCGTTTTACTCCACTCTTCTCTGAAATAATTTACTATTAAGTGTTCCATTATCTTACATTCAACCGGATGTTAAGCTCACAGGTCTGTAGTTTGATACTAAGGTTTTACTACCTGATTTGTGTATCGGATCTATGATAGCATTCTTCCAGTATTTTGGTATTTGCGTATTATTAATTGAGATTTCAAAAATGCGAGTTAGATATGATACTATCGCTTACCTCCTAACTTTAAATATATCTGGGAACCCCGTCTGACCCTACCGATTTTTTATTCTTTATGTTTCTTAGACGTTTTCTGATATGACCCGCTCTGACTCTAAAGGAATTATATTCTAAGTTACATTATATTGTTGTGACTTCAGAATTATCACTAAACACGCTTTTCACATAGATCACACTTTTCCAAAAACGTAACAACAAATACAATTGTTTTTGGATATACATGCATTTTTGTCGCGATGCTGTATAGATAGCAAAAAGACACTGTGTGTCATATCGCAGTCCTGTTAATTAGAACCGATAAAAATAACTTTGCAGAGAAAACGTGCAATATTAGATTTGTAAAGAATTTCTGGGATAACTTTTAATTTTCTCCTTTCCGTTATTTTAGTGAATGAATGATTTGTTAGGAATGAATGGTGAGGCAGGGAATATTACCAACTATTAAAAAGCAGCTGTACATTACTAAAGAACGGAATCTATTGCTCTCACACTTATTCATTCCTAATTGTCTATCCTTGTACGAATAAGAAAACATATTATAATAAACAGGCATGATAACGTGTGCATTAGGAATGCAATGTAATATTTGCTGTGATTCATATGGACTTGTTAAGGTGGGACCGGTACCTCAAATCACGGAGATGAATAATTGTCTTCTTTATTTTTATTCAAATTGTTATAAAACAAGAAATGAATAATAATGATGAAAAACATGATTTAATTTCTGGCTATGAGTTAACAACATAGTAAAAACAATTTTCAGGAACTCGCTTGACTCGTTTGAAATGAACAAGAGCATGTAAAAACACGGTTGTTGAATGTAACTGCTTCGTCATTTATACATCTTACCCCGGAAAAAGTAAAATATCTCTCTTTAGATGTCCGGTGACCTGTAGATAAAAGTGATGTAAAAATACTACGGAAAATTGACTACAAATCAAAGTAAACTTCCAACACTTTCGTGATTTAAAAGTTGGTCTTATTTTGAAAGTAAGTGTTTTCTCCATAAGGGGCAATGTATTTCACTCTTAAATATAATTGCAATTATTTAATTATTTCATTTAAAAGGTTGGTGAGGTATGTTTCTAGAGATGAAATCACAATAAGAACATGTTACTCTGTTTATTTCAGCCGATTTCAAATATTTTAGTAATTCAGTTCTACCTACGACCGTACTACCTTAATTGTGAAATATCAAACAGTCCATAGTCATTATAACACTTTTCTCGGTTTGGTTGTATGTAGTGGTACATTAACTATGTAACACCTATTACCGCTTTCAATTCTCATGTTGATTATATTATGGACGTAAATAGAAAAATTGGAAACACTAAAGTAATTTATGTGGAAAGCAGTACATCATTGTGTCATTGTAAAGGCTTTAAACTCCTTTTTTCTGATTTGATTTTTTTCTCATTTTTTCCATAAATTATATGAAAATGGTTTATCATACTATTATATTATCCTTTTTCCCACAAAATGTAGAACATTGTTTTGTGCAAATATCATTCTGTGTAATATTTGTTTCACTTTCAACTTGATATCGCTCATTTGCTGCAACATGGGAATAACATAAACAGTGTGTACTTTTAGCGGATAGAACATAACTGTTCTACAATTTCGAATGCTATAACAGTTTGACATCGTGATTCGTGACAACCCTGATTTCTATCTTTTCTGGGTTTAGAAGAGTAATTACTCTCCACAATTTTGAAGGAGCAAATTATTCTTGTTCACAAAGATATTGCATGAATGGAAAATGTTTAATAGTGCATGCCAAGAGATAATACTTTTTGAAAATTACAGTTTGTGAGTTACCTCGCTGTCGGAGTAAATGAGGGGTATTTCATGAATGAGCTGAAAATGAATGAGTTGATGATGAGCTGAAAAAAAAGAACATTACAAAAAGGGAAAAGGAGTACATCAGAAAAAAATTAAAACTGATAATTGAAAAGTGAACACAGATCTGGATGCCTTAAAGAGTGAATGGTTTCATCAGCATATATATGTCAAACACGAGCTTTTGTTTGAATTCACCGCTTATTGAGCTATAATTTTCTTAATATTTGTTCGACGGTACTGGTTAATGTAGCACTTTGGTTGGAACTAAAATAATTATTTGGTCAGCTGATGGCTTCATTTATTCAGTTATAAAATTGTGAACTATCCCCGAAAAAGCCTGCAGTTTTCAATTTTTTTGCCGTCCCGATTTGGAGCAGATTTGAAGTCCTAGGAATATAGCGTTGTTCCTAGCACACAAATCCTCCCAGGGAAGTTGTATGGAGGATTCTACTAAAGGAAATTAACTCGCTAATCATGGACACTATCAAGGTTTTTCCAATCGTAGAGTTCTTATGGTTGGCAGATTGTTTACCCAAAGATAAAAGTACCCTATATAAAATGACACAGTATAATTGTTTCTAATGTAGCAACACTTAAAGACAGCAATCTCTTCAAACATATAGAACAGAGATCTGCAACTTTTCAACGAATACCTATAACTGAACGACATGTCACATCAAAATGTCCTTGCTCTGAAAATTTTGTTGAATGACAGCATCAATAACATTTTAAATTGTCATCAATTGTTAATAGTTTTCATAATTCTAGCTGTATCTTCTTCTTTGCTAACGTAAAAGTATGAAGTTTTCTGTAATTAATCTTTCTAAATCGCCATTGATGTGCGCAAGAAAAATCTACACCAAATTTCGAAAAAGTCGCAGGGTAGTAATTTTTGATCCACCTTGGAAAACACGCAACTTCCAAGCTCTAAGTCTTGTGATATCGTCTTTGATCGGATGGCACGCAACAAAAAATGCTTAAAATCGAATCAATAAAAGTATATATCGAATTTTGAAAAATTGTTCGGAGGTCCACAGAGTCAAACTCTGGAAAACACATGTGACAAATTCTCAAGCTCTAGGCCTTAAAAGTCTCTGCACAAGGCGATACATTTAAAACACATTTAACGTTATGTCTTAATCGAATTTCGAAAAAAAGATTGTCAGGGGTCCGACCGGTGGAACGCGCGTGTCGAATTTCCAAGCTCTTAGTCTATCAATAATTTATTTACACGAGTAAAAGTTTAAGAAGGTACATGTGGAAAATGTATTGAAGTTGCATATACTTCAGACATAAAAAATGCGAGGAAAAACCCGTCTATCCCCACGAAAGGAAATAACCTTACTTATAGCTTCAGAGACACCGATGCCAGCTGAAATGTAGGTAAGTGTACGATCCGTGCAGAGGCAAGCGTTACATCATCATCTTCACTCTTTGATGTTGCCAGTGAACATCCAGGAGCTTAGTCCACTCTAATGTGTAGTTGAAATGGCCAATGATTCTTAAATTGTCATTTCCAATGATAAACCGAAGGAACTTTGAGGAGTTTCAATTTGAAAGTGCGGTCTATTTTTGAACCACAAGCCTCCTGGTATCCAAATACATGAAAAATGTTATTAACTCACAAAGTACGGATGATTTGAAATTTTGAATATTCACTTTAACCCATTCGCGACGAAGGAAGTCCTATGAAGGTACAGGTCCTGTACTTTGATGTCGGATTTCGAAGTATTGTTACTAGATAACATTCATGTTTTTCATTTCTACTAGTTCTCTGAATCTTTCAGAGGTTCATTGTCAAATATCGATTGTTATCTCCGTAATTTTATTTTATATAGATGTTTGAGTGAAGTGGTTGTAATTTTGTATTTCCCGGTCGGAAAAAAATCGCAAACCGAGGAGTGCCCTATACGTTTGCAAGGTTAATTTTGGGGACAATTTTTTGAAAAAATACCTTCTACATCCGAGGCAAGATCCTCAAGAAAATGCAAAGTTTGCACAACAACGGAAAAAGATCAGAGACAGTTTACCAGTGTAAAAAGTGTTTAGTTCCCTTACATTTAGAAAACTGTTTCGAAATTTATCATACTAAAAATAAATAAAATATTTATTTCCAACATAATACAGGTGAACTGAATTTTTCTAATTCTTAATTCTATTACCAATATTTTTAAAATGCCAAAATGAAAATAAACATAATTTTAGCGAGCCCGAGAAATTGCCATCGAATGCGCTACTGGATCAATAAAATTAATTCCGCCATGTCGGTCGCAAAAATTCTAAGATATTTCACACAACAATGGGTTAAAGAACTAATTCAGATGTTAGAGATAGTTTTTTGTTATTTTGCTATGTGCATTTACGAATAATTACCGTTAGCGAGTAGCCACCACACAGGGAACACATTAATGGACAGGGAACACAATTCTCTGGGTCGCGTTCTCATCTCTAACTCAGTTTAATCTCAAATTATTGAATCTAATCAGATCAATCTTGTATATTTTATTTTTATTTTGTCTTTTCATATCCGACTCATTCAAGTGTACGAATATCTCGGAAAGCTGTACCCATCATATCATCAGAAATAAACATATCAATCATTTTCAGAAAATCGCGTTCTCTTGACATGCAAGCAAAACACTGGAATCCATCTTTAATTTCAGTCATTCACTTTAATACATTGCGTGATAATCATCGAACTTCAGTAAGAAGCTGGAGTGTAACTTGCTCTGTTTCCATTTCACGACGCAAAGCGAGTAAAAACAAAAACAAAATATGCCCTGCATTGGTTAGATTCGCGTGTCAGTCCAGTCCCGTCCAACTAGTGCGGACTAGGAGCGAAGCAAGGTATCAACATTTCTCAATTATAGAGTCGTATATTGCCCACATAACCTCTCTAGGTCAAGAGTTGAAAAGCCTAGGAGAAGAAATTAAAGACAAGTACCTGATTACTATGATTTTCCAAGAACTGCCAAGTGAGTTTGACAGCAGAGTCATGACACTTGGCGATGGGGAAAATGACATGGTATTGGATACTGAAATTAGTAAACTCCTGGGTGATAGTCAAAAAAGAGATCTTACTAATGAAGAGTAGGATGATCGTGCTGCTTTCATCCTGAAGAAGAAACGTCCAAATAAGAAAAGTGACAAATTGATATGTCTGAGGTTGACGTGTCTCAAAGACGTTGTTGGCGTTGTCACGAAATGGGGCACTATATCAAGGTCTGCCCTAAGCCGAAAGAATCGAAAACTGACGCTGAAAAGAAGACGGACAAGAAAAGTGAAGATCAGAAAAGCAAGAAAAAGAATTCTGAGAAGAGAACTTTTTTGTGTGCTATGTCTACTCGAATGTCTGATAGTACAATAGTAATAGGTTCTGAGGGACACATTTCACCATAAAAGAGATGGCTTGTGAATTAAAAAGACCGAGAACATGATCAGAGTGTTATTGTTGGTAATAATGAGAAGTTGGAATTTCCCTGTACAGGAGATTTAAAATTTTCCTCAACTTGTTCAATTGACAAAATATCTGATGGGTTTTATGTTCCTGGTTTGAGTGTGACATTGTTATCAGTTAGTCAGTGTACAGATCGTGGCATAAATATGTTGTTCATTTCAATAGGCTATAAATCTTTTGATGCTGATGATTGTGTTATTACGGGTTCTGTGCTAGGTACTGAAAGTAGAGTGAATTCATTATATCGCTTGGATGATAAACCAGTAGCGAAACCTGTTCTTGTGAGTAACGTTGAAAATTACAACCTATGGCATCAAAGGTTAGGACATGGAAGTTTTTGAACAATCATTGTGAAGATGTCAAATTTACTACTAGTTCAAAGACTGTGATGGATGTAAGTGATATTGTTTACTGTCCAATACTTGATCTCATGGAAGAAAATGATGTAGAGACTGCCAATAGAAGAAACAACTGATGAGTTTCATGATATTGAACATGGTGAATTTGACGTGGAAGATGAAATAATTAACGATAATAATGAAAACCCTGAAACTGAAAGAAGGTACCCCTTGCGAGAGAGAAAGAGAAGGGAATTTCCTGATTTTGAACTCTATGCTTCTTCGTTATATGATAATGTAGTTTCTGAAGAAGACCTAGAACCTGGAACAGTAAGTGAAACTTTGACAAGAAGAGATGCTTTGCATTGGGAAAATGCTACGAAAGACGAACTCAAGTCATATAATGATAATAATGTATGGGATCTTGTAACAAATCGTAGAGGTAAAAATGTGAGAAGCAAATGGATTTTAAAGCGTAACAGTGAAGGGGAAATAATCAAATACGAAGCAAGGCTTGTGGCTTTAGGTTGTTTTCAAAAATATAGTATAGATTTTTTGGATACCTATGCTCGTGTTGTTAGGTATATTACGCTGAGATTATTTTTCTCATTATCTTTTAAGCGTTATCTGCAAATTCACTATGTAGACATCTCCACAGTCTTTCTAAATGGTGAGTTAAAAGAAGAGATATATATGTTTCAACCTGAGGGTTTTCCAACAGTAGAAGGCAAAGTGTGTTAGCGAATGAAAGCTGTTTACTGTTTGAAGCAAGCCAGCAAGTGTTGTTATGAGAAAGTTCATGTAATCCTGACAGATTGGTTTTGATCAGTCAAAATATGAACCTTGTGTTTATGTGTGGAAGAAAGGAGAGAAACTTGTAATAGTTGCATTGTATGTAGATGATTTTTTAATTTTCTGTGATGATGTGTGTCATGTTGAAAAATTGAAGACTGTTTTGTCAAAGCATTTTTCTACCAAAGATTTAGGACAAGTGTCCGAGTGCTTAAGCATGAGAGTGACGATAGACCAAACGAAATATTCTGAGAAATTATCGTCAAAGTTTGGTATGCTGGACTGTGTGAGTTTAAAGACTCCCATGAAGTGTGGTTTGTTGTTAACTAAGAGTAAATATTGTGCCATTGATGTGTCATATCAACAGGCAATTGGAGGTTTATTGTATTTATAATTATGTACTAGGTCAGATATTACATATGCTGTAAATTATCTGAGTCAATTCAACAATTGTCATGGGAAATGTCATTGGAATGCTGTACAGAGGATTTTTAAGTATTTAAAAGGGACTAAGAGAATGGAATTGTTTACACAAAGTGTGATGATGATAATGTTGGATATTGTGATGCTTCTTTTGGTAATGATACTGAACAAATAAAATCAGTTTCTGGATATGTTTTTAATCTTTGTCAAGGAGCAATTAGTTGGGAGAGTAGGAAGCAAGAGATAATTGTATTGTCTAGTACTGAAGCAAAGTATATTAGTATAACTCATGCCTCTAAGGAAGCAGCGTTCCTAAGGGGATTTGTTTGAGCTTTGTGGACGATCTGGTGCTATGTTAATGTATAATGATAATATGAGTGCATTAAAGTTGACTGAAAACCAGGGATTTCATGCTAGAACTAAACATATTGATGTTAAGTTTCATTATATTCGGGAGCTATGTAAAAATGAGGTGATAGTATTGTGCCATAAATCTACCACAGAAATGCCTGCAGATGTACTTACTAAAGGATTAAGTAGTCTGAATCATCTGAGATGTATTAAAGCCATGGGTGTGATTTAGATGTCAAGATTATGGGAGTGTGTTGGATTTAGATTGGCAATATGTAATCCTTGTCATCTATATTTTTTATGTACTGTTTTCTGTTTCCGGCAGTATTCATTAAACACCCGAGCTGGAAAGGAGCGTGCGTGTCTTATTTGTCTTAATCACCTTTATCACTCCTAATCGCTGGACTAGCCACTGCTATATAATTATAATAATAATATCTTTAATAAAAAATGACTTGTCAATTACTCGGTGACAAAATGTATCAGCTGAGAATAATTTTTGAAATTCGACTAGTACCTTCTGAAAGCAGACACAACTGTCGCTTCACTGTCGCTTCACAAGGAGGTATTGAACAACTTTTCTGCTATTACGTTTGGTTTCTTAGCTTTTGCAACATGTTTGGTTGCAAATAACCAGACCACTTTTCTGATACAGTTCATAGGTGGTATATTCAATATTCTACACTATATTTGTACCATAGTTCTTAGCTTTGAAATTTTGATTTTAAGGTAGGAACACAATATACAAGAAAATCGGAAACTTAACAGTAGAAACAATTATCTAATTTATCGTTGACAATTAGATATACAGAATAACAAAAAAAGTTTCATTTATTAGTTTATCCGAAGGTTCATATTTCAAGAATTACTAACTGATCTTTTGATCTCTGATTATGATCAAGGAATAAATCGAAAGGCATTTTTCCCTGGTTAATAATTTCGAGTTGTATACTAGCCCCACTCATCAGCTTTGGGGTGAACACTAACTGAGCTATGAGGAAGATCCTCAGTAATATTACTATACTATTTTCCAATTTTTTAAATGCGGTACTACATTGGCAGTCCAAAAATTATTCTCTATTTAAAAGATAAATGTCTCAAATGAAATAATTCATGAAATGGCCATAAATCAAATAGTACTCAAACATTAATATGTGGAAAATTGAAGTGAAAGTTTAATGAAAATCCGCAAATAATATCTTACAAATACTTATAATTTGCAAAATACTACCACGTAGGCACACTAGTTGCAGAACAGTTGATCTAGTGACCGGATTCATATAAAAGCAAAATTATGTAATATTGTGTTACAATAAGTTCTAAACAATGAAAATAAACATTTATTTCCTATAAGCTGTGGTATCTTATTTCACCATGCGCTTGTGAAAATGAAATAAAATTTTTGTCGGGTCCAACAAAGCGAATTAATTGTTTCTCTTTTAACAATATTGGCTTAGAAAGACTCACTGCGTATCAGCTGATACAACATCCCAAGAATTTTTTGTATAATATTTTTATATATTTCCCTTTTTACGAGTAAATTATTAATTGTCATGTAATTTGTAAAATTTAATGACGAACCATCCCAATCATCCGCGTAAATGATACATTACTCGATTTTGTATTTATATTTGAAAGCAAGTCTCTGCTAGCTAATTAGGTAGCTTTTTGGGTCTGTCGATTATCCAGACATCAGAAAAAATCTAGAAGTTAACGTCAAAGTTAAGTCGTTTACTTTGCAGTTCATTGGTATATTCTCTCCTATGAGAACAATAAAAATAATGGCATATACGATTTACGTTCATACTTACGTTCATACTTCATACATACTCGTATAATTTACGTTCATACTTGCGAGTGATCAAATGGAAAATAAGTAAATCATTTACCTGATGCTATTGATAAACAGAAACTAGAGAACTAGGATATAGTTAAATGCTTGATGATTATTTATTTTCTTAACTCGCGAATCGGGGATTCCAATCCGAGTGTTGAACGTTTGAGATATGCAGAACTCTATGTGGAGACCACAAAGCCATTGCGCTATCTCAGCATCTCGTATTTTCGGTCTACTTGCTTTATATACTGCATTCACAGCGATGAAATCTACTTAGAGCTTGTCTTATTCCATCTCTCCCAAAGTCAGCTCCGGTTTCAATGGTTTTATAAGTTACAAAGGAATTATTTACTGCACAATGTGTCAATATTTCGGATGTATAGAAGCAAAGGAAGTTCGCTGCTATTTTTCCTCCTTTGTGGAGTGTGTTGGTGGGACGTCGGATGTTTACCCGAGTAACTGACTGGAATACATGCATTAACTAGTTACATAAACGAGGAGTATACTGCATAACTGGTTATTTAGTGTCTTCCTTGTCCAGACCATTGGTTATCCTGGTTTCCAACGGTACAGAGTGAACATACCAGTTATTAAAAGCTTTATATATATATATATATATATATATATATATATATATATATATATATATATATATATATATATATNCCCCGGGTACTGTGACCGATTTCATTAAATAGACCTTTCCTTGGTTCTGGCGAATAAAGCAGGTTACATTTTTCCTCATGTTTGAACTCTGTTTTGAAAATAAATTACAATTTCAAAAGTTTTCAAAATTGTATAAAAAGTAAGGAAAACTTCCAAAAATTCAGGTATAAGGTTTGTCCAAGGATATATGTCTCTCAAACATTACGATAATAGCACAGATTCACAGCAGAACACATTACTATAATTTCACTGAGCAACTAATTTTAAGTTCTCTTACACTAGAAAAGGCATAGGAAAACTGTCCTGGAAGAAATAAAATTAAAAGCGATTTTTTTTTAAAGAAATGACTCTTTTCCTGTCATTTTTGAGAATTTTCCATGAAACAAAGATTTTTAAATCTGAAAATGCGAATAGTGGGTGAAATGTGTTTGAAACGGTAACCGCATATGTATTCTTAACCGCTTTTATTTATTTATTTATTGACCAGAGTGATCTCCCCGCCCCTTACTATGTCACTCCGAGGATCTATGCATGTCTTTTTTCTCATTTCCGTAGTCCCATCGATCTCCTCGTCTCCTTAGACCCCGGTGTATACACCAGTCAATTACTTTATTAAAGTAAAATCCTTAACGGCTTTATGTCTTTACTTTATTATTATTTATCAAGTTCCGTATTAGGAAATTTAGACGGGGCACTCTCGTGGCAAACTGGGAATTTAAGCAGAGCTCTTGTGTTTACGTTCCTGTATTGATGTATCTCCTTATATTTTATATTGACCAAATAAGGTATTTACGTTAAAAATGTACGATGTAGTAAATTAAAATAATAATGCAAATGTCTATTCAAGGAATTCCTAGATTCGCTCATCTAGGAGTGGGAACAAACATTTAATGGATAGTGAAAACAATATATTCGTACTCGCTGAATTGTGACTGACAAGGGAACTTTCAACAAGTGCAGATCGAAAGTTACCATGATTTTTTAAATACTGAGATGCATTGAATGTCCTATCAAAATATTAACGACGATGGCTCACAGGAAAACAATTACGAAATGCCGATTCCGTTCGTACGACGAAGGTCTTATACCGCAACCCTGAAGTAGCGAATGTACGAGCGGTGACGGAGTCACGGGGCTGATCTTTGATTCGTTCGATTTCCGGTACTCTGCACCATTCAAGGAAGAAAAACGATTACTAACAAACAATGCTAATTCCCAAGCATTAGAGAAAAAGAAAAGCTGATCCAGTCAAGGCGAACAATAAACCAATGCAATTTCAACTAACGACGTTAGTAATATTGAAGTTTCGTTTCTCCAGCTTTGTTGAGGAATTCGAGTAAAATGTTAGTTCTATGGTTTTATGAATTTGTTATTCAAATATTGACAGTGCAAAACCTTCCATTTTTCGAATAATATAAGTAACATATATTAGGAAAGAAAGGATGAATCGCAAAATCATTTCAACTTTTTTAATTGTGGCAGATACAAGAGAAACCAATTTTCAGTACCAATAAAATTCGCCCACTTTGTAATAATATTTCACATGTATTAATACGCTTTTCTAGCATATCTTTTCCTGTAAAATTTCTTGTAGAAAATGCGTATTCATCGTACAGCTGACATATTTTGATTCAAAAAATCAGATCATATTACTTATATACTTAAGTACATTTACTTACAAAGCTAGAAATTTTTTATCGAACTACAAAATTTCTTCAAAAATGCCTGTATTTATAGAGTGTTCAAATTACATATGCATCTTACCCGCGCTCATCGAATAAACGAAGAAATGTCATCGTCTTGCTCGTCACTAATGTTATGAGAAATATTCCAGCACGATTGCGTAGGTGTTGGGAACGAATCTGGACTTTTAATTGTCCATTGCGCAGAGAACCGGGAAGAAAATTGATTATGTATAAAATATTGCAACTTAAGAATGCTTCTTTTCTGAAACCTTTATATTCAACATTGTTACCACCCATAACTTTTCCATACAATACCTTCCATGGCCGAAAGAACTCTCTGTCAAGGGGTTGAATTTGACTTGTTGTATCGTGATACAATTTTAAAATTTCAACTGTTTTTTCGTTTTCCTATTCCAGATCACCGATGTTGCTGTGTTCTGACCAGGAATCAAGCAATAGACAGGACTCTTTCTCAGTGCGGCAAGAAAGCATTCTTGATGAATGCTTCAAATTTTTTCCCCCAATTTCGCCCGATTTTGACAAGTCCGAAAAAATGTTAGGAGCAGTGAGTAATGTTCCTTGACACAAGGGTCTATTTTGCCTGTCGGGTTTTGGAGATACACCTTCAAATTCGGAAGTAGAAGTCGAGCCATACTGATGATAGGTATAGTAGTGTACGTATGAGGAAATACCGAGACCAACTGGGTGTTTTACTCCTCTCTCATGATCATAGGGATATATTATGAGTGAGTCTGTCTACAGTAGTACAGCTGCCACCAGACGGTGTGTCGAAATTCTGATTTTTCCAATACTGCTTCATAACGTTAAAAACAGGTCCCGTATCCGTAACAGCGTACCGTAACTTCAAGTACTTGCGTTTATGTAAAAATAAGATAACAAGGTAAATAATAAAACAGGAGATCAAAATACAAGATTGTACTAATTGGAGGATATTAAATACCCCAAAGACTTCATGAGTAAACACATTTATACAGCTTCGACTTTCTTCTACATTTCAGAAGGCTTCCGTGTAGAGGTCCCCTGAGCACAATCATACACTTCAATTGTTGTTTTTGGTGTCAAAGTTGTGTGATGCGATTATCAGAGTCTATGATGTACTGGTGGTACTTACTCTTTATTTACCCAAGAAGTCACCCGAATTGTTCTTAATATTCTAATGATCCAGCTAATGGATTTTGAGAGACCTAATTTTTGCATTTTTCAGTAATGTAACAAATCGCAATAACTGTCAACTAGGTCGTTGTTCAAAGGCTTTTAATCAGGTGGTGGTTGCCGGCGAAGCCTTAGTTATTTGATTTTCTCTGAAAATACGTACGCTATATTTTTATTTTGAGAGGTTTAAGGACAATATGGGCGACTTCTCAGAAGTACATGGAGAACATTACCGAGAAATATAAATTCCGTAAAAGTCACTCTGAGAGTCAAAAGTTCCCAAAATCAGAAAAATTCCCTCAGATCGACAATATTCTCCGTGTACTTCTGGGAAGTGTGAAGATGAACAGTGAATTTATATTTCTCGGTACTTTTTCGAGAAAAATCTCTGTACCTGGAAAAATTTAATGTGAAAGGATAAAATATATTTTAATAAATCTAATTGTAATAGTGTAAATTTTAATAAATCACGACAAATGTAATAGTGTAAACATTTATATTAATAATATACGTTTAAATTTTCTCAAAATGTATCAAGATGATTTATTATTAAAAACACAAATTCTTCGTAAATTCTGTGAAAAAATATAGCTACTCAAATTCTCTATCAAATCGAACTTAATTATTAGAAAGAAGTGACCCTAACTATTAGAATAAAAAACTCTCGAACAATCAATTAGTCAGAATAGCTGGGCACGAAAGGATAGACGGACGGCTGACAATATTACAAAAACATTTTTTCAGCTTCTGAGACCACAAAATTGAATATTTATATCAGAGTTTTGGGTCGTCAAAATCTCTCAAAATCTGTATACAACGTTTATGAGAAAGAAAAATGACACACGAATCTGAATAAAACATTCTCTACTTCTGGTTCCCTTTACGTAATTCCATGAGATCTTAATTTAAAGAATTAATTTAAAATATTCCAAAGATGACCACAGCATTTTTGAATAGCATAGAGAATTTTGTGACCCATATACTAACAATTCTAGTAAAAATGTCATTTATGTCCCTTACGTATATTGATGCATTATTTGAGCACTTGATATTAAGAAGCTGACAAGTGGGCGCATATATGTAGTGGTGAATTAAAATGCGTTTTATTTGTCTATTTGTATTTTCAGATTGCATTAAACCTTTTGTTTAAAAAAAATGATAAAAGAATGCTAAAAAACTTTAAATTGTCTGTCTATTCTTTCTCAAAACACTATTCTACAAATTTGTCTTTCACTCCGCGTACGTTCTACCCTATCATACCTAGTGTAGGAGGGACAACTGGGCTCACATAGATCAATGCGAAATTATATTGTTCGTCCGGAGCAAACAGACGCAATAAAATCGAAAAGTAGCTTAAAAATGTAAAATCAAACCTTGATCGAAAAATGAAATCAGGGCGATTTTCCTTCTCAGTAAGACAAAAGGAAGGATTTGCAATCTGAATAATATTTAATTTAAATTGTTTAGGATGACTGATTCGCAATATAAAATAAGACTTGTTACCCAGGATTGTTTTCATTTCTACTTTAAACAAATTACTACAGAAATTGTTACATGCTCAATACCCAGTTCTTATGGTAGTTTTTACCATACCAACTTCAATCGAATGTTAATTAAGAACGAATACTAGAAATAATCTACTCCCTACGGCAAGGATTTGTTACTTAACTAGATTCAATTCATACTTTTATTTTATACGTAAAACGCTGTATGATCACGTTTAGAAACAGGAAAACCGCTTCATGATTACATTTTTTCTTTAATAATTTGTAAATATTTTTCGTTCCTGAATTAATACACGGTAAATTATAGGCTAATAACAATCATTATTGAGCTCAACAGCTTTTAATCCAGAATCCAGGTGTGAAAGTTGAATTCATTGACGAAATCCAACATTACGTGACTCTTTAATAATTGGAATGAGCAGAAGTCAAGTGAACTTAGTCCCTCATCTGATTTCGAGGTATTGGCTCTTTAAGTTTCCTTTGTACGGTATCGTCAATTCAGTAGTGATCCGAGAAAGCAAAATCTAATATTTTTAATAACATCAACTACCAAATGAAAAATTAGAGATTCGGTAAACTGTGTCTATGAAAGATATTAATTTAACGTCTCTTGACACGAATTAGAGCAACATATGAAAAAAAAGCTTGATTAATTTGGCTTCTGAGTCCTCCAGTTCTAGTAACTTGACCAAACGTGGTGAACTGTACACTTTTCATATATTGGCATTACCCTACAACCGAGGAAGCAAAAACGTAGGTTGTCCAAACATTTTTTTAATTTTAAGCAATGAGAAAATTCCACTTCCACTATTAATTCTTATGTAGTAAAACTCGTTTTCAAAATTGAACTTCATTATGGAAGTGGAAGGGGTTTAGTGCAATTCTACGATTTTAATAGATAGTGAAAAATTTACATGAAGTTAATATATTTAGCGACGTCCTGAAGGGTTCCGTTATTTTGTAGGGTGTTCTAGAAAATGCCAGTTTTCATTTCGCAGGTAAGCAGATCGTCAGCAGAAGATAGGGGATGTTCAAAAGCCCAGATTGGTACTCTGTCCAGTGGCATCCAAGAAGACTGGTTTCTCTAACGAGAGTGTCCTAGAATGTGAAGAGATACCCCCTATGGCAGTATAGGAGCCAATCCTGTGGTTGCATGTGTTCTTAACCGACCACTTACGAGGTTAGGTACAAGAAGTCTGAGCCACGCCCTTTCCTGTTATAGTGAGGGGTAGAACTACTTAGAGTATCCAATCAAAGTTATCCTCCAAACCATTATAGAAAATTCTACACGCTTATAAATGATCGGTCTAACTTCACCGCAGTTGAAATCTTGGTTGGCCGTTGACTCAAGAATTCTCTTTTTGTACTACATCGAACGGATAAAAAACTCATTAAGATGTGCATATGGGGAGCGTTTGAGGGCAAAATACATTTAAATACCAGTGACATACAATTATCATACTCGTACGACAAAACATGCAACAAAGTGTACAATCGTCTCCTTCTGTCTCATTGAATGTTCTCGTTCTTGTGTCATGATGTTTATTGTATATTTAAATTTTTTTTAGCAAGGTTGTTTTTCATGGAGAAATATATCCCATCATAGGTATGATAGGGCATCCGGGGAAGAAAGGGTATTTCTTCCAGTTTCATAAATTGGTGGAAGATTATTACAAAGAATAACTGCTTATTATGTTGTTACTATTAAACATACTATTTATTTGTGATTTTTTTAGTTTGATGGATTATTTTAAAACATTTCTTTTGAAAAAATAAATGGTATCGAATATAAAAATTGATGATGTAAGGACATAAATAACTTACGTATTCGTACTTTTCTGCTGTTGTCAAGGTGTGCAGATCTCTCCTTTGACCTTGATCAGTAATAAGGACCCGAATTTAAAGAACTTTAGTTCCTCCCCAATACACTGGGTAAAATTAGTCCGTCGGACGTTCCCTAAATATGTCTTTTAAATAATTAAGGTCATGCGATCTTACAACAGGAACAGCACGAAAATTTATCATTGATTATACCCTTTGTACAGGGTTTTCGGAAACAATGGAGTAGAGAATAAATAAAAATGCATAAAGAAAAATGGAAATATTAAAAAAAAATCAAAAAATCACTTAAATCTGTCAAATCACTTAAGTTTCATGTTCAATATATTTTCTTGAAACCGGATTTTAAGAGTTAATTTTAATTTAATTTCTCAATGCGTCCTAGTGACACCAAAGCAAATACTATTTAAATTTCATTAAATTGTTTTATATGACTCGTTTCGAACAAATAAATTTCTTTTCACGATGTTCGTTATTCTTCAAATGTTCGTTAAAATATCCGTTAACTGTAACGTTTATCTTGCCATTTTGCACGCAGTCTATGAAAACACGTTGGATATATAATAACATATTACACAGCGCAGACATATGTTTCTTCATTTATCATTCAATATTCGTGAGTTAATTTTCGGTGACATATTAAGTATGGTAATCTTTATCTTAATATAAAAATATTGATAATCTCCGAGATGAAGCCCACGTTCCCTGATTTCTGTGGGAGGAGGAGGGGCTACCTTTTTACTATTAATTCTTTTAACATCACGCTAGTACATTCTGAAACAAGACATCGTGTATCGCAGTTGTACTTATTATACGATTGCCTTCCCTCAAAATCTAAAATATTTTAATATTTTCTTGTGATCTTGGGCAAAATTAAGTTTGTTGATAACACATTAGGCCACCATATATTCTTGGTCTGTACTTACACAATGTCCGGTCATGTAAGTAATCTACCCACATTTCATTTCTTTTGTTACGAGTTGAACCAAACTCATTTCTGTGTCATACTTTGAAACTCACTATGTTTTTCATTAACATTTTTACAAAAAAAGCAGCATTATCATTGTGATTCGCGTCGCTAAGGAAGATATAAGAAACCGCGAAGGAAACTTTAAAGCATTGTTTCAAAATCAAATGAACAATAAAATCTCATTGAGAAACCCCATTCAGGAAGGAGGCATTAATTGTGATGTTTCCGTAAAAAATGTTTCATTACATTATTCACTAACGGCTCAAATGTCGAGCAAAAAATAAATTATTTAATGAAGCGTGATTTAGAAATAAAGGACGTGAAATTTTGGACAGTTGTTCTTTTAAAGTTAGTTTTTAATGATAATAATAATAATATATGGAAATAAATTGGTGTTTCTTGCTAGTAATATAATATTATGTTACAATAAATTCTGAATGTTACTAAGTAGTATTATGCAATGACACCTGGGTAATTTGAAGACCTTTACTTCAAAATTCTCGAAAGTACGTTTATTTTATTTGGTCCCTTCACTTTCCTATTCAAGATCATGGTCAACTTCACTCTATGATTCGAAATTTTCGGAAAAATGTTTCCGAAAATTTTAAACTGTGCGACATTTGTGTTTTCTTTTCATGACATACCGATAATCTGGTCTTCGAAATGCATAATAACGATCATAAGTAGATCAAAAAATAAATTCAATCATATCATTAAACAATTCTACTTCTGTACTATCACAGCTCGTTGTACACAGCTTGATCCTTCATATCAAATGAAGGAGATCCTACATTGAGGAATAGGGAGCAGCTTCCAGGATTCGCACCTTCTCTACACCATGGTCCACTCATTTCCCGGACTGAAGTTTCCTCAGAATCTTTTTTATTGAAAGCTGTTCACTTGTTTGCAACCATTAGATTGTTGATTACGAATTTAGAAGAATCGGTAAAAAAAAAGATGAGAAAAGTAGACTTGAATCACATCTTTTCTTTTATAACTTCACCAATCAGTTTAGTTAGTTAGTTAGATAGATCGTTTAATCGTATGTTTGGGTCTAGTTCGGTAAATCTTGTGAATGAATTTTAAACCAATTCCCCCAAAGATATCTCGCGGTGGATTATTTCAGTGAAATGCAACCCGTCTCTTCATTCAAATAAGTATAACAAATTGCATTACCTACGCCTTTTCGTTACATTTTCTTATCTTATTATTACGAACAGCCAAGAAACTTGTCTTGAGGGTTGGCAATATTCTTATTCAGGGAATAAAAGATGTTAAATTGAAAAATCATTCATATTCAACACAGTAAAAATAACGAATAAAATTATTATTTTCTTCGACACACATTGAGCGATGAATAACAAGTTATTCTTTTACTGGAAGTAAATAAATAACAAATAAGAAGTCATTCATTTATTGGACGTAAAAAATTCGAATAAAAGTTATTCTTCTATTCGACACTCATCGATTGACGAGTAACAAGTTATTCTTTTATTTGCCGTACAATGAATGACGGATAACAAGTAATACTCTCAATGTGCGGTAATAAATAAAAGATAATATATTTTTTGTTTCTATATTTTTATTCTTGGAATAATGAATAACACAAAAATCAATAGTTTTTGTATTCCAAGGAATAATTAACTCAAATAAGAATTGAAGGGAAAATAAAGAAAATGAATGTTGTTTACTTGTATCATACATACAGCCGGAAAATATTATTACCGATTTCGTATTAATATTATCACACAAAACAAAAAAAATCATTTTGCAAAAAATTTTTCAAGTATATTCCAAGATCTGTTCCAATTCTTGGCTGCACAGATTTCTGACATTCCAGAAATATTGAAATAGCGATTGGAAAGAATCACATATTTGTGCGTCAGGACGACCACCATTCGCATTTGAGTTAGTTATTCCTTCAAACCCATAAAAATTTATATTTCATCTTATTAAAAAAGAATACCATAGCGAAAAAATGGTTTTGTATTGTAACAACAAACTAGTGGTGCAAATCCATTTTACATACTTTCTCATATATGTTTCTCCGTCTGCAACATAGAGTGAGAAAAAATTCTATTTTGAAAGAGTCATTTCTGGCGTGTGGTCCTCTATATTTTGATCGTCTTCCAGTGTCCTATTCATGTTCAAAGTCGCGAGATGAATTTATTACTGTCTTTTATTTGAAATTTGAAAGTAAAATAAATATTAGAAATATTATTTCAAATCATATAGCGACATATCAGTCTCATAAATATCGTAAAAGTGTTATGTAAATGTATTTTCGTCGTATACAGAAATTGATGTATTTTCGTATAAGCAGTGTGTTTGCTGTCCTCTTATGTATGTTATCATTATCATATCTTTCATTTCAGTTTATGAAAAGTGTATTCTACTTCATCTTGGTTCATTTACACTGCTAAATATTATTCAAACTTCTTGAAACAGTAAACTAATGTGAAAGTGTTGCAGACAGAAATTATTTTACTGCGTTTATACCAAAATTTCCAGCGAAATTCGGCTAATGTGGATGTAATGCATACTAATTGTACTTGACGTAAAGATAATTTAAGCAAAATCGTTGAAGTCTTTTTCAAGAAACATTCAAAAGAGTACTTTGACCATCATGTGAATTCCCCTTTGTTTTAAAGTAAAAAAAAATAGAGCACATGCATCGACAAGAAGTAAATTCTACCGTAAATACGAAATTTGAATTAAACAGATTCATTCATTTACTGATAATCGCTGCGCACAGACGGACGGACAGATAGAACACTTTTTCAGAATCAGGAATCGCCAAAAGGGATATTTCAAGATCTCGCTTTCGAATTTTTTACGATTACAATACTTTCTAAATACTAAGTATATGAGAAAGTAAAAATAACTTTTTGTTATTTGTTCAGAGAAACACGGCAAAAGAATTACTTTGTTGTTATTCATTTTACAAGTGAATATTTTTTTTAATTTATTGTACGTTAAACAAATGAATAACATCTCATTCACTGCACATCTAACAAACATTGTTATTCGTTGCACGTTAAACAGGTGAATAACATTTTATTCATTGAGTGATTATCAAGTGAATAAAATTTTAATATGCGTTGTTCTTGACACAAGTGAATAACTTTTTATTCATTGTATGTTAAACAAGTGAATAACTTTTTATTCGTCATTCATTTATATCAAATAAAAGAATAATTAATCATTCGTCATTCATGTTCGTCGAGTAAAAGTATAACTTTTTATTCGTTATTTGTTTACTTTCGAAAAACGAATAACTCATTATTCGTCATTTATTAACGTTACATAAAATAACTTCTTTTTCCTCAGTTAATGAGTGTCGAATAAAAGGATAACTTTTTATTCGTGCTTTATTTAAGTCCAATAAAAGAATGACTTGTTATTCGTCAATCAATGTTCGTCAAATAAATGAATATTTTTATTCGTCATTTTCACTGCTTAAAAAAATTAATTATTTTAATTGATGATAATTTTATTTTTCTTGGTGTAACATATTCTAATTTTGAACAATCCTGCTAGTCTTGTCATAACTATAGCTTCTCAAAAGGATGTTTATGCTAACGGAAGGTGTATCATACGGATGCAATTAAATTTTTCTGTAATTTATTTATATTAAATAAAAGTTTGTATTAAAAACGTTTTTTAGTATTGCGAACATGTGAGCAAGCAAGATTAATTATTACGACAAATAAATAAATAGATTCTAATACTTAAAGTGTAAAATAATAAATAAAAAACATTTTTGAAAACAAGCTTTTATTTAAACAATGCACTAAAATGAACAAATAAATTTAGGTTTTTATTAAGCTAATGCAATGTCAAATGCTAACACCTCCATACATATATCACATTAGTAGATCATAATAAAAGTAAACGTACTTACTCTCTTTATCGCTGAAAATGATTTAATATTTTATGTTGAATTATTTGTTTTAAAAAAGCTGGTCTTTCGAAATGTTCATAAAAGTAAATATAAATCATATGATTGACATCACATAGGTATGATATCACGTAGGGCAGTGATTGGTTGGATAGACATTACTTGCCGAAGTATGTGTTTTCTTTACAATTCGTGAGATACGCTTTTTGATGGCAAAATAAAAAATCATTTTCAGTGAGTAAAAGTAAGAAGTTCAAGATGGTAAGAAGGTTTACTTTTATAGAATCTACTAACGGGAAATATGTATGAAATGTATTAGCATTTGGCGTTGAATTACCTTAACAAAAATCTGTACTTATTTCATTCGTTTTAGTTCATAAATGGCTTGAATAAAACTTGTTTTTAAAAAGTTTTTTTAGTTACTACTTTCTCGTGTACGTAGTATTGAGAAAGTATTGTAATTTCAAAATAAAAATCAATGCCGAGATTTTGGCGAAAATATCCGTTTAAGGTGTCCCTGATACTAAAACAGTGATTTTTAGCTTTATGTCTGTCCATCTGTCCGTCGGTGTGCACAGATTTTGGCTAAACGTAGTCAATTTCATTCATATTTCGAATTTTGCTTATTCTACAGCTATTCTTATCTACAGATCATATATGATTCATATATGAAGATCAAAGCACATTTTGGAAAATTTCTCAAACACAACTCTAAATTTTTTCTTTACATTTCCTGTACTGAATGTATTTTATTGTGGGGTTTTAGGGCTCGTCAATGTCAAGGTCATTAGAACCCTTTGCATTGAATGTGTAATTAGTATGTATTCCAACTGCGTAAGTGGAGATTTCGCTTGAAATTTTGGAATAATAGTAGGAAATTAATATTTCTCAGCCGCACTACCCCTTTATTCGCTATTTTAAATGACATTAAACTCACGTGCGTACCGGGGCGGGATATGGGGGATCTCATCCGAAATTAGTTTTTGAGTTTTTACTTTTTACTCTTTCATATTCGTAGTATATAGAACGTATTGTAAATGCATGTGTGTAACTGGCACATGTTTTGAAAGTAGCAAATCGTATTTTTACAAATAATATGGTCTTGTTGTGTGGTTTGTGTTAATCCTTGTCATAGAAGGATAACAGTGATCTCTTACGTAGTTGTGATAAACCCATATTGTTTTTTTTCTGGGAATGCAATGTGTTTTCTCCGCGGATGCTTAGGTAACTATCATATATCACAATAATAAAATTCATCTTACATAATTTCACAATTCTATATAAGAGTTATATATTGTGTGGTGTGCTGTGTACATCTTTTTTAGGGAATGACCTTTCCTCTCGTACGATAATAAAATGATACAAGTTGGTACCACTGAAAGAATGAAGTAAGATGTCGGTTCGGAACCATACGTTTCCTGGCAAACCAACATCTCTCCTTCCCAAAGCCCTTACCCAAGTTAGGTTTGGGGAAGAGCAGGCCTCATGGCCTGAAGTTCGCCAAAAGGCATAAAATAAGTATATAATAAAAAATTAGATCTATTACATACGTGTGATGAATAAGTTTTTGAAAAATTAACCAACTATATGCGTTGTCAATTAACAGTATAATTTTAGATCATCTTTCAATGATCCAGTTTGACAGATATTTTAGAAATTTTCTGACTTTTAAATTAGTTAACAATATGAATATTGTTTATTTGTATATTTTTATGACGATTATTTTTTGTAACATTTCTGAGAGTGAATCATTTGTATCTCGCGCACTAACATAATTTCTTTGATCAATTTTCCTGTATTTAAACACATATGATTGAAATGTGTGTAAATTTGTATAAGTAAAATTTTTCTTTTATTTGTATAAATAAAATTACTATAGTTTTGTTGCCTATATTGAGACTTTTCAAAGTACGCGCAATGGCTTGGAATAGCTATTTTCTTTTCATCTCACTAACGTATGTAAAGTGAACAGCTTATTCATTGTTATTTTGTTGAACTTATAACATTTCGCTACATAAAATATCCTTCTCTAAAAACACCGATGACATTTTATTAAACAATAGGGAATGACCCTGCTCTACTTTGTACAAAAGATGTGTGGGGGTTCATTATTCACATACAGTATTCTAGAAATTTTTGATAATTCATTAATGTGATGTTATTGAGTCCCATGTTTCATAATAATCGAATTTCACTGCACTTACGGAGAGTCTCAATACTTTTCGTGTCTTTTCAATTCACACCACTTATGCACGGTACATACACGCTGCGAATTGTTTGAAATCATTCCAGAAATTTGTAAATTTTAACAAACTGTAGCAATTATTTGATAAGATGAAACAAATGGTGCTAGGAGGGGGTAAAAGGAAAGTTTTACATGTATTGTATCACAAAAATGCACATATCATGGTTTTTGAAAAGGTTTTTTGAAACGTTGAAAGAGTAGCTCTTCATACATAAGCAATAACAATTGAGAATGTTCAGAAGATGTATATGCATAATGTTATCGATATCGAAAATGGGGTCGAATGACCCTTTGTACTTCGAAAACGAGATGAAGAAGACCGGTCATGTGGTAAAAGGAACCAAAGAATTAAATAGTATTTTATGATTAACAGAAGCAAAGAAATAAAAATAAATTGTGTTATCAATCAAACTTCAATAATTACATGTTTATTTCAGTTCCTTCGACTCAGAACCATTTTATATCTATTAATTATATTTGTAACTCAATGAGGCCCGACATTCTAGGCTTAATAAGTGAACTAGAAATATCAGACACCACAAAAACTGCACAATTTGTCATCCGTGCGTGTTGCCTTTGATTCCAGATTAGCTTCGTTACGACTTTTTTCGTCTTTTGAAGAGAATTTTACTCTTCTTTGGGAGAAGTTATCCTTCTTTGAAGACTGTTTTCATAGCATAATCCATCACTTGATACTTCTTATACGAAGGAGTAGAAGTGATATAGAGTGCAAAAGACAGTCAAATGTCGAGATGAAAACGAACACCTTCGTGTGATTAAGGATACTTACAAACAACAAAGTTATTATTCCAATGGCTCGCTGACGTACGATCGGTGTGTTTTCACTCGTGCCGAGGACGGCCACCGGCATTCCCAAGAAAGGGGTGAAGCTACTGAATGGGTGTGGTCTCCAGAACACATTAAAACTCGCTTGTTGGTTTGGGATGCGTTCCTATTTTTATCTTTCTGATTTCAAATTTTTGAAATCAAATGAAACGTACACCCACGAATTAAGTGAATGACATTCTGTAATCAAACAAAAAGAAGACACTCAACAGTTTAACTAACAAAATATACTACGACTCTAAAAATAGTAAAATTATATTTACTACGAACTTGTAACGATTTATTTACTTTTAACAATTAATTTACATAAAGCTGGAGACGTTTGTTGTTAATTCCATATGCTGGGAACTTACTCGACATAGAATGAAAAATTTGATATTTGCTGCCAAGAAAACTGTGTCTATTTCTTATGGATGACGTGCAATAAATTTTAGATATTTTGATACATCCAATCCAGTAAAAGACTGCAAAGAAGATTCTAACGCCATAAGAACTCGCATTTATATTTAAAAAAGAGTTCTGGAAAGTATACGCCGAAGCAATAATCCATATGAACCAATAATGTTCCATAAAATACAACTTTCTGAATCTATTTTCACGAATTTCCACCCACGTTTCTATTTCAGTAAATCAGTCACAGGTAAATAAAATTTATTTTATAATTGTCCGAACAGTTCTGCAATGCTAATTATATGCTTTTTCCAGATCAATATCGTTATTTTTAAGTATATAAACAGCATTCAAAAGAAGATTACATAACTGCATTACGGAAAATATTGTTGCACCTTGAATGGTGCATATATTTTACAATGAATAGGCATTTGTTGTAAAAGGGACATACAATCGGAAATGTTATATATTTGGATCGAGCATACTTATGTTTAATAGACTTTCAATGTTTATCGCAATAACCTAAATTGAAATACTTCTCACCGTCAGAACTAAAGTTGGTGAAGCAAGGCCTTTGTTGTCCCCTTTAAAATTTGAGACTTCACCGTAGAAAGTACACAATAAAATTAAGGAAAACTGTAATTGCCAAAGGTTTGGTGAAGGCACAATGTATGTATAATCAATGGCGGATCTAGACAATAAAGGGGGGGGGGTTAACCGGGGAGCATTTGCTTTTAAAATTTTTGGTTTTGCAACACTATTACCTTTAAATAAAACGCATCAAATAAATAATTAGCAATTAACAACCTGGTATTAATAATATCAATAACAATTATTTATCAGAGTTATTAATATGGTATTATTAATTTTATTAATGGCGCATTATTAATACGCATTATTAACAATAACAATTATATTATTAATAACAAGAATATCTAATAACAATAATGACTAATAACAATTATTAATCTGGTAACATTTTTACAAAGTATGTCATTTATCAACTTCAATTTTATCTGTTAAGAGTTCTGGTCCACTGGGGGGGGGGTTACAGTCCCCTTAGCCCCTTCATCGCTCCACCACTGTGTATAATGTCGTATGTGTAGAACGTTTCTGTTCATGATTTCTTAGAAGCAAATAAACGTAATATAAATTACTTTAAGATATTATCTCCCACATATTCATTTTCTGATATTTGTTCGTCATTAATCTTCTTCGTGAAGTGGTAGATAGGTCGTTTTCGATATAACCAAATCAGATGTATTTCCCTGGATACTATTCAGTGTCTCAGGTAGGACTTAAATCTGCATCTCTAGGCTAGCTGGGTGAGATATAAAAGTTGAAATTCTAAAAAAATTCATTACACTTCTAGAATACCGACTCATAATTCAACAAAAGGTCACTAGAAATTCCTCTCTTTCAAAACTTCAAATTCTTATGCTACAAGGTACTTGTATTTAAATAAAAATACTTCAGATATACTGTTTGAAAGATGTTTCAATTACAATATGTAAATATAATGAGAAATTTAAAATAATGTTTAAAAAATCTATTTCGGAACAGTTTGTATTGTATCTTATGGATTCATTTTATATATTTCCCTTCTTTCTGCTTTTAAAACGGGTCAATTTAAGAACTGAACGCATATTTTCTGTCAATTAATTTTTTTTCTGAGTACGAGATATTTATTTAATACAAAATACCATACAAAGGTAATTTTATTTCATAGTATATTACTTCAATGATATTAAATATTTTCTCGCGAAAGGCGATTTTAGGATGAAGTTGAAATTTTCATGATGAATGTTCTTCATTGGTTCTAGATTTATCTGAGGAGTACTTAAGTGTAAAAATGCTAAATGAATATTTGTAAATGCTAAGTGAATAGCTACGCTACAACCCGAATTACCGATGCGTATTTTGGAGCTAACGTAGTTGATGGAACTGGAGTGTTGAAAATGATGTGAAGGTATCGGTTTACGGAGTACCGTTGAGAAGAGGTGGTTATTAGATCTTTCTTCTAGTAAATCCTTGGAATGACGTCTGCCGTCTTTCCCGAATCGTGTATCGTACTGATTTATTTCCTTGATTTCAATGTCCTAGAAAATCATAAACGTGTTTTGAATCATACGACAAAACACATGTCGCCCTCGACGTGACTTTTTTAGGAGTCGAACTGTTAGTGTTTTTTGAATGACGTCTCCCGTAAACTCTTTGGTATGTACGTACCACGCATCATTGATCAGAGAGGAGAAATCTTTTTCATGTTTTGTTTTTGAAGGATTATACCGTCAGCAGCTCCGAAGTGTGTGGTCTTCTTCGTCGATTAATGTTTTTCGTCAGGAATATGGGTCGTTAGCAAATAGTTGATAGCATCGAAGTCACGAGGTCATTGGATTTCTACTGATTTTACGCATGAAACCCTCAAATTTTCTGATGTTTGGCGAGAATTTTCCAACTCAAGGGGTATTTTTCCCTGATTTGGATTCTTCAGTTCCCGGAAATCATTATGTATCATAAAGAGAGTTTCTTTGTGAATTTTTGAGTAGCCATATGCGTTCAGGGCCTTGGTAGAATCAGTCTGGAATATACGTGGTAGTGGGAAGCCACTCAATGTATTTGAGAAGTACACGCGATTATTCTCTCTGAGGATACGGGTTCAAACAGATCCACTGTGAGAGTACATTCATTCATTAGATCAGAAATATTCCTCGATAAGTCTTCCAATCTGGCAGCCTTGTCAAAAGTGATGAATAGCGTTGGGGTATGAAAAAAATTGTGGACACTGCTTTAAGCAGCTAGTAATTCACGTTGACTGATATCTGTAATATTCTGTGGTGTTACTTTTGTAAATGTAGAATGCTCCTAATTTTAAATAGTATCATTTTTTCATTCTGTGGGGTGGCAGTCCGGTGGTACGTACTAGATATGTCAGGGTCTAGATATATTCTGCGCTACTCTGGGTTGCGTAATACACCGTCGGGTTCAAGACGGCCTCTTGATTTCAGCTTATGTCCTCTTTCTCAGGGATTTATTGTGCCTGAGAATGTTATTCAGTCATGGTCCTATTGTATCTATGTAATGCTTTTATAAAACTAATTTTGGTTTCTGATATTCACAAAAAAGTGTAAAATTCTCCTTTGTCGATGCTTTTTATCCGGTTCTATTTACGTCGAAATAATATTCTACATTACAGCAGTAACATAAATTAGTTAAGAATCCGACAAATATGTCATTAACAAAAAACATAACTTAATTCAAACACAATAGGTACTATATGTTTTTACTCAACAGTCATCAACATCAGGTAGTTTTCTTGTGTTTGGAGAAACGACAGGACAAAATTTTCTGTTTATCAATGTTGTTTTGAAAATAAATGAGAGAATTCGCTTTCAATATTTATAAACCGCGGTAACTGAAAATAACTTTAACTAAATAAAATTTGGTACTGTACTAACATCAAAATTCTGTGATACAGCGAGAAACGTAAGATACACGAAGGTTTCTGGAAGATGACATGTGTGTCAAATCAGATTGTGTTATATCACTACTCACGTTAAAGATTCGGATATGATTATAATATAAATACAGACAAATTAGAGCGAGAATTATGTCATGTCATCCAAGTTACATGACAAAGTGGTTACAAATTTCTAAGCAGAAATATATTGACGTTGACATAAAAGCGACATTGAATGTCGAAAAGAAAAAATACGGTTTTCATAAAATTTATCATCATTTATTTTCGGTACGGATAAAGAAATTGTGTAATAAAGGAAAACAATAAACACAATCCACACTTCGTAATATTTTTCTCAGAGTTGACTTCTTATCGGAAGGGTATTTCCAAATATTTTTGACGTTTACGAAACAGAATTTTTTTTTAATAATCTGGGCAAAATCAGAAAGTTGTAGACATACATTTATTTTTAATTGTATAATTTCCCGATAAACACGTAGGAATGAAATAATGCATTAAAATGCGTATTATTAAAACAAAACTTGCTAGAGAACGTTTTTATGCGACTTGCGCAACTTCAGCAATGCAATGAAAGGAAAAAAGTATTGTAAGTTGGCATTTGAAATGCACTGAAAAATATCAAATAATTTAAAATCTGGTAAACAGTGCTGAAAAGAAGGGCGAGATGTCTTTCCAATTCTTAAATTTATATAATACGATCATATATTTCCGTAGTAACAAACAATTTTGCACTCGGAACACATTAGCTACTGTTAATTGGTTGAATATTCATAAGCTGTCTTTCCTTTTATTTTGAGCCCTATTTAACTTGAAATGAAATCTTTTCCTTCTCAGGACATTTCTAGTGTTAACTTATAACCAAGTGCATTAAAATGTACTTTTTATCTTGAATTACATTGCAGTAAATGAGCATGTCAAATAAAATCAATCTCTTTAAATTGTTTTTCACTAATATTTATTTTACACTTTCGGTTCTCTGTAAATCTTAATACGACTACATATTATGTTCAGCTCCAGAACGTGCTCATATAGCCGCACACTGTTACGTTATCATATTGAACAAAAAAATATAATATGTGTTCAATATTAACCGATTTACACCTTTCCCCGTTACTATTAACCGATTTCCACAACTCAGAATTATATTTTCATAGTTTGTATGTATTTGTGAGTGGTTCTCATACTCGGAGACCGTATGCAGTGTAGCTTATAGGTATGTTTACAATACGTATAACATCTTTCCCAGCTCTCAATGACTTATACTTTTTCGGGTGGCGGGGAGGGGTGCTTTAGGCGTATTATGCGTTCACCTCCGCGTCTATCTTGCCGCAATTTTTCTCAGAATCTACTGAATGGGTAAAATGTTGTTGTGGGTTTCACTAATGAATAGAGTAATTTATAAGAAACATTTTGAGTATGATTGGTGGATATTTTGTGGAAAATATCAATTGTCCAAGAGGTATTTTTGCATGCGCTTCGAGATACGGGACGAACAATGAAGGAAATTATTTTATGCGGACGATCGTTTAATAGGAATTATAATAGATGTAGGTGAAAAATATTCTTTAGGAAAGGAATATCTACAGCCAAAGTTCAAAGTTGTAGCTCATCAGAAAATGGGTGAAAAATGATTCAAACTGTTTATTTCTGATAGCTATCACAATCAAGTATGTGGAATACAAAGATGAACGTGTGTACCATCAATTTCTGATCATTTATTGTCAAGGACATGAAGGTGTTAAAGAAACAGTTTTAATGCGTTTCCTAGAAGCGTCATTGGAAAATGTTTGTGACAAGAAATCATTCAACCATCTCCTAATATTATTATCCACAGGAACAAAATTTGCATGGAGGGTGATTTTTGGATGCCTAAGTCTTTAAGGAAATAGTGGCATACACATGTACAGGCCAGAAAAGAAATACATATGCAGGTCAAAGAAGATTGAGGAGACCGGAGCTAGTTGTTTCAATGTTTTAAAATATTAAAAAGAAATAAACTGTTGCCAGTTATTAAACCAAACACATTTCTAAATTTATAACAAGTAATGAAGGTCTAAAAACAAGTTTTTAAAACAAGTACACAATTATTATAAATTGTTTAAAGTATTACAAACTTTATAACTAATTGCACAAGACAGGGTTAATTGTTGCATACATTTTTAAAGCAACGTTCTATCTAATATGTTCATGTTTTTCTAATGTTACAGTGATGTAATTTCTAGAAAAATGACACGACACTTTGGATTCAAAAATTCATTTAATAGTAATTTTTTATGGTTATCACAATCGTTGTCTGATTTACAGTTTTTACAAATGTATAATTTACGAAACTTTTCGCAATGGTCGGAAGCCCACAGAGAACAATAACAAGATAGTCGCTATTCTGTAAGTGACTTGGAATTTGAATAGAAAAGTAGTCGTCGACCTTCTCGGTCGAAGACCCCTGTTAAGGAGGCATTTTCGATTTGTGGCTTGACGGATGTTGATTTCTTTGCTGTAAATGCCATTATTTTCTTTACTAACTGTCTTTCATCTGCTCTGACTCTGAAAAAAGGTTTACCCGTTAATTCGTTGAAATGGCTATGCAGAATCTCCGGAGAGTTGAGAAATTCATTTTATATTATATACCATTCTTCCACAATCAGTACCTTGTGATCACGTCTCCCGCTGCCTACACAAATGTTTCGCGTAGCATTGTAATCCTATCAGTCTTTGTTTTAAAGTTCTTCATATAACATAATTCATATTTAATATTTAAAGTTCTTTATATGTTAAATATGAAACTTACCCAGGGAAAATTGTTACAATGTATCAACTAGCCCCACCAGAACTGTAACACCTTTCACCGCGTTACGCAATTTTATCTTGGCATATATGAAGGGAATGATGTAGTTGTATAGAATTTTAAATATACTCTCTCAACTGAAATCCGGGCGTTCACATGGCATTGACGTTACACAGATATCTCCGAAGGTTCCGTCACAAATTACAAAATACAACTTAAAAGAAAAATTACTTAACAGACACAAAATCGACATTATTATAAACATTCGCAATCGGCAGTATCGGCCATTCAGTAATCGACAGGAATACCAAACAAGAGAGTGCTACCTCCTGTATTAATAACAGTGAGTTTCTGCCGACAGTTGGTTTTCTAATGTAGAAAAATACCCCGGTCTCCCTTATATATGTTTGTTTTCTAGAGTTACAGCCGCTCGATGAGGAATGATATTTAATAGATAATAGATTTAAAATATTAAGTGTAAACATTTAGAAGTGTGTATCAAAACAAAGCAAATTAATAAAAAATATATTTTTATTACACGAGAAGTCTACAGTAAACTGGTCACATCACCATAAACTTTTCAATTGGTACTCACTATTGCTTCTACTGTGTATCAAACCCCAGATTAAAAACTAATGTCCGATATAATAGAACAGACAAAAATCTTAGTTTTTATGAACACACAAAGGTGGATTGATCAGTCCATGACTTTTACAGGAGATCGGGTTCGAATAGTGGTATCTTGAATGGCACTAAAGTTGTACGTAAATTCTGGGCATATTCCTAGAACTTCATTGCTTTTTAGAGAATTATTGAGAGCGCCTGAAGGATTACAATGAACAAGAAGACAGTTGATTTTCGTTTTTTGATAAAGCAGTGAAGAAAATTGAAGGAAAACCGGGAAAGTATTTTGGAGACTCTATTCCAACTCATGGCATGGTCTACAAGTGGGTCAGAGAATTTTGATTTGGTCATTCGAGAGGTGTCAAACGTGTACGACGGCCTTTTGAGGTCATAACACACACCAAAAATATCTACTCCAACATTTGAATACGGGAAAACTGTCGTTAAAATGGGTGACGCTCACTGTTGACGAACGAAATTGTGAAAATTGCACAGAAGTGTTTCAAATGAAGTGAAATTGTGTTTTTGTGGGGTAACAAAAGGTTTTGATGAAACATAGATCCATTACTTTCAACCTGAAAATGGTGATACACGCAGTGAATTTGCATGGCGAATGTGCTTCGAAGGAGACAAAAACCATTTCTTCAGCGAGAAAGTCCTTTCTTTTTGGAATCCCAAGGCTTGATCTTTATAGACTTCACAAGTGTAAAGCGATAAAATGTCAAAACAGGTACAGCACTGTATCGATTTTTAATGAGGAATTGTTGACGAAACGAACCTCTGGTGAAGAGAATGAATCTCTTTCATCAGGACAAAGCATCCGCTCACACTTCCGCTATTGCTAATGTGTAATTGCACAATGAACTGCTACCACACCCACCCTATTCTCTCAACTTCTTTCTCTTCACACCCCTTGGATTGGTAGGAGGATATTTAAAATCAAGGAAAACATCATGACAAAAACAGACGCGCATTTGGTTCTCTTAGATGAATCGTATTTTTGGGAGAGTTATCGATGGTGATACGTTGGACAAGTGACGGATCTATTAATCCTTCATACAATTTTATTGGCCGGTGAAATTTTCCAGAAATATGTTACGAGACTTGGACAGGTGCGAGACGCACTAAAGAAGGATTTAGACGGATAGAAGATGAGCGCTCACCACCTTGTGGCAGAGACGTGAACATTGGGGGAACCCAATGGCAAACCAGCGCAGAGAAGGAAGAATGAAGTACGAATGTTATAATATATACGAATAAGAGCTTTGAAATGACAATGTTAAAGACAAAGCTGCCAGGGCAACCATGGCTAATAAGAAACAAGAAATGAAAAATGAAATGGCCGGTGAGCGACTCAATTGTAAGGTGTAGTCCTTACTGTACTGACGACGTACAAATTTAAGGTTTCATTTTGTATGTATTGTACTATTTTAAGTTCTATTGTTCGAGGACTGACCGATGCGAGTATCATTCATACATGCATGTACCTATATTCAAAAACAAAGTTATAATTTTAAATATCAAAGAGACACCATAAATCTAAGTATATTCGGGTTAATACTTAATACCATTTCAATTGTGATCCCCGACAAATGAAGTAAACAAATATTTTTGTCGATCTTATCAATCAATGGCTATAACAAACCATTCACCATATGAGAAGTTCAACTCATAGGTATTCCTCAAATAAGGTTTATAATTATTCTATTGAATTCTGAGATAATGTTAACGTAGATAATGAACCTGACCCTTTCGATGTAGGCAGATATATTAATGTGTTTAAAAATTGAAGTCGGCAGTAAAATCTCCATTTAATAAGCGAAAAGACGCCATAGAAGATTTTCATGCACACACTGACCACGCAGAGGTAACGCAGATGATTGGGTACGACTTGACAAAAGTAGCAAGAAACCGAGACCTGGACGATCGGAATGATGCTATCTGTGTTAGAATGACTAGAGGGAGAAAACTTCTATAATTAAAATAATCAAACTTAAGGAAACAACTGATGGTGGAATGATTCGAGCCAAAGGGAGTGTATCAGCAATGAAGTAGCAGATTTTTCCAAGCATTGGCAATTATCTCTTTGTGTTATTTCTACACAAAATAGAATGTATATAAAAGATTGTGTTTTGGAAAAATTGAGAGCATAGAGAGTCGGGTTCTGGTTGATACCATTATGTACTTCTCATTCAAATATAGGCATCGACTGGAAGCGTTTCGTTGGGTAGGAATATGATGACGTTGCTATGATGAAAGGATCCTTTGAAGGAGTTCACGCATTCATCGGAAAAACGTCTGCAGAGACCCTGTATGTTCATATAAGTTCTCATTCTTTAAATTTAAATTTATTTTGTTACAGACCTATAGAAATTATTAAAAATTGCGTTGGTACTGTGAAATTAACTGCAATCTTTTATAAATCTTTAGAAAGGACAAGAAAAGGTATGGAGTAAATTAAATATTCTTAAGTCTAAATGTTAAATACATATAACAATGTGTGACACTACATGGAAAGAAAACAGCGACAGACATCCGAAATTTTATAAAATATTTCTGGCCGCTTTAGGGACTTTAATTTTACAATTAATGTTAAGATAATGGTTAATGAAACATCGTCGTAAGTTTTCACACGTCAAAAGAAAGTCAATGCTTACTAGTGTGTTCGTCGTAAGTCTTTGTCTTTCACAGGGGAATTGTCTTCTAATTTGTAACTTTGTAAAGTAATTGTTTCTCATCTTTATTACTTAAAATCTGAAGTCTACAATGTTAAAAATTTTATCATTTATATAGCAAACATTTGGCTAAACATTTAAGTCTGTGATGTCAAGTATATTCATAGCACTCTAATTTTTATCAGTTAATATTCGTGAAATTCTTACATCACCATAAGCTCAAAAACACCATATTTATATCATATTCAATGATCAACAGCAATATATCCGAGTGGGTACGGCGATTACAATTTAAGGTGATTAGATAAAACAACTGAGAGGAAATGTTTACAAACCATAAACAAATATTATTTAACTTATACAACTTGCTACCAGTCTTTCTTCTGGAAATTTATTAAATCTACAAAATTATGAGATATTCAAGTAAAGTCGATATAGATCTTTACCAATGTAATCGTGTGAACCCTATATTGGTTTTTTTATAGTTAGTATTGGATATTCAACGTTGCTCAGGTGGTGGAGTGCTATAGCCGATATTTGAATGCTTGTGAGGTCAAGTGATTCTCACAGCAGCCTCGTCAAATGAATATGGTACTGCAGGTATCCTCCTTGTGCCGAGGCCAAGAAATTGCGAGGTTAACCCCTTAAGCACACATTATTATTATTATTATTATTATTATTATTGATGTTGATCAACTATTAATTTACGTCAGGGCATGACACGTAAAACTTATCCACGAAATATCATTTTTTTTTCAATAAATACTAAAAATATGTTTGGATGTTAAAAATTACAAACACTTTTCAGTCATGCGTTCTATCCTTAATTTATCGTAGGAGACATCCAATATTATATTATCGCGACAATTCTGTTTTTACAAATAGTCTCCGAAACAAACTTCTCAAGTATATTAATCGATCAAAGAAAATTAATATTGTAATTACATTAATATAAATAAAAGAATTGGAACGCAAATGATGGGAATCGTTGGTAAATCGTTTAAAAGCTTGAAAAATTGATATCCCGGAAATGTGTGGAGTGACCGACTTGACAACCCCGAGCAGCGTCCGATGGAGTGGGGCATCAAAAGAACCTGAACCAGTAGTTGTTTGACACGTGGGTAGTTTCAAGCGAGGGTAAAACGAGATTTGCTTCCTCGTTTGTGCTCATTGCTCCATCGTAAGGTTCCGTTAAGATCAGGCTGTTACAAACAAAACTAACATTTCTGCATCGTGTATGTTAGCAAATATTTTAGTTCAGTTGGACAAATTATGCAAAGTAAATGTTGAGTAATTAACAATCCAATGGCTGGCTGTTGTAAGAAAGTTTCCTTTAAACGGAGTCGTAGATTTCTTCACACGCGGCGTTAGATAAGAAGGAAGTGGTGAAAATGTTGATTACACAGGCGCACACACAAAAAAAGTCGAAACCCAGAAGGTAGAACCTACTACCCCTATGTATTTTGGGGCGCTGAAACCGATTATGATTATAAAAAATTTAAATTATTCAATTTTCCCTTTGCCCCCTACATTCCCCAGGGGGTTGAGATTTCGTTTTCAATGAAAATTTAAAATATATGTACATTCGCAGGCATTTTGGTGAACTGGAAACGAATACAACGATAAAAACTGATTTGAACTACCCAACTACCCCCTTGCAAGCCCTATTGGGGGTTTAAATTTCGTTTCTCCCGAAAATTTAAAACGTATGAATATTCACAGGTATTTTGGTGCGCTGAGATGGAATATAATGAAGAAAATTGATATCAACTACCCAACCACCCCTTAGCACCCCCTTACAACCCCCATAGGGGTTTGAATTTTCTCTTCTTCTGAAAATTTAAAACGTGTGTACATTCTTAGGTATTTTGGTGAGCTGAAACCGAATATAACGATAAAAACTGATTTAATAATATACATACATTCACAATTTTAATAACGAGTATTAAATAAAATTCCCATCCTCTGAGGATCATAAGGGGTGCTAGCGGGTAACCGGGATCATTTTCTATCGTCATATGCAGATTCAGCGCATCAAAATATCCTAAATTATACACACTTTTACATTTTCAAAAGAAGCGAAATTTCAAGGTGGTTGGGTAGTTCAAATAACTTTTTATAGTTATATTCGGTTTCAGTTTACCAAAATACCTTAGAATATACATATATTTTAAATTTTCATGAAGAATGAAATCTCAACCCCCTGGGGGCTGTAGGGGGCAAAAGGAAAATTGAATAATTTTTTATATAGTCATAATCGATTTCAGCGCCCCAATATACATAGGAATAGTAGGGTCTACATTTTGGGTTTCGACTTTTTTTTCTTTTTGTGTTTCTGTGTTATCAGAGGTTTATATGTTAAAAAAATGCTTAGTAGAATATTTTTTTACGAATATCATTGAGGGGTCTAAAATCTCATCTCTCTTGGAAAATAATATCATTAGCGAATTTTCTTCCTCGGAACTCTTCTATTACTTGACTTGGTCTGTAATAGAATAAGTAAAAGATTTGCGAAAGGAGACATTTGCTGATTTTTATATTTTATAAATATTTGTCATGAAAATTATGTGGGACCTCTTTTTATGTATTACATCTCTATAAAATATTTTGGAAATAAACTCAATTTTCGAAGGTTTTATTTTATAGCTTAATGTTGAAAATGTGAAACTACATTAAAGAAATAAACAACAGGAGGGGAAAAACTACATTGTGTCACTTCGCACGTCTAGTGACACGTCGAAATCTTTTCTTGTCATTTGATAAAACAAATTATCGAACCATGAAGTGTTTATAGGACAAGATCCACCAATCTAAAATATATACTCTGGTTTTTCGTGACTATAAATTTTAAGATTTGAAAAGTCACTTTTATCTTCAATTCTCATTTACGGGCCAATTTCATGTTGTATGTTTTCCTGGAGTAAAATGTTAAGACTCGACAAAATAGCTTGGGAAGAATAAAACGCTGGGAGAGTTGGTTGCCAACGCGACGACGTGTTGTCAATATCCCCCGGTCGGTCTGGGATCGTCCCTAGACACGTTCTTTGAAGTGAACTCACAGAAAAAATGGGGATGAAGATGCGTTTGAATAAACAAGTGGTAACTTCCCTATGCCTTACACGCGGAAGTAATCAGGTAGCAAATCAGGAAACTCTTTCGAACAAAAATAATTGAAAATTAACCTTAGTTAGTAATATACATTTTGAGCTTTATTTTCTTTGGATGTTAAATTTAACATCGAGCGTTAAAAACATATAAAGTTCTCAACTCGGACAAGTAGAGGATGGCGGCAGGTCGTTTCACTGGTAGCGCACGCGCTCAAAAGACTGCCATTTCCTTTTTAGGGAATATACCTTTTTCTTCATTCACATGTAATGTTTCTCTGAGAGAAGATTTCTTAACCACAGTTTGGTTAAGCTCGTCCTCTATACACTTCTGTGGAATGGTCCGTTAAATTATTTTATGAAATTATAGTTGTTTGGATTCGTTTGTAGGTCAACTGAAAGATTTCTTCATTTCAAGTTGCAGCACTTGGTTTGACAGTGCAAAATAACATTTATCTGGAAATGGTGATTTGTGAGATTTCTCCAACGTTTACTCACTAAAAAATTAGTCAACTAGAAATCAAACACTCTCAAGTAGATCAAACAAATATATTTTTATTTTTCACATTTATTGTTACGTTGGAGTCTATTTTTCAATATAAAATCACATAGATCATCACCGAAGTATTTTGAAATATTTATACGAGTAGGAAATATCACAAACCAACCAGAGAATATGTTTGATAAAATAAGTTCAATATAATATTTCATGTGTCACATTAATTTGGATGCTAGGCAACGGCGATCTCTGATATATCGGAGTAATATTGTAATTCTAAACGTGCAGATTAATTTCAGATTCCTGTACATTTGAGACTATCACAAAATCAATGAGTGTTTTGGGAGTAAATATCTACGTATAGCTAATTCCCTCGAGCGACTATACATAAATCAGTGGAGCAGATGACTTAAAGGAACCCCTTATCATGAGACAATGTCGAACATCGTCCTCACTCTCAGGAATATTAAACATGAAATGGAAGAGACATGTCCAGATTAGAAGAGAAGAATGGGGGCGGAATCTAAGAGTAAATGTGCTGCCGCGAACGGAACGCCATGAACAGTCAACGAGGAGGAAAGAGGACGACGCGGTGGAAGGTTTGGCTCGAGCCCCTGCGCGGGCCGAATCCTGCCTGGGGCCCCGCGGCGAGAGCGACCGTGGAATCACAAGAGGGGAGGGAAAGAGGGAGATTTCGTGAGAAGGGAGGGCAGAATTGCGCAGAGTTGTACACTCTGTTTAACGGGGAGTCCACCCGGACTCCATCCCGGACAGCGATAAGACTAAGAAAAAATGTGAGCTCGACGAAATGTATCTGATGAATCGTGTTTGACCAGGATGGCGGGTCGCGAAAGAGAATGTGCGGGGATAAGCGGGAGGGGTTGAATGGAGTCGCGCGGGGGTGGTGAAGGAGCGATGGGGTAGAGCAGGGTGGATGCAGGAAGTGCACGGAGAAGCTGCGGGGAGAGAAGGCGTAGACAGGAAAATGAGGGGACATATATCTACACGTCCATGAGCACGGGGGTAAAATCCAGTACTCTTGCGTACACGCAATTTGTGTATCCCGCCACCCTCGCGGCCTCCCACTCCGCACCGCTACACAACTAGAAATGCAACTTCCATCACCCTCTGTCTCTCCCGGCAAAGCCTTGCCGCACTCCAAAACCCCGACAATTTTTCAGTTGGGCGCACGCGTGCGCACGCCCTTGCGCGGTTGGCAGTATGCGTGCTCTTGTATGTGTATGCAATACCTCGCTAAACCCGCCGACAGCCGTCCATACAAGTACAGGCTGAAACGAAATTGCTTGCACCGGATGCCACAACCCTTCGTTAATTGCTTCAGCAGTGCCATGCGTTGCAGCGCCCTCCCTTAATGAGGCTTCGCAATCAACGCCATAAATAAGCTTCGAACTCTTATTTGAAACCGGACGAGGATTATCCTCGGAGACCTTCGCACGTCGCCTGATGGTCCCTCATTGAAACTCACGGAAAAGCTTATTGAACGCCTTCTCGTCACAGGGTTGTATTCTGGAAAATAATGAAGAAACTTGGAATTAGTTCAAATGTACCGCATCGTTCAAACGATGCAATGATTTTCCTCTACATTGTAGCACGTTAAATATTTTTCGGTGAAGCTATATCTATTAAGATAACTTCTCTAAAAATTTTCAATTCGAAAGTACAGCTGAATTATAACATTTCAAAGATATGAGTATACATAATTTTTAGTATGTGGTACAACGATTAGTCATTCTATCCGTCATTATGATATTCTTCACATGCCTCTCATCTAACTTATTAAATTATTTCTTAAATATATAAAAATATTTCAGTTACATTTAATGCAGAAAACAAATGTAAATATATATACATAATCACTAAACAATTTATAACCACATTAACCGAGAACAATTATTTCAAAATACACATAATATTTGAAAATTCCTCTTGAATAATAAAACTTTATTTCAGAGACAAATTTAAATTTGTATTCCAATAAATAAGAGGTGAAAGAGGCCAGGTTAATTGCATAGTAACAAGTCAAAGTTTTTGTTAACATGATCACTAATATTTTTATAAAAATATTTCAGATACATTTAATGCAGAAAACAAAAGTAAATATATATACATAATCACTAAACAATTTATAACCACATTAAATCGAGAACAATTATTTCAAAATACACATAATATTTGAAAATTCCTCTTGAATAATAAAACTTTATTTCAGAGACAAATTTAAATTTGTATTCCAATAAATAAGAGGTGAAAGAGGCCAGGTTAATTGCATAGTAACAAGTCAAAGTTTTTGTTAACATGATCACTAATATTTTTATAAAAATATTTCAGATACATTTAATGCAGAAAACAAAAGTAAATATATATACATAATCACTAAACAATTTATAACCACATTAAATCGAGAACAATTATTTCAAAATACACATAATATTTGAAAATTCCTCTTGAATAATAAAACTTTATTTCAGAGACAAATTTAAATTTGTATTCCAATAAATAAGAGGTGAAAGAGGCCAGGTTAATTGCATAGTAACAAGTCAAAGTTTTTGTTAACATGATCACTAATATTTTTATAAAAATATTTCAGATACATTTAATGCAGAAAACAAAAGTAAATATATATACATAATCACTAAACAATTTATAACCACATTAAATCGAGAACAATTATTTCAAAATACACATAATATTTGAAAATTCCTCTTGAATAATAAAACTTTATTTCAGAGACAAATTTAAATTTGTATTCCAATAAATAAGAGGTGAAAGAGGCCAGGTTAATTGCATAGTAACAAGTCAAAGTTTTTGTTAACATGATCACTAATATTTTTATAAAAATATTTCAGATACATTTAATGCAGAAAACAAAAGTAAATATATATACATAATCACTAAACAATTTATAACCACATTAAACCGAGAACAATTATTTCAAAATACACATAATATTTGAAAATTCCTCTTGAATAATAAAACTTTATTTCAGAAACAAATTTAAATTTGTATTCCAATAAATAAGAGGTGAAAGAGGCCAGGTTAATTGCATAGTAACAAGTCAAAGTTTTTGTTAACATGATCACTAATATTTTTATGAAAATAAATCAAATTAGTGTTTTACATTTTCGCTTTCTCATTTTTATAGAGTATTGTCATAATTTTATTTGTGTAAAAGCTAATAAATATAGAGTGTAATATCTCAATGTATTTAAGAAAAAGCACTGCATCGTTTTTATCTCAGTAATTTTCCTAGTTATGTTGATAAGTCAATTTTTATTTGAATATTACTCCAAGTCTACATCGTTAATCGCTTGAAAACATCCAAAACCAATTTATTTCAGTAGCATTACTCCTGTTTTTTTCTCGAAGGTTTTCTTTTGTCATATTGACAAAAATGAAGAAAAAAGATGACAAATATGATTAGAGAATTCAATAAAAGTAATTATGTTCTTTGGGGCATTAAAAAAAATCCATCAGCGCTGGCGCGCATTTGAGTGGGCAAATACGGCTCCTTTATGACGACTAACACAGAGATCTTGTTATTTTTAAGAGCACTCATGCAATTTTGCTCGTGCACGCTTTGCGCCAGAGGTAGGGACGCATCGCGCATCCGTTTTTGACGCACTCTAGTGAATTCAGTATGGCAGTCGAGCGAATCGCGCAGACGCACGCGCGCAGCCTCTCCCCGCAAACGCCTCGGGTTCGAGAACCGCCGGGGGCAGCGACAGGAAACAGGGGCAGGGGAAACTAGTCGCAGCACCCGCAGGATCACTAGAATGACGATCGGAAAATGGATGAAGAGGGGGATGAGGAAGAAGAGGAGACAGCGAACACAACCAAACAGTTCTTTACGGCTGATACCCCTCAGAACCCTCTCTCTGTGCCACAGGGATGTTCGCCGTTTTAATAACTTACATGTTATAAATAATGTATTGTGTGGAAGAGGATGGAGAATTAGTGAAATTTGAAGTAGTAGCATGTTCTATTGTTGTTGCTTCATTGCGTGAAACAAAGGTTTGAGAAACCAACAAAAAGAGACACCATTCGACTATTCCACACTAGCGAGCTTTCGGTTATTGTATAATTTATTTTAAAATCACTCGCTGACATATTTTCAATGATATTCTGTAAAAATACTCTAAAAGAAAAAAGTGTTTAATACAAATACATAAAATAAATTATAAGAACATATTTTTATATCGAGATCCCCCTTTATTTCAAGATGAGTACTTTTTATGGAATGAGATTGAAAATAATAAATTAAATTAAAATTATCTTTCTTGAATATTATAAAAATACTCTAGTGAAAAAAGAGCCGAAAAATAAAAATGCTTAGTAACAAATTTTTGTTCTAGTACTGAACATGTTCTTAGAATAAAAGATTATGCAAATTCAAAATAATATTCGTATCGTAATGTGTCAGTAAAGATTCCTTCAATCGTTATTGAAAATTTCTTTACTTACTTAAAACAGAAAAACCTTTTAACTCTCCTGTTTTCTTGACTTAGTTCCACACAGAAGAAACAACTCTAATATATAACGCTTATATTTAAATTATATCACTCGAACAAGCGACACAAAAATTCATGAAAACTGTAAATATTTTTTTTTACAATTTTTGTTGCAGAAAAAAATATAAAAATATTTTCTTCTGGCACATAATTTCTGGTAAGTTGACCTTTTATGGCCACAAAACGCACGGGAAATATAACTTTAAATTAAAAATAATCAATAATTGATTTGTAAAAAAAAATTTACGTACCATGGATATTTTTGAAATCTATGCACAATATCATAAATGTCAGAACAGTAATAAAACAGCTGCTTAATATATATTTTGGTAAAAATTATGGTAGAAAATACGTGGAAGATCAAATGATACACAGAAAGGTAAATTAATAGAATACTGAGATTTCCAACTCCTGAGACTTTATGTCAATACTTAAATTTCCAGTCATTTTCCTCGTTTTATGTCTATTGTATCCAAATCAGTCCATATAATCTTACCATTTACTGCTGAGCAGAAGAGCGGGGGTCCGATTCCTCGCTCGACGAACTGAGATTTTTAGCTGAGGTTTCCTTTGCCTAGTCCAGACATATGACGGTTCGGTACCTCACATTTCCCGGCAATTCAACATCTCTCCTTCCCTAATCTTCGCCCAAACCGTGTAAAGTGGAAGAGCAGGCATGACTACCAGAACATCGCGATATCAAAATATAAGACATGAAATACCAATACTAAATACAAAACTGAATTTTTTGTCAGAAATTCTGGGGCACGGTGTACAATAACTTGCACTAATTTCGTCATAGTCTCTTGTGTTTCTTGAGCTTATTATTTGTCTGTTTAATGTAAATGTGATATCGGATATTTTCAAATAAAAACACTGACACGATATCTTGAATATTGTTCACAAAACACAATACGTTTGAAAATTCTGATACATGTTTATTGTAAATAATTAAGTTGCACGGCAGTATCACAATGTACTGTACACAAAACTACAAAAACATGTTTATGTAACACTGCATAATACGTTTGGAGTCAGTGTGGCTCAATGGGTAGAGCGCTGAGCTGCTGGCTGGCTGGGGTTCAAACCCGCAAAGGTGGGGATTTTCATCACGTTTCAACATTAAGACTGACTCCCAAGCCTACTCAGCCTGCTGTATAATGAGCACCAGCGTCTATTCTGGGGTCAAACCGGTCGGAGCGAGATACTGACCACATCTCCTCCTTCTAGTACAGAGGTCAAATAATTACGGAACTCTACACTCCACGAACCCCACAGACCTTCGGGGCCTGTTGTGGGATAGTTTGACTTTTTGTATTTTGCATGTCACGTTTAAATTTAAAAATAACTGATGGAGCGATATAGACTCGGAACACTTCTTTCACGGAACACTTAGCCCGCTTAAGATGAAGGTCCGTAAATGGAAAAAAGTGCATAAACAACACACTTTTTTTTCACTCCATTCTAAATGAGATGAAAGTGGAGAGAATTAAAATAATTCAAAGATGGATTTCAGACATCTCTTCAAATCTTTATAATTTTGGTCCACGAGAATCTAGTCCATACAAATCACAATTATGTGTCCCCAGAGATATATATGTGTTTGAATACTCGCCAGTGACAGACCATTTCCTTGACAAGCCATCTTCTTATCCGATTATCAAAAGAACCTTGAGAATCACGTTTACTGGTATATGGCGAAGACCCACATTTCTGGATAGATCATGAATTCATCGTTCACTTCTGATACATCCATTTACAACGTTTCACCAATGTTGAACATCGAGTTGAATAAGTTTTAGACATATTCCAGTTTTTTAGAAGATGAGATTTTATTGCCTATAAATATTCCTTAAAACTCGAGAACATGTATATTTTATTTGTTTTTCGTAGAAAAAGGACGATAATAAAATTTATAATCGCATTAAAATGTCTATTTGAGTATTTCAGCCGGAAATGTTTCGTTATACCTCATTGTTTTGAAAATCAAAATATCCTCGAGAACATTTGAGATTGTACTGTCCTGCTGTGAAAATAACTTAGGACAATGTGATAATAAAAGAAATGGCTGATTATGAAATTTCATGGGAAATGGGAAACGTAAATTATTCATATGAAATAATAAAGTATATGAAATTTTACTTTTAATGAAAATCTACTTGCATTAGTGAGAAACTACAATAAATACTCGATGCATTAAACAGTGTTAATTTTCCAGAGTATTTTGGATTTAGTGAATGTCTCCTATTATGTAAAATATTACGAAATCAATTATTGATTAACTTATTTCCACGGCACACAAGCAAGTTAAAAATGAGGTGATAAAACATGTGACGATTACAAGAGTTTCGAAAACATTGATTCAAATTATGTTGAACTGAATGTTAGTGTGCATTTTGTGTTAGAAAAAATAAAGAAGAAAAGAGAATCAAGAAAAGACATTTAAAAAAGTAAAGGATATTGACTACCGGGTAAGCAGTGTTGTACAAACAAGTAAATAAATAAATATGACCGAGCAGTTCACACTTATAGACGTTTCTTCATAATCGAACGAACGTGATGTAGATGTCCTATTTTTACCTTTTATCATTTTCCTCCCATTTCTGTGGTTTGAAATTTGTATCCAAAACCTGTCATAAAAATTTAGAAACTCCAGATATTAAGTGTACTTTTTAAGAAATGTGTTCAACGTGGAAAGTGAGGTACTACAATACTACCGGGTACATTTTAACTCATGAAAAAAATGCCTCAATTTTTTTAAGAAGTTATACCTGATATAAGAATTTACGACTGTTATCTCTACCATCACTTAATTCAAATATCACCATATATAATATCACCATTAATTGCAAATAAATTTGTTGAAATTCATAGCACCATAAAGCGTTAAAAAATTAATAATCAATTCCAATATTACATGAACTATTTACGAACTGTAAACGGTCTGTAGACAATCTAAGAATTTGCCTAAATCTACCTTTCTGCCAAAAAGAGAGGAGCATTCTTGCCCGATTTCGATCTCCACTAATATTGACAATTTTTTATTCTTTAAAAATTAATAGAAAAATAATCGAATTGTATAATTTATTGGGTTGCAAAAGAAATATGGAACTTAACTATAAAGTAAAAGATTCTGAAAAAAGTAAAAGAACACTTCTTTCTGAATATTTACATATCAACATGATTTAAATTTAATAAAATTTTAATCCTATACAGGACATTTTTATACAGCGAAATATGTCAATGTTTATCACTTTCAATCCGATAAAATACGCTTACGAAGTATGGCAATATCTGAAATGAGATGATGTATTGATCAGAGATTTGAGACACACATTGTCACTTGAATTTTAAATATGATTACCCACGGGAGTTTTCGGATGAATTTTGTGGTTTTAGTGCATATATTCTTAATTGAATTCTCATGGACAGTCTTATGCACCCTATATCATGTTGACTACTCATCCATACCAAAACCATTATTACAAATATGCTTAGGGCGGGGTTAAAAGGTCCGTTTTACGTTTATTGTCTCATACGGATGCACTTTTGAAGGTTTCGAAAAATGAATCGTTAATGAAAATATGTAGATTAATGCTTTTTACACAAGTAGTAACAACTGGGGAAGACCAAATATGTCCACACTCCGGATATTACCGAAACTGAAAGTCCGGTCAAATGGAACTTAATATCTTGTAATCGAGGTAAAAATGACTCATGGTGTTAAAAGTGCCGAGACAATTAAATAGTATATAATGGTTAACTGAAGTAAGTTATAAAACAAAATCGGGTAAATCAAATAATCATTATTTTCATTTCTTTGAGCACAAGACTGTGATACATCTGTTAATCAGAGTCCGTGATATATCTAGTAACAAATCCTAGGATTATTTTTAAATTTTTGCGTAATACCTTGGAAATTAATCATCATAAATGTTCGAAAGATGAAAAAAAAAATCTTAGTTAAGGCTATGTTCAAAACTATAGTCCAGCATTGCAGCCATTGCGGGCACGAACGATGGTCCTTTTCGCTCCGTCGTCGTTCGCCCTTTTAACCCCAATAACAGGAAATAAGCATAGAAGACATTTTTCCCGCGTGCCTTTTAGATCCGTTCTACCCTACATTATTGTAGTATCAAACTGGAGATTTTAGTTAGTTAAGACATGAATGTAAACATTTATCATTCATTTCGCTTGTGTTATCTATTTTTAGAAATATTTAAAAAATCAAACTGAATATTCTTTGGATACACATAAAATACGTAAATACTGGTACTGAGCAATGTATTCATAAAATTCAAGACGGAAATGAGACAATATTCGAAAAAACGTGCTGCATGGTGTCGACGGAGCAGTGGCGTGTGGCCATCGACCGTTGGGTAGAAGGTCCTCACCCGAACGGCGGACGAGGACCATGCTTAGGCGCTTGCCTTGCGCAGTATTTATCAAGTTTAAGTATTATTTGCATGCTCTTAGTTATATGGCTTAGTTATGTGGCGTCGAGCTGAACCCCGGGTCTGGATCGAGCGACGATTCTGTTCTGGAGGGCTTGCAGACCGGAGTGAGGGATTTGTTGGCCGGGCAAACCAAAATCCTCTCAAATATCAATAGGTAACGAGAGAGAGAGTGAAGGTACTGGAGTGTCGGGTTGTTGTTTCGGAGGTAGAAAACCAATTTCTATCTCGCAATGTCGACTACCTGGAGAACCAGTCCCGGAGAAATAACATTTTGATCTTCGGCGTGCCGGACCGACAGGGCGAGTCGTGGCACGACTCCGTGAGCCACGTGCGGGGTCTTGCACAACAACTGGGGGTGCAGCTTGATGATCGGGACATCGAGACGGCGCATCGAGTAAGCCGCAGAGTAGGCAGAAGACCTATTGTTATAAAGTTGGCCTCATACAAGAAGTGGGAGGAAATGTTGAAGGCGGTATCTAAGTTTCTGCGTGACTCTTCTTTGCAAGTGGTAGAGGACATCTCCGCGGCTGTGCGCCATACGCGCTCTAAACATGGCCCGTATTTGCAGGACGCGTGGGAGCAAGACTTCAGAGCCAGCATCCGCTTTGACAAGCTTGTGGTGGAAGGGCGATACTACTCGCTCGTGGAACTAGAAGCCTTCCCGAAGGAGCAGAGTACTGAACGCGTGACCAGCCCGAGCGCGTCATCGTCGGCGGCGACGCAGTCACCACCACCTCCACCGCCCCCGGCTGGGACACCTGCGTTGTCAACGCAGTTCTCGCCACCTTCACCACCACCGCTGCCGACGGCTTCGTCATTGTCGCCTCACCAGTAGCAGCCCTTGCCGCCGCCGCCACTGCCCTCAGCGCCAGTTCAACCTTTAACCTCGTTGGGAGCCTCACCACCACCACCATCGCCACCACCGATAGCGACGGAGTAACGCTGTTCTGGAAGCGGGACCGAGCGCCCTCGCCCCTCTTTCTGGTTGCAGTGCTCCAGCGACAACAACCCCCTCTCTCGGAGGACAGAGTCACCCGACTACAGGCAGCACAGTGGACGCCCATAGCGGTGACTTATCACTCCGGAGAAAAACCCAAAACAAGTAAAGCGCAGAGGCGGCAGTAGGATGCAACTCTGACGATAGGGTGCTGGAATGTGGAAGGTCCGAGGAAGAAGCTTTGCCAAGGAGGTTTACTAAGTTGGTCAAAGATTTGGTCAAAGGAGACTTGGTCAAAGCAGGGAGATGAAAATAATGTACACGGATTCACAACGGTAGCAAAACATCTTAAGAGAAGAGGCACGCGCGGGCGGCATCCTGGTGGAGTCGCGGTTATGTACAAAAATGAACACTCAAATCGGTGTGACGAAATGAAAACAGAAATTGATAATACCTTATGCATTAAAGTACTAATTACCGACACTGAGTTACTAATAGTAATTGTTTAAAGGCACGGGATAAGTCGAAGTACCACAACGAAAACTTTTATACGGAAATGTGTCGGATGATAAATAGTCTCGAAAATAGATACCCCAACGCGAGTATAATGATAATGGGAGATTTTAACGCCCGAATCGGAGAAAGTAATGTCTCTTCGCCGTTTAACGATGATTTCGCGTTTGTAAACGTGAGAAATAGTAAGGATAAACACTTAAATCCGAAAGAACGAGACCTATTAAATTTCTGCAGCGCACATAACCTAACTATACTAAATGGTACGTACGGATCGGGTTTAGACGGGAATATAACATTTCTTAACGAAAACGGGGAAAGTGTGATAGATTACGCGGTAGTCACAGAAAATTTATTACAATATATAGACGACTTTCGGATTGAACCCAGAATAGGCTCACACCATATGACCGTAGGTGTGAAAATCTATTTTTCACATCAAAACACTTCAGTAACACCCGCACACATGGGGTCCAAATTAGTAAAGTACAAATGGAATGACGACAAGAAATCGGCCTGTAAGGCGAATTTCTCAAGGAATCTAGAAATGTTACATAACGATTTCCAAATTAAACTCGCGGCTCTAACTTACAACCGTCAACCTCTCGAGAAAGTTAAAGATTACACTTATCTAGGTGTCAAAGTAAGCATGAACCTGATCAAGACATATACAAAAATCGAAACAAAAAGGCACGTATGTTCTAAATGAAATCCAAAGAAGTACTATTACCATCCCTGACATCGATCTTAGGATTTAGTAACAATGTACACGTCACTATTCGTATCTGCAGTAGCGTATGGAGCTGCAATATGGGGTGTTGGGGATTGCGCATCACTTAATTCGCTTCAAAATAAATTCTTGAAAAATACTCTTGGCGTACCTCCGAGTACAGCTAAATGTGGTACTCTTTGGGAATTCGGAGTTTTACCGTTAAAAGTAAAAATTAAGATGAGGGTTATTAAATATTGGGTTCCAATAAGAAATGGAACAAAAGGAACAACAATATGTACGATTGCTACGAGTTAACGTGTAACGATGGGTGGGGTCAAAAAAATTAGAACTATAATCGAAACTGCCGGTCTATGACATTTGTGGCAGACAGCTCCGGCGAGATCTGATTATGAATTAATTACTCAGAGACTTGAAGACATAGAAAAACAAAACATAACGACTGAGAGACAGGAAAAGAGGTCACTAATCGTGCAGAATATTGTGGCAGGAGACTGGGGACGAAAACCGTACATATATAAATTAAACAAGGTAGCAAGAGCAGGTTACGCTTGATTTCGACTTGGGGGATAGAAATTAAGGAAATCGAGGGGGGATCGAGATTCACAATGCCCTTTATGCACAGAACAAGAAGACATTCTGCTAAATTGCTTTAACACTGAAATAGAAAGAAAAAAGTGACTTCTTGAGGGGGGATACAATCGTAAACCAAGAAATTACACTCTAGCTTTTGAAATAATGCTAGATAATAGAATCTCCGTTACTTTACTCCTTGGCAAATTTCTGAGTATGATTAGAAAGATGAGGGAGGCGGAACTGATGAAGGAGATTGACCAGAATCAACACACTTAATTTAAATCTGTTTAAATTATTATTATTATTATTACAAGTGATAGTAGTAGTAATATTAGTATTCTATTTTAGTCTGTTTTCATGGATTTAAAAATGTGTACATGTGCGGATATGGGTCCATGTAGTACATGTACGTATATAAAGGTAAATATGTAAACAAGATTTATTTGGGTATGTTGGTATGTATGTATATGTTATTTGCCCTGCAGATAAGTATGTATTCTTTCTATTAATTTATTTGATTCTGCCGCCAAATTTTTTTGTTATGTTTCAAGTTTCCAGATCTTTTTTTTTTATGCTTAGCGCGCTTGCCCTAACAGTTGGTTTTCCGTGGTCCCTAACGGTGTACAAGAACGAAACAGACATTTAAGTATATATAAGAATAGCTGAGATTAAAAATTAAAATTAATATTAAAAAAAAGCCATGACTAAATTTTTTTTCGTATTATAACTTATTAACACTTATTAATTTCTTTTTCCGCTACTGAAATCGTTTACCTACCAAATAATCGAAATTTTAATACCTCTATATTTAGTTTGTTCAGTTCATTGAAGTGCTAGGGTATAGTACGCACAGCCCACGGTACATTTTAGGGCCTTTGTAAGGGGCACGGGCCCGAAGCCCCGCCATACATATTGTACATTTTTTGTTAAAATAAAGCCCTTTTGAATTTGAGATGATATTCAATCTCTTTAATAATCGTGGATTAGTTTGTTTGTGCATTAATATTCAGGGGTATAGAATAGGTAGTAAAGAGAATGCTCAAGTGGACGACAAAAACCTGACATTTTCACTACTTTTTATTTAATTTCAAGATAAATGTCAAAAAAGAACCTGAAATTGCCTATTACATTTTGGAATTGGAATTACGATTACAAAGATAATCCGAGGTAATATTTCAATAATTTCTTGAAAGAATGCAAAATTGACAAGCATGCGAAAATTTGCATTCCACCCTTTAAAATCTTTAAAAGCAGACTACCTAAAAATTCTTTCTTAATAAGCCTCCAATAGAAAAGTAACATCTCAGAATTTCAAGTTCCCGTCTGTAATAGCTTTCTCTTTACGTTGATGAATCAACCCGGAGAAATCCACTGTTAAGTTTCGATTTTACGTAGAATATATGAAATGTTAATTTTATCACGATGTAGAATGTTCACTTTTGGATTAGAACCTTCATCTCTGATGAATTTTATCAAGAGTATTTGTTGTTTACACATCAAGTAGTCCCAAACTGATGAGTGCACTTTTGCACTTTTGCACTTTTGCACTTTTTTTATTAGTAAAGAAAATGATAGTCCTCGCTTTCAACATTGATTTTTATTCATAAATGCTACGCTTCTTTCTGTTAAACCAGTAAAAAGTAAAAGCACACATCACTTGCCATGTTTGGAAGCTTATGCTTTCTGCTCAACGTATTGAGAGTTCATAATAAAATACTTAATCTATAAAAAAATAGAATAATTTTTAGTAATAATTTGACATTTTTATGGAATATGTTAGTAAAATCACATATATAAAGTTGGTAAGACGAAATGAGATCTGCAGGTACGGTAACATCGAAAGGTGACTAAGATGTTCATCACACAAAGAGGAAGAGAACTAATAAAAATACCTCGTTTTTTAGAAGCTAAAGATACAAGGTGGCACACCTGCCAAGAAAACGAAGAAAAAAAGTAATAATTGGGTCATGGCATTCATATGTTGACAGTTTTAAAAGCATGGTTGTGAAATGTCATGTAATAAAAAATATTTGATATATTTACGGTAAGATAATTTAATTGAAATACTAGTGTTATACATATTTCCTTGACGAAGGAAAATCTATTTCTTTTGTCTGGCGTCCCTTAAGATAGTGGTGTCCATGTAAAAGAAGCTGCAGGTAAGTAAGCTGTGTAAATTAATTTTGATCCCGCGGCCTAGGGACCCTGTGACTAGGAAAATTAATATTTTGGGGAAGAAACATGTAAAAATACCAATACGAACATGAATGTTATAGATACCTCATATGTAAACTAGTGTGCATTGCAAGAATGAATTGAAATTGCTTTAGAATAAGAAAAGCGAAGGAATTTGCGAACGTCTTTCTAAATTCCACCAAATCGTCGCGTGATGTAATAATGATTTCCTTGGAAGTAATAACGAGATTCTCAGGCTCAAAAATTTACCATACGTAGTGCTTTTATGTAACTAAGATCCTTGGGATGTGTATGAGCAAACGATAAAGTTTGAAAACTGGCAAATGCTGGGATTCACCGTTGTGAGCTGGTAAATGTCCGAAATCCTCCTGAAATCTCATTATTTCAGTTTTTACCGAGATAAATTGGTAAATACAGACATTTACTACCATCAGTTGATACAAGTTGATAATTCGCCTTAATTAGTAAGTGTTAGTCTTTTGATTATCTTATAGTATAGTTCTACTAGAGATTTGAGATTTTCAATATTTCTAGCATTTATTACTATCAAATAGTTTACATTAATTCTGTGATATGCTTTCATGTCCCAAGATCATTTTTTTCTAGTCTTTTAGTATATAATACTGTTCAGATTGGCCCAACTTATTTTCACGTGGCTTTTCTCAAACTGCCACCTCATCAGCAACACTTTTAGGGGAGGTGAGTTTCAGTTGAAGGTCTCCAAAAATGATTGAAAATTTTCAAATTATATTATATTTTGTGAAAAGAATAAATTATACTTAGAAAGAGGGCCCACTATTCGCATTTGGTAGTACAATATATTCTTCATGAATCATATGCTATTCAAAACCTTTCATACCCCAATACGTTTGAGCACCCCGGAAATAAAATCCTGGATCCGCCACTGATTCTGATCAAAGTGCCGGAGAAAAAAAACAGGACTGGGTTGGGGCTACAAGGAAAATGTACTCAACTGTGCAAGCATTTAGTAAAGATAAAAATTTATCTATAATACATAAAAGGAAAAAATATAAGAAACACGTGCATTAAAGTGACTTTGTATTCAATGAATCATTATAAAATTACAAGGACAATGTGTGAGTATTACATGGAAGTAAATTAATCCACATTATTAAATTAAGTATTAACTTGCATATAGAAAATGTTTCATGGGATACTTTAACTGATATTGAGATACATAACATTAATTGATACTCATATTTACTTCTTTTATTGAAATTAATAATTTTTTAAACATATTTTACATTTTGGAATAATTTTCTTGTTATCATTAGATTGTAATTAATTTAATTTCTTGCTGAATAATACTAACAGTATCATGATTATTTTAAAGTAAGTTTTAGGGAGATTTATGTTCAGACTAACCGGAAGAACCCGACTTGCGTGGGAAAATGATATAGTTGTACAGAATTGTCAGCGATCTTAAAAATTATGCACTCGACATTCTTACATGTTGTTTTGAGTATTTTTATGTTTCACCTCTTTTACATTTCTCACAACCACGTGAACTATTTTATAATTATAAGACCTACAATCATTCAAAATGTACTAAATGAAACGACATGTTCAAATCAGTGCTAGTTGCTTTGAGGAAAAAGACGTACATTTACTAATTAAAGTGAATTGTGAACGTTTACCAACTGAACGTGGTAAATTTCAGCATTTACCAAGCTAACTTTGTAAAAGTGCGAAATCAGAGTTTAATATTGATCTTAATATTCTCATCATATGATGGGAGAGTAATATTAAGTTATAGAAGTTCATTGAAACCGTGACAGCATGAAGAAAAAAATGTAAACCATGTAACTATCATATCACAAACGCTATTAGCTGAAATAAGAATTCGCTTCTCCCTGCTAACGGATACGAATAAACTTTTGACAACGTTTACACACCCACCAAGAGGTACGAAATATTCATGTACACGTTAAATTGTGTTACGGAGTTTTCTTGCTGACTCTGTTAGTGGTTCAATTTCCTATTTAGTGGACAGATCCTTTATGAAATTTAATCCACCGAAACTCTATGGAGCATTACAAACATAATTCAATTTCGTGGAATCGGGAACAATATTATCCCAAACTAGTTCACTACTAAAACCTTCAGCCGACCGCTTGATCAAATAATGCGATGGAGATACAAAAAAATTAGAAAATATTATTTACGCGAGCTAAACATAATTTTAATGATTGTGATATTCAATTTTTTATTATTGTGGGGGTAGAGCTAGAGTGTGTTGGAGAAAATCCACTTTTGCTAGAACGTTTATTTCGGATTATGTTGTTGTTACAACACACCGCAAGCCCTTATGCGATGTGCGTAAACGTTTTTGTGTAGAAGCGGGATTCAACCATAAACCACAATCTTTATGGTAGAGTTCGCTGCCACCAGCTTGCTTTCCCCAAGCAATCAAACCCTCGTGTAATAACAAGTAAATATTTAATTCAAATTAAATAGAGATCTGAATATTTACAAATGTAGACAAACTCGCAAATTATAAATACAAGTTTGAATTTGTTATTACAAAGATATTGCTATCTAAAAGCAACAATTACACACAGATATAAATACTGGTGTTATGAATTAACTCGGAAAATCTTCTCAGATTATCCGAATCTCAAAAGTCTCCAAGTTGCTATCCCGAAATAACTAACTGTTCCAAGCTAAGTCATTCGCGCCTATAGCAATGTAATAGAATTACCGCAGCAATTCTCAGTGGTCTGACGACCAAAACTGACCAAGTTACATGTCAAATAACCTGCGTACTTTCATACACTTCCGCAGAAGTCTCAAGTCTGAAAGTCTCCAGTATGAAAGGCACTTAGGATCTGCAATCCTTCCAATTTATACAGGAGCGGAGGTCACGTGACTACACCTTCGCCACTTTACTGCGCACTCCTCATCAGCTCGGTCACCCCTCAGATTCCGCGAACACTGCGTTCGTCAGGCTGACCATTATTTTTGGCAACCAGTGGAACATTCCCTTCACGCTAGCCTTTCTTCTCTGAGGGCGTTCATCTCAGTTTCCAGAAGTAGATGGGAACTGGTCAATCTCTTCACAAAAGATGGGAAGTCTTAGTTGCGGTATTTTTCCTTGTTTGGCGGCGACGGGCCCGGCCATTAATCGCCTTAGGAATTACTGAAAGTGTTAATATTTTAAAACTATATACGGCACGGGTCCTGATGTTACAGTTGTGAACAATTGTTCTGTGGAAGCGGTTAATTAAATACCATAGACAAAAAGCTGTGAAATTACTGTTAAGAGAAAATATGCTTTGCTGGAGAGTTGATTGAAAATAGACCTATCTTCTGCAATTTCAGTAGTTATACAGCCCCCATTTTGCAACATATTCAGTGGATACGCGTGAAATACTAGTTTGAAACAGCTGTAATACTAGTCTTATCAGTCAATGTTCTTGGGAATAAATTTAACTATTTCCGTTAAAAACAAACCTCTCAATATAAAAATATAACATTAATGGATGCATGTAAATTTGTCTGGTAATTCGGCGAGAACTGTGAAACATTTAAACGATTATTGCGTGTTTGGTAAAATTGGTAAACAATGCAGATTAAAACTGAGTAGCTTTGTTACAAACGATCTTCTCCGTCCAACCAATATTTCCAGTATTCACATACAACAGTTTTGTTATTACTGCTAGGAATGTAAGTGTTTTACTGCGGCTCCGTATTCCTTACTATTTGTACTCAAAAGATTAAAAAATGATGAACTATCAAGAATTTATAAACGGAAAGTCTGTTTTTTCACCAGGATTTGGAGGGGGCCGTGTTTGTAACAAAGTTAGAATTATCATCCCAAATTTTCTAAACTACAATTTGTGAGTTTTGAAGAGGTATATTGAGAAACTCAGAATTACAGAGCAAAAATTAGTTACATTGAATTAAAACAAAAATTAAAAATATCACAGGTTTGTTATGAAACATAATACGAAAGAAGTGAGGGGAACGTGGAGGAAGTTCTTGATGGTTTTTATTGAGTAGATTAGCAATCATGAAAGATTCTGTCATCGTCTTCATATATATCGAAACACTCAAGATTTAGCGTTTCAGTATTTGAACATCATCAGGAATATTCCTCTCCTGATTTCTTTATTGTGTTCTGTTCTCTCAATCTTTTATCGTTATAGGTGGTTCTTCTGTGCCATTATAGTAATTATATTATTACAACTAAATGTGTGTTACTTTTCTAATAAATCATGTCATAATATTGATGCTGTACCAATAGTAAACAAAAACAAGAGAATTTCTGACAGCTCAAGTAATCAGATTACTGAATTCAACTCTCTGACTCGCTGAAAGGGAGATAGCCATTTTTGAGCTGATGGGTCAATCTTTAACACATATTTTAACACATCTATTTCAGTTTTTGTAACGAACCGAATGAGTTGTATGCTTACTTGAGCTGCCAGAAATACTTTTATTTTGATTCAATTTAAACTAAAGTTAGTCCTTAAAGTAATTCAGATTCGGGATAAAGCTGAAAAAGGTTCTTAATATGCAAACTCTAACTTATTTTGTGCAAAAAAATAGAGAAGGCCGTGTTTGCAAACTTCAACTTTTTGATATTACTTTTATATGATTTTTGTCTAAAAAAGGTGCTCAGAGATGTTACTTTGTAATGACTGTCGTAGAATGTTTCAAGCAATTCCAAAATACCTTACCATATATTGGTTTAGCTTCATCATGACATTTTAGTGTACAACCTCCCACTTTCAATAATAACTTTGTTGACCTAAAATCCAATATGCTCTTATTTGTTCTTTTCAGAAACAACGTTGAAAGAGCACCACTGTGATTTAAAATCATAGAAACTCTAATAATCTAAATGTATTTTCACGTTTTCTTTGTAATAACATTTGTCGCTTCATGTCTCACGTAACGAGTAAAATCTCACTAAAACGTTTTTAAAAATTTACCTGGGAAGAACTCGAAACTACCATACTGGGTTAAATTGGGATAAAAGTTTATAGTCTTCTGTTGTCTTCACAAAAGACATAATGTACTTATCGGGCATTGCCTTCTGGAGGTAAATTATTACATATTGAGGATTGAGTGCAAACGTTTCACTTCATGCATTAAAAACCGACTCTTTTTGTCTTTCTCCATTAATGAACTACTAAGGGAGAAAACTCACAAATCAATTGATATCATAGAAAAATTTTAAAGGACTTTCTTATGAACTGAATTCAAGTCTTAAAATATCACTAAAATCATTTTTTGTACGACTGACACTTTTTTATGCCGCACTTAAAAACCAAAATACAATATGCCAAGTGAGCCACACTCGTCGTTCCTTGTTAATTGTACAAATAAGAATGTGTCATGTACTTTCCATGTCAATACCTCACCAGCACCATCTAGTTTTGAAGCTATTATTAAATATTTTTGTATTTAATGTCCTACGTTGATGTTCAGGCCATGACGCCTGATCTTTCATCAAACTATTTGGGTTCGGGAGATGTTGGGAAGTACAGTACCTAGAGTACGGTACACTTATCTAGAGAAGCGAGGGTAACTCCAGCTGAAAACCTCTCCTTCGGACAAACGAGGATCTAACCCGCGCCCTCCTGTTCAGTCGTACGGTAACAGATACCTCTAAACTACCGCATCAATGGTGAATTTAAAAGTTAATTTTTATGACTTCTAATATCTTCCCACTCTGTTAATTTTTCAAGTTTTCTCGTGTTTTATCCCGAAATACTTGGGAACATAATATGACATTTTCAAATTTTAATGTATATGAAAAATCTAGCCAACTGAATATAGAGAGAACTGACTTAATTATGAATTAAGATTCACATTAAATTGTGACAAAGTGGTGCTGTGATGAATATTAACTTCAATAGTGACCATCAAATTCAATTTTGAAGGCAATATGTGACATCTCGTATATAATAAAACAATATTATTGAGGTTTGAATAGGTAGTACTTTTGAATATGAAATTATGTGCTGATATCTTTCTTCATTCCAGTGGAGTAAGATATGCAGTCGATTTATCGAGGACAATATGGAGAGAAGAGAAATATATACCGATGAAAAGGAATGAATAACAAAGTCAATTGTTTTGTACGATTAAAAATTAATATTTGAAAAACTATTGCTTAACACATAAACATTATAGTGTACCATATACTTAAAGCTTTCTCGACACTTTTTATGTATGTTTACAATTCTAACACAAAACAATCAGGAAGTTAAAACTAGTCGTTTACTACGCATTACTATTAGATTAAGAGTAATGGAATATTTTGGATGATTTCAATGAACCTTAGTGAAAGAGAAAAACTTTGTAGTAGATTTGGATGAAAAGTATCAAAATGTAGACGTTAGAATTGGGTTTCATGATATCAACTGGTAGCCCATTTTTAGTTGTTGTGGAGAACTTTATATAGTTTGGTATCATATTCTTTTTCAAATTATTTGTTCAAAATTTAACATTACAGATGAACAGAACATATGTCCATACAAATAACTGCCCGAAAACGTAAATTCGCACAAAATTATGAATTTTACTTTATTTATAATTCTATGACAAAGTTGAGATATTGCAACAAAATCAAATATTTACAAAGATTTTACTAAGCTTCGTGCTTGTCTTCAAAGAACTGACAACATAAAAACGTAACATTTCGGATGATTCAACTTACGTAGTAGTACATCTTTCCATTCCATTATTTGTAAATGGGAAATGTAGCGTGCTATTGAAGCTTATCTACATGGAGCGATAGGAGGTAGGAGTTGGGTTGTAGAGCTTTTGTTAGTAGGGGGGGGGGTCGCTTAACTAGATTTACCAACAACTTGGCTCAAATGGAGGGGTTAGTAGAAGTAGTTAGAAATAGTTCGAGTTATTGATATCAGGGGAAGGTGGATAGAGAGAGGACAGAAGTCACAGCTATATGAACAGGGACATTCATGTGAAAAACTACAACGTTTTTGGCCTCACCGAGAATTGAACCCGGAATGACTTGGTGAAGATCAAGAACGCTGCCACCTGAGTCACCAGAGAGGCTTGAGTAGTATATTTCGCATCATTTGCTTCCTCGAAACTGGGTAGTCCTCGGTCATCCGTGGAGATCCTCTGACACAGAGGCGGGGCAACATTGGTCAGTGTTTCGAGCAAAGTCACGAGCAGCTGCTTTTTAAAAAAGATTTTTTATGTTAAATTACAAAAATATTGACATTCTATTAGTATTATAACTCGTAGCTGACTCTTATCTAGGAATGTTTCCTTAAATTTTTGAATCCGCCTCTGCCATAGGGCCCTTGATCGGAATTGATGGGATGGTCCCTTGCTTGCTTCCGGAGAGTAAATTAGTTTATTGTCCTCCACGTGGTCATACGCAGTTTGTACTGATTTTTTGACAATAAATTTATATTTATTTATATATTTATATTAGATAGAATAGCTTTCACACGTTAGTGAGAAAATGTCAGTCCGCGAACTCAGTGACAGAAATTCAATTAGCATGATTTTCAAATCTCAAATTCACATGAAAGTGAATAAATTAATAGTTTTATTTACAATAAACAGCACATGTAATTAACAACTTTAGCAAATACAGTTATTTTTTAAGTCAATATTAATCTACATGAAACTTGTAAGCAGCATGTCTCAGATTCAGGTTAACGAACTGCCAGGAGGGGAGAGTACATCTTGACAACGGAATGACATACCAATGTGATAGGTGAACGATGTAGTTTACTCAGAAAACACACACACACAAATGTGAGAATACNAGAATGACATACCAATGTGATAGGTGAACGATGTAGTTTACTCAGAAAACACACACACACAAATGTGAGAATACAGTTTATTTATCATTGTATATTATAGTTAATAGGAACAATGGACATTGCACTCTAGGTGAAAGGAGGTTATCATCCATGAGCTCCCATCTTTGGCACATGGAAGGCCGGGTATTCTCGGATATCTCAGGTAGGTACGTACAACGGGTGTCTCAGTGGGGTTGAATTTACTAACGCCTCTGTTCAATATCATTTATAGTGAAATTGTTTATAGTAAGTCACTGGTTTTATATCATCTATTTTATTTAAAAAATAAAATTTCAAAAACAATTTGTAAGATATCCAAATGTTTGTCATTCTTGTACATTGTGATGTACCAATTGTATCTAAGTTAACTATGTGTAATCATAATGTGTTTCTTATAATGTTTGTATGTACTTTGTTAATTTCAACATAAATTATATAAGATGTGTAGATTTTCAGGAGCGATTGATAATTTTCTTTAGTTAAGTAAATTCATATAATTTTTACAAGTTTTACGGATCTCATTGTACGAATCCCAGTGGAATTTCCAGTTCGAAATTAACTGAGACGCTAATTCCATTGTTAACTTTGGTTCGTTGAGTGAGCAGCCCGCACAAATAAAATTGAATCCATCCACTCCTCCGATCCCTACACCAGTGTAAAATCCAGATGATGTAATCAATCCTACCAAAGTTTGCATCTCATTAATGAGAATTGCATCAAAGCAGTTTCTATTATTAAGATCACGTCTGTCATAACTTTTACAAGTGTTAAAGTCTAATTCAAGTTTTAATGAAATCCATTTCGTTTTTTTCTAAAATAATTGGAAATATTTAGATAGTGTACGAGACTAATTTTGTATAATTTTTGAGAACATTGACAGATGCGCAATTGACATCTAATTTCTTGAATCTAACTCTTCAACATTTCTGGATATTGACAACACTATTGCAGGTTTAAAATGCAGGCACTGATATATTTATTAATATATTCTTATTATTGTTAACTATTTATGTTATACTCAAAATATTTAAAATATAATATTCTGTATGAGTGAGATGTAATGAATACGTCTGAAATGTAAATTTAGATCAAAAGTAGGAGCATAATAATCCTTAATTTGGTTAATTTTGATTAATAAATATTATAATACTGATTAAAAATTTTATGTAAACCGTTTTGGACCTGTATTTGGAACTTCATACAATTTTGATCAATCTTGTTTTGTTTTATCAGTTTCTTTTCTAGATCAGCTGTACAGTCAGTACAATCGCACGTTACGATTAATTTTGTAACTGTTGATTTGTAATTTTAAATGCATTACCATTTTCATTCATTTTTTTCGGCTTCCATGTTTGAGGGATAAAGTATCATTCTATTTATTATGTTATTTATTCATCGGGGTTAAATTCCAACAACTAATGTTTCAGTCTCATATCACACACACCTTGCATTCAATGTATTTTCATACTGTGCATATTTAGCTCGGAGAAAGATATTAATTATATATAAAAGGCGACCTTGCACGAAATAGTGTCTTTTGCGTGTATCGGCCAAAATGAAATAAACCTATATCTCCTTAATCATTCAAAGATATTTTAATTATATTCATAAATACGTTATAAGTACTTGATACAGCATTTTCCATGCAGTTTCAATTATATTATTTGTGAAGTAAAAAGGAAGACTGAAATTAATTTTTGTGTTTTGAGATGAAAATAATTATTTACCTTTTACTAAGTAATATTGAAGTTATTCAATGATCAGTGTTTCTTCATATCTGAAGAATCTCCAAAATCTTTACAAGATCAGTCAATATTACTAATTATATAAAAACTCTCTATTATAATTATACTTTCCTTTTACATTTAAGGCGATTATTCTAATTAAGATTAATTAGTATATGATGTTAATTTAGCTTGATTTGTTAAAATACCAATTTGTCTTATTTTGATGAAGTTGTAGACCACCATTACCAATTTGGTTATCAAGAATTATTGAGGATGTGGAGCAGGTAGTTTTAGACTCCCAATGTGTTCGTTTCTGTGTAAGCTTCAAATATTGTGTCAACACGTTCTTATTTTTAATACTAACGAAAATAATTGTAGTAAAATAAATGAAGAGAATAAAATACTATTTTAAACTTCATTTTTGTGTATTAAATTATTTATGAGAGACCAACAGGCAAGAGCGTGAATATTTTATTTTACGATAATTAATATCGATCCATGATTTAAAACATTATTATAATTAAGGAACAATGAGCACAAATGCTGGAAAATCAAGCAATATCATGGAGAAAAGCAATTTAAAATCAATAAGTGCACAGCAAAAATGTTCAAATGAATTCCCACGACGCAGTATTATTCAATCTTAAGCCAAAAAACATTAACCATTTTGAGCTGGGTGCCTCATCTCCTCGACTCTCCCATTACTCTCCTATAAATCTATCAAAAATAATATTTAGATTCCTCTATTCATACGCTAAAATATTTGATTGATATGTTTACTCAAAACTGCTATTTCTCCATTCGGTGCGATATTCATTAAAAAAATTGAACATAAAATACGGGAGTATTTTAGACCGAAAAAGTAACAAACTTAGTTTCTACTTGCCCAACTTGAAGTTTTACCATTGTAAGAAATTGTTTTGTGGAATGTAGAGCCTTTTTTTAGAATGTTAAAACCTAATCATTTTTACCTACCAGAGGTAAGAAGAAAATTAAAATCAATCCTATTTCATCGAAAACGCTTTTTTATGGTTTAACAGGAATTGAAGGATCATTGTCAATTATACTAATATAACAGCTCTATTAAAATGATGGCAACTATTCTACAAAATTAATTTTCCTTCAAGGAATCCTTATTGTCATTTTTGTATATTTCTTTTGTTATTAGAATCAATTTTTAATTTCTAAACATATCTTAGTTTTCGATTGGTTGCTGACAAAATGTGTAAGATTATTTTACTATTGTTTTTTTCAACAGTTTTAATGTTTTACAAACTAAAATCTTTAATAACAAAATCATACATACAATAATCCAAGTATAAGAAACCAAACATGTATTAATAAACTTTCAAAATATATTAAGTACAGCAGTTTTCGTTGATTATTTTGAAACTACTAGTGAGGCAATGGTTACAAATGAGGAGCGCATAAGCCTGCAACATTCTCTTAAAATTAATTGAAATATGTTCTAATTAATACTAATAGACAAAAATTATTTTTCTGGCTCAAATACTCAAGAACCTTTATCGTATTTGATGAACGGGGTCAACAAAAATATAGAATATGAAATATGGAGAAATATGTACATTTCTAAATATCCAATTTGTGTCTTTTTGTCATTTAATAATTTTACTTTTATTCATTTTCACAATAAAAAATATTTACTTACCTATTTTTAAATTTTTTTTTCGCTGTGCTGTTGTACGCAATTTATCAAAGGATACATCGAAGAAAAAGTTTCCACATTTTAAGACATTTCATTAAAAAAAACAATCACATGTACATCTGAGAATTTTTTTAAGTGAATTTTCTTTTTTTAATATTATAAAAGCGTCATAAAGTACGATCACTGGAGTAATATTTCACTTATTATCTGTAAAATCTCCCCTGTAGAAAATAAATTAAGACCAGAACCAAGTAAGTTTATGTAATTATCAAATATTTTATTCGATATTGCCTAGTAAATGTTTAAGTATTGTAGGGCGTAAAAAGTAAATTCCGGGTGGTAATAAAGATATATATATATAAATTTAGAGGAAGAAATGGTCGGTTTATATTTTATTCTGTTCTCATTTACAATAAACAAATGACGAACATGTAAATGATTTTGTTGATTTATTCTAAAGTCTGATTCGTTTTTCACTAGCGAAGAGTAAGACTGACATTTACATCTTCCGTACATAGTAGTTGTCACCTCCAAGCCCTCCCCTCTCTCTCACTCTCTCTCTCTCTCTGCACCAGATTACACACTGTCCCTTACCGCAGTACGTCGAGAATGCTCCTGGAGAAACTCGAGAATGAAACACGTGTGCTCCATTCCCTGCCCACGCCATCCATTTCCCCACCCATGTTAGTGTAAGTGTTTTGCATGCTTTCCCTCCCTCTCCACGCCTTTCTCTATAGCTTACTACGAAACCGGTGCTTCACGCAAATTTTTTGGCCCTGCGTCAATTTTTGTAGTACAGTTATAAATTTACAAAAATGAAGTATTATTTTGTGTTACGTATAAATTTGATTTTATTGACCACTGATTAGATATCAAGTTATATCACGTACTCTTGTTGTACAGTACTAAAGTGCTAGATTTGCCCAGTATTACCTATCAACAGTTCATCTGGAGTATTATATTAACTGTGAAATTATATTCTTGCTATTGTTTCAGTTGTCAATTATACTATAATTAATATTATAGTAATTGTTTTAGTTATCAGGAAATATTAACCGAATGGTAAGAGGAATTTTGTCACTGACGGAATGAAAGTTGAGGTGAAAAGGTTATCCCCACCATTTTAATTACGTATTTTACTTCATCCCTCCCACTCACATAACTCCTTCAGTGCCTAATATGCTAATCGAATTCCCTATCTCTACCCGATTTTGATAATTATCCGCATTCTTCATTACCGGACGCAGCCGGTTGTTTTCAACTTACCACCGGCCATTGTCTCCTTGACGCCGGCGCCTGAAACCTAGACCTCAGGTTTGTGTGTGGGTGGGGTGGTGGCAGGCAGGAGGTTTGGTCCCACCATCAGATGGAGCCCCTGGACCCGGACCCTCGGAAGCAAGGGAGCCTCGCATCTTTCACAGTCCCAGAGAACGCTTCCACACACGGGATATTGCTGTCCTCGGAACGCAAAACCAAGCGAGCCCAGCACACCTCCAATGTAGAAACATAAGGAAGCTTTCTCGCGAAGAGTCGAACGGGAGACCTCGAGCAACGGACGCCACGTCGACGCCGCCGGTTTCGTTCTCTCGTTTAGTGGCAGGGACCCCAGCCACCAATGTCCCGTGCAAATTATAGGGAAGCTGTGCCGTGCGTAAAGGATGATGAATGGTTCAATGTGCAGGAGGAACTAGTGAGGCGTATTTACACGTTTTGCTGGAGGGTAGGGAAAAATCAACTGGTCCTGTGGTTCTAAACTTGTTCCGGGACTTCGCGTCGTACTGCGATATACACTGTGAGCAATTGATGGGCGGCTGTCATGTGATTTACATATCAATGCTTAGTGAGATTGAGCTTCACCACCGAGAGATCCCTGTTCGAGCCTTGAAAACCTGTAGTGAGTCTGTGTCCGGCACTAGCCGTGGGACAGAGGGCTGGCGGCAACTTCTTTTCCTGGCTCGTCAACACTGGCGTGGCAACTGGTCTCACCTGCACTTTATTAGTATTTTTTACTACTTTGGTTGCAATTTAAAAATTGGCTCATACTCTTACGGGACGGAACGGGAACTAGGACAAGACCTAGCAATACTGAGATAGTGGCTCGCGAAGGGTACAAGGAAGACGGGAACCACAAGGTGTGGCAAGGTGGGGCGAGCAGGGTGTGTCGGGCGGGGCAAGGGTGGCAGTCACTTCAGGGACACAGACCTGGATACGGAAGGGAGGGGAAGGAGGGAGGGAATGCGAAGCAGGAAGCTGAAGGGACCACTGTGGAGTCTGAGGTTAGTTGGAGGTAGTCGAGTGCTGTGCGTTACTCCGTGAGTGAAACGTCTTGTATAATGTGCGTATTGAGTTCGTCAGACGTAAAACTGTCTCATGGCCTACGCTCGTGCGCAGCGCGGTGTCTTCACACTCCTCCAAATGCCGTCCCAATCCGTAACATTGTCGCTGCCATCGTCACCGCCACCATTGCCACCACTACCGCCACCGCCAACCCAGACGTAGCCACCATTGGGATGGTGGAGCCTACGTCGACTACGCAGACCCCGCCTCCACAAGAACCACAACACCCTTACCGCCGTCTCTGGTTCCTCATTCCTGTTTGTTAATGGGACTCGTCTGGAATCATGGATGTGACTACGATCCGATAGCTCTGTTAAAAGAGTCAAGGTTTCAAGACTCGTCTGTGTGAGTGTGTATGTGTGAGTAAGAACAATGAGAGTGAAATTAAACCTCATAGTCTATGGTTAACATTATGTGGTAGTACACATTAGCGACTTGCGAAATACAATATAGGGAAACAAGCCATGGTAACTTACATATAAAGTATTTACTTAATCATACTGAAATATAAACTTTTTCGCAAAAATACGAGGAATAAATTTTCAGCTTGTCTCGGCAAAATCGATAATATATTTGAATTAGTATTTACTATGAATCTTGAATTAATATTATATCTACGTATTTATCGCAAAATATTATTGTAAGACTAATTCATATTTTAAAATAACGTCTATGAGCATCTATTGATCGAAGAATGCAATATAGAGTTGGAACACAAAACTATTCGTGACCAATTTAAGATCGTAGAGAATAAAATGGCAAATGAACAAATCAGAATGAAAATATTTGAATATGTGAAATTATTTTCTCAATGTGAAATTTAGAGTCTTTAAAAACGTTTACTGATTTCAGATAATATGTACAAATATAATTTATTTAACTTGCTTATACTTGTTAATTGTGAATGAGGAGAACGTTCAAGTGTAGTCAATTTTCTTTCCATTAGTAAGAAATAACGGGACGGTAACAAATTTCTGTTAGCGCTTTTAAGATATATAATCTAGTTTCGCTCATTTGGTTTACAGATAATTATGTAAAATACTTTCGTTCTGAGATTAACCTGCGTCATATATATTCCATTTGTCTGAGAATGTTTTTACTGTCTCCTGAATATGAGAATTGAAGTAAGAGATAATTTGCACGATAGTGACAATTATATGAAATTAAAACAAATGTATATAATTACTCAAGGAAAATCGTGTGAAGAATGCAATTTCGTACATTGATTCTCCCCAGAGTTGATTGTCGCATGATCATTGTGATGTCACGGGATGAGGTAAAACTGGGCAACGGGAGACGTCGCGTCGATGCCCGATGGGGGCATTAGCCGACTTCCGGTGGTCTCGTGAGTTATGCCTCTCACAAATTGATGAACGCGTCGAATTAAGACCAGCGTAATTTCAAGAGTACGTTTGAAAATGAATTACTAAGGAAGTAAAGAAGATGAATAGTAATATGTAATCATTGTTTCGAATAAATAATTGAAAACGACTCATCATTTTCCAAAGGGACATTGACAGAATTAGGAAAATTGCTGTTTCGTCAACACTAGAATAAAGAAAATATATATGATTATTAATAGTACGGGGAGGGAATATTAAGTATTGTTGCGAAAGGAATTCTTACATTTAATTACTTATTGTCAAGGATGTAAAAAACCATCACTTATGGAACAAGTATATTTTAATAAGTCTAAGAACATATTAATCATAAAAAACCATTATTTTACTCTTTCTTTTAAATATGAATTATTTTTTTCTAATAGGAATTCAGAAGTCTGAAGTATATTTTTATTTACGATAGTGCAACAGAATAACACATGAAAATTGCATTAATTTTTATTTAATAGCTGAATATTTGTTACGTAAAATAAATTCACTTTATATCACTTTAAAAAATCGCCGTTGCACTTAATATTTTTTCTGTATGATTTAAATATTTAAAATACATATTTCTTTATTGTACAGTAATTTTATAGTTTTATTATAAACACTATTACAAAATTTCCATACAAAAAGATTGAATTAGTAGATCAATTAGTTGAAGCACTGATGAAAATGCAAGATATTTTTTCGATTCTAATCTCGATTACAGTTTTTTTTTGTGTAGATTCCAAATTCGTTTCCGATCCCTGAAAACTCAATGATTTCAGAATAATGGTCAATAGTAAATTGTCAAATGTGACGTTTGAATAAACTTATGGTCTCCACTTGATCACGAATTGGTAAATGGAAATCTAAGGAACAAACGAGTAAAAATTTGTGCCTAGCGTAGCTACAGAACAACAATCAATGCGAAATATTCATTCAAAGAAATGAGTCTCTTAAAATGTGTTTTACTCCTTAGTTGCGATTGATAGTCACAATACACCACACAATCTACAATACGATAAAAAAGATGCGTTCATAGAAAGTTATTTTTCTAGAAAGAGCGTTTTTATTACTAAGGAAGTACTTTTCATTACTCGGTTCATTTAAATTGTCTTTTCTGTTCTACATCGACTGGCCTTTTACGATCGCCTGTTATGATAAGATCTTTAGATTTTTAACCATTGTTTTCATTTATATTCTATCGAATCCATCAATGAAGCTCCCTGTCCCATAAATAAATCCTGGGTGCGCCCCTGAACAAAATTACTGGTAAAAGATCGCGCTGAAGCTGCGGTTTTTTAAACATTAAGTACAAGTGCTGTATACAACTGGGACTGTGAAAACACGGTTAATATTTTCTCTTTATAACAATGTCAAGTTACAATGGCACACGTTCGTGTAGTTTTATACTTCCATCCTCATTGTTACGTTCGCGTTATATCCAGTGGTTGTTCATTCTTCCGCCACGGGTTGGTGTTCTACCAATGTTAATAGATAATGCAGATAAAATAGTGAGGGAGTGGTCTCAATTTAATATAATTTATATGGAAGATTTTTATTTATCTCATTATGGCAGCAGTCTGCTTATGAGAACCCTCCTTTGATAACAAATGAAGCAGCATCACATCGCAAAGCATTCCACTGAAACACATCCGCCATTCATAACTCTTGGACCTCCGAAGACGACTCTCTTCCCACGAACATATCATTTGTCATGCACATCGACACCCACTCTCACAATCAAGGCACGTTGTGCGTTGCTAAATCGTTTCTACAAATACATTGCAGTACTAATTACTGATAAAAATATCGTTCAAATACGTCAACGTCTTTGAAAATCATAAATCTTTTCCGTTTCTAGAAACTCATTCTCTGTGGGTCATGACCCCCTTGACCCCCTACGTGTACCCTCACCTAGTTTAAAATGTTAACACGGGTTTATCCTCAGTTAATTCCATTTATATGGAAAAATGTCGCCGCTAACTTGGACACCATCAGTCACGAATAGTAGTGTGATTGTAATACAATGTAAGGAATATGAGGGAAGTAATAGCAGTAGGAATACGATTTATGAATTCTTAAATAGAATAAAATAATAATAGTGGAACTTCTTTCCATTAGTTAATAATAAATTAACTTAAAACTGCATGAGGTAACTAAACTTTTGGGAATAAAAAGGTGTCACTCTTTGTTCGAAGATTCTAGATGTGTAAGACGTATTGATGAACGATGCGAATCATACGAGGAAATTGTTCTACGTGTAATATGATCGAGAACTTTCCGATGGTTTCAGTGTTATTAGAACTGAATTTCGGGAAATTTATTTTTTTGAAAATTCATTTTGCAGTTTGAACTTAGAGCCACAAAAACGTAAAAAGAAACTGGGAATATATTATATGAATCAAATTTAACAATTTATTATTCATTTGTGTCAAATAATTATGTTCGTAAACGTTCAAAAGAAATCAGATAATTTTTTCAAAAAAAAAAAAAAAAAAAAAAGGAAAAAAAAAAAAAAAAAAAAAAGNAATAATATACATTTAATAACGATTAATAGGTAGATTGAAACCACATGAAAAGGTCGTATTTCTCATAGAATCATAAGATTTGTATCATTTCGTTTTGGGGGCATTTTTCCCTCCTTACTCGGTTGAAGTCTTTGCAACGATACCATATTGTGACTCCTGTCATGTCTCTATTTTTGGATGTTCTTCTAAGTAAGGATTAGTAACACTTCGGGGTAAAGTGATCCGCGTATTGCACATCATTAAATTCGAATGTTGGTTTCATAGTCCTCCACGTGGTCATACGCAGTCTGTACTGTTTTTTGACAATAAATTTATTATTATTATTATAGTCACGACGTGAATGTAAAATGATACTATTTTTCGAATTTTATGAAGGTGATGTACACATTTTCGAATATATGTGCATGCAGAACATACTCGTAGGGAAACTCATAGCAAATAACGATGTTTAAAATTACCCCGGCCTCAGAAAAACGTGGGGTAAACATGAAATTATGGGACCAACAAAATTCCTGGAAGGTAATACGAATGACTTAATATCTTAATAATTTACTGACAATAATAAATAACATACATTTCAACAATTTGCACACTGTGACACACTAAACGTAGTGCAGTAACTTCGAATTTAAATCCTTTAGATAACCAATTTTTCATAACATTTTTTTCCATCACCTTCTGATTGTAAAAGACAGGAATTGTTATATTTCACCAACAGAGTCTCCAACATCTAGATTTGACCATCTTCAGTTTATCTGACTTCGACGGCGACGCTCAGATCAGTTGTGTACATTTACCCCTTGTTTACTATTACCCCGCCTGACCCTACCCTTTGTCAGTGCACGTATTATTAAGGAAATATGTTTCTAAATTTACCAATAAAAGACATTATTTACTCTTAGTTGTTTGTAGGTATTCATTAAAGTATTTGATTTTGGTCAGGGATGTTGCGACTGCCTTACGTACGAACTGATCAAGGGATCCCCGATCTAAAATCTTCTAGGTCGTTACATCGTTCTAAGCCATTGCATACAATACTTTTCTCTTGCGTACCCTCTTTGTTCACTCTTGTAAGTTGTCTATTATTCAATATAATCTTAGTTTCATTTAAGAAAATAATACGAAAAAGATGCTAATAAAACCAATAGGATGAAAACTTTTCACCTTATACATGATCATCTTATTGGTGTTATTTTGTTTTGAATTAATTTTCTTTTGTTCTTTTATTTCGACGTTTGTCAATTGTTTAGTTATTTTTTCTTTTCTTTGCACACCTACGTATAAGTTCTTTGTCGTCACTGAGTTCATGTTTAACGCCCGGCCCTACACCACTATGCATATGATATGAGAGCATTTTGAAATGTATTTGCACATTTGAAAATAAATTTTGGATTTCAAAATTTGTTAATTAAATTGACATTTTGAGAAGTTAATAGTCTATTTATTTAGTCGAATTTAAGTTTATTAATATCTGATATTATTAAACACACCTCAAAGAACAATAATATAAAATAATATTTATTACACTTTCAATTCGAATTCTTAAATATGATCTTAAAAGTTCTTGCTCTTGAATATGGGGGACCTCCAAAAAAGAACTCCGCCCCGGGCCTCAGTATGCACTGATGTCAATATGGCCAATGAGAGTTAAATTTTGTATTTTTCTAATATCCATGCTTGATGCATTTCAATTCTCATGTATTTGGAACATCATTATATTATTTTACCTGGAATGATGTTTAACATTTTTAGTGTTAACTGATGTTTATGTATTCTCTTAATATTCTATTATGTATTCTCAAAATTTTCATAATATTTTCTCTTTAGAACTACGTTTGCATATGCATCAAAAGAGCAATATTTGCAGCTATTTTGTAAATCCTTCATAAATGTATATGCAAGGGGGAGGGAGAATATTTAATTCTCTAAATGAAGGTTTGCATGAATTTCGGGGGTGAGATTTACATCTAATCCTAACTGTTCTCTTTTGAATTCTAAAAGTTTGAATGCTCTGAGTGGATTGGCCCAGAAGATTATGCCATACCGTAAATGAGAATATACATTTGCTAAATACACGCAGCGAGAAACGTGTTGAATAACAATGTTAGCTAAAGTTCGGAATGCGTAGCATATTCTGCTTAGTTTGGAATTCAAATTATCAATATGGCAATTCCATTTGAGGTTGCCCTGAATTTTGTTGACTGATTTTATTTGGATTCCGTTTAGCGAAAGGGATGTAAGAGGAAGAGATTTCGTTACACTATTTGCGGGATGACATGGATACTGTTTTATCAGTATTAGCGGTGAGACGATTAGAATGAAACCAAGACGAGAAGTTAGATAGAGCTACTTGCGCATTGACAGGTTTGCATAGTAGATTTGTGTCATCAGCAAAGAGAACCATTTTGCAATAGGACGTGGAGGATGACACATTATTTACGTACAATAAAACGAGGATAGGATCTAAAATAGAACCTTGAGGAACTCCACAAATAAATGCCTTTGTTTCTGAAAAGTAATATTGACATACTTTATTTTCAACATGGGAAATTTCTACATGCTGATTCCTATCTTTCAAGTACGATGTTAGCCATTGATGTGCCAATTCAGGAATGCCGTATGAGTGAAGTTTTCAGAGAAGAATTTCGTTATCGATTACATCGAATGCTTTCGAAAAATCAAGAAAAATTCTTTGTGGATTATCTCCACGGTCAAGAGAATTGGTTACATCATTTAGAAAAGAAAATATGGTTCTGTTAGTTGAAGGGGATTTCCTGAAACCGTGCTGGTCGTTTGAGAGAATATTATTATGTGATAAGAAGTCTAAAAGTCTCTTATAGAAGAGATTTTCCAGGATTTTTGAGAAAGTTGGCGTAGTGATATGGGTCGAACGTTTTCGACATCACGTTTATTTCCTATCTTATGTAGTGGTTTCACTTTAGTTTTTAAAACACGTCAGGAAACACATCGTTTGACCAGGAGCTATTGAAAATATGAGTGGATTTTACTATAAATTCAGGTATATCATCTATCGCTGCTGAAAATTTATTTTTTAAGGAACTGTTGTTACTCATAACTTCACTAGAGTTAGTCTCGGAAGTGAACATAGAATGCGGTACGTGTGTGGACATCGGTTTTGAGTTACTGATTTCGATATTTTACCTATTTTTGAAAAATAAGAATTAAACAAATTTTCGATGTTTATTGGATTTGATACAATTTTGACATTGTCAGTAGGGAAATGTTTTCTTGGCGATTTTCTGAAGGGAATGTGTAATTTTTTATAATAGTCCACATGATTTTAGTCAGATTGTTCGATTCTATTTTCTGTCTGTCATTTTCCATTACTTTAACTGCATAGACTACTTTTCTAAGAATGGATTTATATTTGCGGAAATAATCATTAAATTCGGGTGGTTGGTTACCTTGTTATTTTTAATTCATTTTAAGATGGCGCAGAAGACCCGATCTGTTGCTTCTGGCAGGGATAAAGACTTGCAGATTGTATTAAGTTTTTATGTCATACATTTTGTAATACAGTTTTGTTTGAACTTCTGAATTTCGTCACTAAAGTTATGTGTAAAGTTATTGACTATATTGTTAATTTATTATTTTTTTCTAGATGATATTTGATAACGTCATCCAACGAAACTCTTCCCCTTGTGCCTATGATACTGAAAATTATTTATCCGGTTCTTTCTAATTTCCGTTATTTTCGCTAAAGAAGTAAACTTTCTTTTGATTCCAAAACGTTTTCCGTTGATTTTATTTTTTATACTCTTTTAGATACTCCTGTACTTTCCCTTTCTTTCTCATTGATATTAGAAATCATTTTCCCACTTTTTGAAAAGTATATCTCCTTTTTTCATTAGAACCCTGATCTCCTTTATGGTTTTATTCAGAATTATTTTCTATTTTCCTTTTTTTTTCATTAACCATGGAAGTTTGAAAGAATTTCTTAATTACGAAACATATTATCAGCGTTGTTGGCCTCTATTTCAAAATTTTCTAACTTTTCTCTTCGATCAGCTTTTAGATACTGATAAATTGTATTTACTTCACCTTTTAGATACTGATAAATTTCATCGTATTAGAAATATTTATTGCTTATATTGCACCTTCTTTTAAATCATGTATAATTTTATTTTGATGGGTCTTGAGTTTTCCATCATCCTTTATGTTAATAATTTTTTATTCCCCTCTATAAGATATTGATCTGAAATTTTTATTTGAAAAATAGAAGGATTGGTTTCTATTATTCTTCCACCGAAGAGACAATGATATATACTAAATTTTAAGAGGCTATTCTTTCTAAATTCCTTCTTTGTCATTTTTTTGATTAAAGGGTGCAATTTGTCTTCCAGAATTTGTCTTACTCTTGACATGTTTCTGGATTAATGTCGATGTTAAGGTACACTTTTCATATTTTATACGTCCTTTTTACATTTTTAATTGAAAATTTCTAATCCTTTTTCAAAATTATACTAAGCTTTATTAGAGTAATGTTCCTCCACCAGTTTTATATTATCTTAGGAAAGATGTCTACTTTAAAGACTTTTCAAAATTGTAAATGTCAGCTGTTTCATCTTTTTTAAATATTCATTTATGACTATTATATCGATTGAATCCTGCACCTTTCCTATTTTAAAGTAAAAATTGTTTTCACTTCCTTTTTATTGATGATATGTTTAAATGTAACCTACAGTGGAACCTCAGTAATTCGGAGTACTCTATTTCAACATTCTCGATGATTCGAATTTTTAATTTGGCCCTTCCTTTTCCTATACAAAATCGTGTTAAATCAAACTTTTTAATTACAAATTTTCAGGCAAGGTTTTCCGATAATTCGAATTTTAGATTGTGTGACATTTCAGTGTCCTCTCTATAACAGGCCAAGAATGGCTCTTTGAAATGCATGATAACGGTCTTACCAATAGATAAATAGATTTAATTATTGTAATATTCATTCAGGTCACTAAAATTGTTTGCTTCTGCATTTACATTTAGCTTAATCCATTGTACATGCTAAACGAAGAGGCTTTGAGGAAAAGGGAGCAGTTTCAAGGATTAGCGTCTTCCCGACACAGTGAGAGACTCAATTCCAAAGAATAGTACTCTCAAAACTTGATTCTTTATTGGAAGCCTACACTTGACTTGTTTTCAACCGTCAGATTGTTGATAACGAATTAGAAGCATCGGTGAGTAGCAGCCGTTTAGAACAGAAGTTTAGAGGCATCACTGAAATATCTTGGATTTCATCTTCACACAAGACTCACATGGAAACATCAAACTATCACCAAAATCAAAGCAGCTATTCATAAACTTTCAATTTAGACCGTTAATGAATCGCCATTCCGTATTCAAACTACATAGTAAAACCATAACACAATTTTATCTCTTATCTTTCCTCAGTACCCGATCCTGTCTACTGTCAACTAGACATTGATTCTCCAACCAAACTCAGAATGCGGAACAAAGTCCCATTTCGTTCATTACGAAATATCTTCTCAGACTTCACCTAACATATCTACGGATTCGTAAATCTTTATTTAACTCACTCTTAAGGACAAAACTTAAAATAATCTAGTAATTTATTTACATTTTCTTGTCAAATGAAAATGCGCATGGTAGTGTCGATGGTTTCCCCATTCCATTTTATTATGTATCGGTGAGATAGGTAGAACAACGACGAGAAAATCAGTATACAATCACATCTTCGTTTCTCATCTCACTAAAGAGAGTGAATAGTACACTGAAGTAAGCAAAAATTAGGGAAATAATTTGTAAGGTTTCGAAACTTTGGAATTGAGTGTAGAATGTAGTATTGTTCAGGATTATTAACTCTCCACCAAATTTTTCGGAACCACTCACCCTAAAAAACCATCCCTAAGGGGTACGTTCGCGGTTTTCGTCGTTTTGTCGCAAACCGGTCAGGTTTTCGAGAAAGATTTCATATATGAAAAAAATATTACTCATTGAATTTCCAACAAAAAAGATGAAAGTCATTTTTGAGATAGGTGCATTGGTTCTCGTGCAATGAGCTCTCCAATCAGGATGTAGTTTTCAAAATTACAATTTATATATCATTTCTGGATGAAGAAATAATGCTTTTTGCAAATTGAGACCTCCAAGGAATCATGTATCCAAATGTAGTTATATACACCTCAAAACAGCTGTCTCAATGTATAGTTTGACCTAAGAACACGAGTGCCAGGGCAAATAGATATTCTGTACATTTCGTCTATCAATCCTTGCGCACGCATGTTTCATCTGCGCTTGGACGTCTATATGCTTGTTCTGTTAAACAATAGGGAATGGCCCTGTTTTACTTACAATTAGTACATAATACGTACACATTCGTTTTACTTACAATTAGTACATAATTTGAGTAGCCCTTGAGTTTCGAATTACCGAGGTCACACTGTATTATATTAATATTGTATACATTACCCAGTGCAAATTTCTCAAAGGTTGAACTGTCTTTATAATTAGTTCCCTATATCTTCTATTGCTTTCAGTTAATGCACTTGATATAAATAAAAACAGGTATATCAAATGTTTTCACAGAAATTAGTAGTGGCTATTGTCGTTAAGTGTTTCCATTTTTTCAATTTTTTTGTCACGAAAATTTTCCCTTGTTTACTAAGCATAAATTAATATTTTGCTATACTGGAAGTCATGTCTCTTTGCTTCGAGAAATGTAACTTAAGAAAAACAAATATTGAACGCAACCGCACTGTGTTTATTAATTTATTGTATATTGGTCGCGGTAAATTACTGTGTTGTCCTCAACGTGTCTTAGGCAGTTTGTAACAGCTCTCTTGACGATACATTATTTAATTATTTCAGTATATATTGACAGTTTAATTGGCTTGATGTTGATATAGCTCTTGTGCACAGTGTAGCCAACTATTCTACTTCCCCATAGTTCATAAGAGTAATGATATTTGTACCTCGCGTTGTGTTGGCAGGACATTCGAATTTCTGAAAACTTAAATATATCGCCAATATCGACCATCAATTCAATGTAATTGCTCTCGTGACGCGATTCTGTTCCTTCTGCATCGAGCGTGTGGAACGAATATTACCTTGTGTCTTAGTTTGTTGTGTTATCAAATTGTATTTCTTTACAGCAAATAGTGACTACTATAAATATTCATTTCAATATAACATGAATTTGTAGATATTGGCAATTCGTGTTAGACAGCCATATTGCATAATTTTCGGAAAAGTTACATGACTTGGAGTACCTGATATGCCTTCCACAACAAAGTGGATGTATAAAACGAAAGTTGCTCATTAATTTGGATATGGACATGATATGGATGCTTGTAATGCATATAATACATCATGGGTAACACTCGTGTTTTAGACTTCCCTGTTCCTGATAAGTTTACAACTTTCCCTTTGATCTATTTGCTTTCCATTTTGACAATAGTTATTAATTTATTTTCCTTGTTTATTTACCTTGTCTAACAGAACCTACATCATGTTATTTTCTTTTATTTAATCCTACACACATCACTTTTGTAATCTCAGTGGTTGGTCCCATAAATTCAGGATATTTACTAAGATTTCGATTTTTTGGTACGTAACTCCTTCATTAAGTTCATTTATTATTTGTTTTTCTGCTATAGATCTTCATTCATTGACTTTATTGTTCTAACCTGGTTTAGAAGTAAATCGTTAGAAATCAATACTTAGAAAATGTATTCAAATTTTTACCTCGGAGATTTCTCCAAAAATGTTATAAAGCTTATTATGAGTATCATCATTGAAACTAACAACAATGATTAGCCATGCGGATATGCTGACTCATCTTACTTATTTGCTGTACCCTCCCTTGACGAAGAAACTAGTGGAAGAACAGTGTTCTTCCTTAGCTTGCAATTGTGATATCTTCACTTCTTTTTCCTTTTAATACTTATTCTTTACGAGTATTTTCATTTACAGCGGAGCAGGTATAATATTCTAACCTATATTCATAACATGTCTCGTCCTCCATATCATTCATGTCATAAATTCCACAAATAGCTATTTTTGGAAATGTTGTTTTAAATTGGCATGCAACGTCTCTGAAAACCTTAATTTCCACAAACTAAACAAACAACCAGATTTTGTCAACAAAGAGAAACTTTCAAGGTAGACACAGGAGGTATACCTTCATGAGGACAAATCAAATTTTTAGTCATATACTCTGACTTCTATTCCCATGAACTGATGGAAACATTCAGCTTACCCTCATAACCTACAAGCATACTAACACACCTATATAAAAATCTTTATGTTTAACTTTCATAACAATTAACATTTTGTGAGATACAAATGTGCAAGAGCCATGAAACAATTTCACTTTACAAAGGTTCCCTTAAACCACGCTCCTTCAATACATTCCTAAGTAGGGTTCGAAGTATCGACCTCGCGTATCTATACTGAGTACTCACTTGGTTATCGTCACAACAGTATTGATATCCCTAAAGTATCGACCCATAACTATCGATACTACTCAGTATCGTGTACTTCAGTAAATGTATCATAAATAACATTTTGTATATGAATTCCTCGCATCGCAATAAACATAGTCATATTTAGATAAATAAAAAATGAGATACATTACAAAATAATTTGCAATCGATTCAAAAGTGTCAAAACGAATGAATATTTTATGAAAAACTTACCGATACTGAAAGTATTAGGTATCGGATTGGTACAGTTAAAGTATTGATCCAAATGACATAGAGATGATTTTAATAGCTAGTATTGTTCATTAGAAGGTACTCAATGAGAACCATGTGTCAAAAATTTTGAAAATTTACAAAAACGACAGATACGGAAATTACTCGGCATCGGATTGGTATCGGCTGATAAGTACCAATTAGAATGAAGTGAAATTTATTTTAATAGGTAGGATTGTTACAAATCGTGTTTTTAATCAAGCCAATTTGTCAAAAAGAATGAAATACTAATATTTCACGAAAAATAGTCCGATACAGAAAGTGCTTGGTATCGGGTTGGTATCGGCTGATAAGTACCGATTGAAATATTTATATTTTAGGAAAAATTGTCCGATACCGAAAGTGTTTGGTATCGGACGGTTAGTATCGGTACGAATAAAGTATGATAGTTTTTATAAATAAACTTAATATTAGAGATATGCATAAATGAATTTTTTAAGTGAATTCTTGTAGATTACAAAAAAAGCTTGGTTACTCACTTTGTGTCAGGTCAGGTGTTCGTTGTATTGTTTTTCTTATTTTCGTTGACTCCTTGATGTGCTTCAAAAAATTTGTTGTGTTTCCTGATGACTTTAAGTGCTTGGAACCCAGTCTGTATCTTGCTTTCTCCTTATTTAAGTTGTCATAAAATTTCCATACGGCACTCATTTTGAGGGATATTTAGTTAATTCATTTAAAACATGAATTATAAAACAAGCCTAAATTTAATCATAAATTGTAATTGTCGAATTCTTTCAGAAGCATTTTCTAGGAAACGCAGTTACGCAGCACCATTGAGGTCCTCTCTTGTCCAACAATTTTATTAACTGTTGAATTTATTTACCTCGTGAACTGAGTGGGTGCCTAGCTGTCGATTTTTATATTACCGGATAGCTGTTGAACTCGAAGGTCATCGCTGACATATTTTGTTCACGTTCTCTTCATGAAAGGATTCAGGAAAGGCGACAATTGCGATGGTGCTTCGGCAGCAAGTCTCAGTTAGACATAGATCTGGTGTGAATTCCTGCATGTGTGGTTATTATATATACCTTATTTTATGTGCATCTTTCCTTGGGAACCATCGTCACCGTCAACTTTACTCGTGAACCGGATTTGTTTTTCAATTTTTTCAATTTTTTCAATTTTTTCAATTTTTTCAATTTTTTCAATTTTTTCAATTTTTTCCATTTTTTCAATTTTTTCAATTTTTTCAATTTGTATTTGTTTAAAAATATTTTTAATGTATAACTCGTAGTAGCGTGTATCGAAGCCAAAAGTGTTGGTGTCTACTCGGTACCCAGACCGTGAGTATTGAGTATTCAGTATCGAGCATCGAAGCCTAAAGAATCGATTCTTTCGCTCGAACCCTATTCCTAAGGTAACTAATTACACACATCTCTCGTGCACAAAAGGAACTTTATTCGTAAACAGATTTTTTAACCAAAAACTCACCAATTGTCACACCCAGTTCGTCATTCTTACTTTCATTTCCATCAAAACACATTTTTACGTTTGTTCACAGTTTTCAATGACAGCAGACTATTCCATTCAAAGGAGATGTTTCAGAATTATTATTCTACCCAATTTTTTTTGCGGGGTTTTAGGGATCGTCAACGGCAAGGTCATTAGAGTCCTTAAATACCACCCAAGGAAACCCTGTATTTAAGAGCCTTTCCACCACTCATAAATACATACGCAAACATTCTTCATAACCAGTCACACAGTCTCTCAAACAATAAAAAAATTCGGAAGATGATGAAGATATTAAAGGTTTCACCATTACATCTTACTTAACAACGAAACAAAAGTACCTCAAAGGCGTCAAAGGTGCAAAAAATTAGCAAGTATCCGTACTGACACAAATACACTAATACTCAACCGGCCTTTCCACCACTCACAAAGACATACTTCATCTGGCGTGATTTTCTTTATGAAGAATAGTCACACAGTCTCTCAAACAAACAAAAATGTGGAAGAAGATCAAGATATTAGACATAGAAATCTCTTAGATTACGGTGAACCTCACCGCCAGGTAACAGATTAATCATGTTACGTCGAATNAAGTCATCAGATGAGCCGAAAAATAGCAATTCAATACGACAAAGGACACGACAGTCTGAAGAGGAAGTTATAAAACTAACAGTATATAGTAGAAATATAAGATGATTCCGTCGCTTTCCAGAAAATAATCTTAAAATGAAACATCATTTTTGACCGTTCTTAAAGAATATTAGGGGAAAAAGAGATTTCAAGGAAAATTACTTTTAAAAATAAGACATATCGATTAATATTAACCGTTTTACCGTTTGAACCACCCTCTGCCGAGTCAACAAGAATCTGTATAATTCTCATAAAAAAAATTCAAAATATTTCTTAAAGGAATCTCTTAAATTCTGAAGTAAAAGGTTTCCTATTGCGTCATTGCTTCTATAACGGTGAGGTATTTATTATTTGTAGAATTAGAAATAATTGCATGATCTATTTTTTTGTTCAAGTTAATACCTAGTGTAATCATATGAATTCCCTAACTACCAAGTAGACTTTACTACGTTTTCCACGCAATTCATTTCATAATATAGTTTTAAAAAACAAATAATATTTTCATGCAACCATTTCATTATTTCTTAGTAGTCATATTTTCCTGAACCAAATCTTGGCACAGTTGTGGAAATTATCTGCGTTGTCCTATCTCGCCTGGGTTTATTCTTCGGTTTTCCTTTAGGCACAATGATGGGAACTGATGGGAACGTGTTAATACACTGTTTTAACTGAATCTTTTAGAAATTATTTTGGAACTGAGGGAAAAATTCATTTCTAAAATTCCAATTCTTTGGTGCGGCTTTGATTGAATGATTCATCGATCTTTGTATGACAAATGTTTAGATAAGATAAAAATAAGTTTTTGCGAGAAAATAAACCTCTCGTAGTGCATGCCATAATATTAATGAGTTGACAAAAAATCACTATAAATATTCTGAATTTTCCAAAGATGGTCATTGAATGTGTATTTTAATTTGTCATGTATATAATAATGTTTTCTCCTTTTGCGCACCATTTTTCTCTAAATTAATTTTACTCTACTTTCTCAAAGATTGAATTGTCTTCCGAGACGCAATTTGAATTCATTATGATTTTACAATGAGATAAAAAACATGATGAAAGTGAACTATTGTGACATTTTTGAAACATTCATTTCTTCCAATGCACTCAATCGGGATTTTGAGCTTCAGTTAACGTGTGAAATTGGAATATTAGTGTAATTTATTACACAAAATTCATTGGAAATATGTTTGGAGTGAGCATATAAAAAGAACCAGGTTATAACCATGTGGATTAGTCGTTGAAAAGGGGTTGAAATATTAATTGTTTTGATTTTCCACTAATACCTCGAGAACGGTGGGTTGTAAACTGTTCTCTTAGCAAAATAAATGTTTAAAACATTACATAGAAGGCCATTTTTGTACATTTTTTTCCGTAAGCGGCAGAGAACTAAATACAAGAAAACAAATGAAGAACTAAATACAAGAATATAAAAAATAGTGTAATGCAGGGTAGTTTAAAATCAAATTAATTCACTCTTTGAATAACGGAACATTCATAAATTAGAATAATACATTATTTTACGTCCTGAAAATAACGAATAAAAAGATTTTCATTTATTTGGCAAACATTAATTGACGAATTACAAGTAAATTCTTTTACATGACATTAATAAATAAAGCATTCAACACAAACAATTAAAAGTCATTCTATTATTAAACGAACATTGAATGACGATTAAACAATTATTCTGCAATGTGATGAATAAACAATTATTCTACAAATTATTGACGAATAAAAAGTTATTCACTTGTTTGACGTACTACTATGAATGAAATATTATTCACTTGACGTACAATAAATAAACCGTTATTTACCTTTCTCCTATGAATAAGGAATGAAAAGTTATTTTTAAAGTTGCAATACAAAACCTTTTTATTTAATGTGTCAACATTATTCCCGGTGCAAAAAATAGTAATAGAAGTTAAACATTTTTTTGTTTCATGGAATATCTAACTCGAATACGAATGGTGGTCATACTGACGCACAAGTCTGCAATTCTTTTCAATTGCTGTTGGAATTAATTCTAAATATCATAAACCTGTGTAGTCGAGAATTTGATCAGATCTAGGGGATCTACTTAAAACTTTAATTTCAAAATGAATGTATTAAAATCTTGTGTAGTTATGAGATTTACGGTAATTATATTTTCCGCATGTATGTGACACAATTAAACAACTATCGTCTTCGTGTTTGCCACTTTGTTAAACTGTTTGTCAAACTGTTCACCGGAATATCAAATTGCAAAGGATCGAGGAAGAGTAAAAAATGACTCCCTTTTTTACGTAACGTAAGGCAGTGAACATACAAGTAAATTAATATCCACGCGTCCCATCCGTTGCTGCGATACCTGGAGATTATTGTTAACGTGGGTGATCTGATATAATAATTTTAGTAGTGAATCACACTTGCTTTCATAAATCTTAAATATGATGCATAGCATGTTACCAATGTAGATGTGGCGTTGCGTAATATGAAATTCAACATTACCCCCCTACATATATTCAAGTTTATATATTGACATAGTTGGCGTTTATATGGCTATCCTGGTCCGGGTTTCCCATCCTGACTCGAGTTTTTCTCCGGTTTTCCTTCGGATGCGTGTTATACATGCAGTCTTTCTAGGCTCTTGCCTAGGGCTGGCAGTCTATTGCAATAATTAAACTCCAATTTAGAGACATTTTAAAAGTTATGATACTGCGGCACTGCGATACTGCGGCAACCAGTGGAGGAGTAGAAGTCATCTTGTTTGATTGCCATCCACTTCTAAAGTTTTATTTAAATACAAAACCTGTAAACTAAATTCGATTTTAAGTCACAGATTTACATGCTATCTAATCCTTGATCTTAGCCCAAGGCCAAGAAGTGATATCTACAATGACCTTCTCACCGATTTGGATATGTCTGTGCACCGTTTTATATCATCAGATTCACACAACAGAGCACCAACACCTTGTGTTCGGTCACACCATACCTACAAATTCATCGTAGGAAACACTCTGCACACTCATATATCATTCACAAATGTATGTATACAATCCTAGAAAATAATTTTGTTTTCATTATTTCTATTATTAACATCGATATTTTACTTGAAAAACGTTTACAATGGTGCTCATTTCTGTTCAAAACTCACCAATTCCGCGGCCAAGTTGTGCACAATCCTTACTAACATTCGAATTAGTTATTCCTTGCAATACAAAAAAGTATTCCTTTTTGCGTTATTCATTTTACCAAGAATAAAAATACCGAAATTAACGAATATGTTGTTATATTTTATTTATTGCCGGACAGTGAGATAACTTATTCGTCATTCACTTTCGTCAAATAAAAGAATAAATTGTAATTTGTTATTTAATTACGTCAAGTAGAAGAATAACTTGTTATTCGACGTATATTTACGTCAAATGAAAGAATAACTTGCTATTTGTCAATCCATGTTTGCCGAATAAAAGAATAACTTCTAGTTGGTAATTAATTTGATGTATGAAGGAATAAGTAACTCGTTATTTGTTAACCAATGTTCCTCAAATAAATGAATAAATTTTTATTAGTTTTTTTCCACCTTCGATAATTATTTTTTAATTTATCATATTTCACTACCTGAATGAGAATATTGCCAACCGTGGTGTAAAAAACCCTGTATTGCAGTACTGACTCAAACAGGACATTAAATGAATAAATATGTTTTCTACACCCTGGTTTTGGGTATTTGTTGAGCATTAGAAAATATTAAGTTATATCTTGGAGTACATTGGAACGAAATCATTTATGTTATTTGGACCTTTTAGATTCGTGTGTTTGCTGTTGAAAATTCCATGCAGTTGTTAAGACGATTTGTTGTTAAAACATGAGATGTGAATTTCGGATCTCATTCAAGTACCAGTTCAATACCTTAAATTTCTCGGCATCCCAATATATATTCTTCCTAGTTCTTTCACCCAAACCGTAGTGTTGGGTTGCCGACAAATTTAAGGTATTGAACAGCCATGTTACAATTGTTGGATAGAAGAGCAGATCTCAGGATCCAAATAATGCCATAAGAGACTAAATGAAAAGAAAGAGAAATACTCTTTTTTATGTCAAACTCTTCCATTGGTTAAAATAAGGTCACATTTTACGTAGTTTAGTCCATTGATTTCTCTAGCAATTTAGGAATTAACAACTGGAATGTTTTGGGGACATATTCGAGAGCAGTAATTGATATTAAAAGATTCTGGATAGTAAGTCCGCACAAGGTTTCAAGAGAAATATATCTAGTTAATTAGTGCAAAACTTTGTTAAGATGGAAATTAATGTTTTAACACAGTAAATAGGTCCGAAATAAAAAATTTGGATACCAGGAATCCTATCACTGGAAGAAATTTCTGGAAAAATTAATAACGGTAGTAAACGCCATGATGTCATTGTTTTTGTCTTACAAATCTACTCAATCAAAAATAAACGACGTTGTCTTACAAAATGGAACATATAGTATCGATGATGACGATCATTTAAATCAAAGTGGTTTGTTTCGAGACTTCTCACTGAAAAGCCGGAATGAACATTATCGTAATTAGAAGTAATGTTTGTGAAAGGGATTGTGGAGCGGCCATATAAGCTCGGATTTCTCTATACTTTGGTAAACGCAAGGCATCTCTGCTTCGAATGATGTTGGATTGGAGGACCTTTTATGATGTCACTGATTGATCCATGGGCATGCAATCGAGGTAATGGACGACGTATCTTACACAAAGTGAATAAGCTGGAAACAACTTTGTCATAATTTTAAAGTGGATAAATAATACACGCCCATTGAAGTAACGCATAATCCGATTTCTGAAATATTATTTTAGTATTGAACGGCGTGGTGTTATAATGAATTAAGTGGAGTAATACAATAATCTCTAAAACAGCTATTAACCACACCGCGCGTTTAAAATTAGTTATGTAAAGTTGAATAATATTTGCTTTAATCTTCACCTTCCTAATTTTCTTGAAACTAATTCCGATTGAAAGAAAGAATTCATTATGTAGAATGACGAAAATATTTCATTTACAATTAATGAACTAATTACAGTTATCTTAAAATATTTATTGTACATATATTGAAAGAGAATTTGTATCAGAAAGTGTGGATAAATAAAATTGTGAGTTCTGTATGGCGTTTTAGTCTGTAAATGAAGATCATATCATTTCATAACAGAACTGATATATTTTCTTTCAAACTAGAAGTCTTTCTATAAATGTTTTTTGTTCATTGAAAGAAGAAATCGTGCTGAATTTCTGAAGGATATACTTAAAGTGGCATTAATAGCGAAAACCTCAGACTGAACCTAACAAATAACAAATATGTATTGTTTATAATATAACAGAAAAGAAGTTCAAATCAAATTAAATGTAAATCTATTTCCTTCCTCTGGGTTTATACACTTGCTATATCTGCTTATGTTCATCCTGGACTTATGAAATAACTGACAAATTCTATATGATGCGGTAGAATGTAAATGTGCCGTGACTATGTAAGCTCTCAGGGAAGACAGGGTATTTTCTGAGAAAATATGTAAAATTGATTTTATTAGACCTGAACTCAATAGAGAACACGGGTAACTTTCCCACAAAGACTTATTCATACAGTTTGTATTTCCGTCGTCTCAGGAAAGCAGGGAACAAATTGTATATACCATACATTAGTTTAGTACAACTTCCCATAAACGTTCCAACTGTCTCGTTGCTTTTCCAGAGAGTTATGTCAAATTGGATTCTGATAGGTATCGCTGAAAACGTGTTTCTTCAGTATATGAAAAACAAAGGTAAGGTCTTATATTGTTATTATTGCACAATTGAACAACTTAAAATTTAGAATCTACATCCCAGAAGTATAAACATTAAATTTCAATATACAAAAATGTTAAGGGAGATTCCGACATTACAGGCCGTTTAACAGAGCTGATCAACGTTAATTCTCTATACTGTTGTTAGGTAAAAGTGGTTAATGGGTATTTTATGCAAGAATAAATTATATGGCAATGTATTCTTGGCACGCAGTATGTAGTTTAATGTTGTGAAAGCTGTCACTGAATCATTGTGATTATGTTTTTCAGCCCGCTAAGTGTTATTACTAAGCGTCCATTCTTGTTTTTCTGGGGGATAGTTGATATTATTTTTCTGCAGTTTTATCTCTATTATTTAAGGACACAGTAACAGGTAAATTTTGTCCAATATCTTCTTTAAACAATATGACACGGACCACTCGTGCTGTTCACACAACCACCTCGTTGTCTTCTAGGAACCACCACTAATAATAATTAATTTGAAGCAAATCAAAATGATTTTCTTTTGTTATTTCAATGTGAAATGTCTGGGAATAAGTTAAAAATAAAAGAAACGTGGACTGAAGAAAGCATGAAAACGGCAGTAACTATAGTAATTTTTCATAAAATGACCGCAAGGCAGGCTGTTTCCTTCCTTTTTTTGCGAATAACGTTAGGAGACTCAGAGTCATCAGACTAGGGAAGAGTTGATCTGACCCCTCCAGATAGCAAAGAGAAAATAAAAACATTTGAAGATGACATGGAAAAACGGATAGTTTCATATTTGACAGATTTAGAAACAATATCATGACTCTCAACAAAAAAGAGTATTTACAGTTTGCCGTTACTGAACAGCTCTCCACTAAGTTATAATCTATATGCCCCTGGGACACATTAGTACTTACATTTGGGATACTTTTATTCACTTATTTGCGAAAAGGGTAAATAAGTAGTAATTAGTAAAATTAAGAAACTGGTTTGTATGTTAATACGCCACGTATGAGAACAAATTTGGTAAATTATTTACAGAATCAACATGCATCCATATTACAACCATACCATATCAATCAAATGATGGATATAATATTACAAATTATACGAAAATTAAATATTTCATTTACCATATCGGGTTTTGTTCTGGTGGCGGGAAGTGTTGTGGCCGATAGGACAACATCATGGTTATGTACTGACTTACATATTTTTCTTTCAACGTTCAGCGTTTATTAAATATTCCGATTACATAATTTTATTATGTATATTGTGGTGCAAAACCAGGTTAACACGGGTCGAGTAAACGGGCGAGTAGAGTAGAAATTTGTACTCGACTTATGTAAACGATTCCAGGCGAGTCGAGTACTATTTTTAGTTGTGTAGCGAGACGAGGCGAATATATCTCGAAGATAGGCTACTTGACTCGACTCGCTTCAGTACTCGATTATCCCACTTGTATTAATGTCATTTTCTTATTTTAAAGCAAGTTATTATCCAAAAAAAATTAAATAAAACAATTATTTAAAAAATAATTCGTAATAACAACACTTGTTTACAAACATATACCACAATAAATTTAAAAGCAGATGGAACAATCCAAACATTTGTCCTTTTGTGTGTTCGAAAACAATCTTTTCTTGTCAACACTAATCCACACCCTTATATTTTATAAATTGCATGATTGATAAACATATTGAAGAATGAATAATTCTAAGTATATTTGTATTTTGCACATAATGTATTAATCAGAAAATATAGGGGAAACATTGTTTAAATAATTAATGATTAAAGTTCAGGTCGTGTACTTGTTAAACCGACTGTGTTTTCGGTTAATAGACAAAAATTATAAGGCACTTGCTGACATAGTAGAAAGTTTATTCATAGTTTATTGGAATATTCTCGAAAACAGTTGGGTAAAAATTGTTGTCGTGTTACGGAATTTTGAATCCTTCATTTAAAAAAAACTAAAATAATATTTTTAATCCTTAAATTCTAAGCATATTTGTTAAATTCATCAAATTGCTCCGCACCACAGCGACGAGTCCACAGATGTCGGCATCGCTGAACTGATAGTGACATCGTGATATCAAGTAAGTCAAATTTCATTCCCCATGAAGAAAAAGACTCGCCTTGCCCCCATACAGAAAGGGTTTAACTTTGTCCCCTCGATAAAGCTTGGAAAATATGATACAAACTTAAAAATTAGAAAAAACATTATATTTTTGTTTTTATATTTAGTCGGGTAAGGCGGAATAATTGTTAACAAGTTTCGAATATTTCTCTTTCAGGTCTCAATTTCAAAGTTTCAGTGCGTAAAAAAAATACTGTTAGACCCACTAATGAAACGGTTTACTCTTCTACTTCACAAATCCCCCATAATGAAAATTCCTACATTACCTTGTCTGTTTACAATTACCTGTCGTTTCTACATTTAATCTTGAGGCAACGGGGTAATTGTAAACACATTCTACTTGTGGTTTTTATACAAACGAAACCCTGATTGATAGTTTCATGAATTAAATAAATAAATCCGGGATTACCCGACAACGCCGGGGAATCATCTAGTAGAATATTATAGAAACGTACTGAATACCTCATTAATTCCATTGTACGACTAAACTGTGTATTATTGCGTATACAAAACTGGGAATATTAGAAAATATTATGTTTACGATTACCCCGTCCCGAGAAGAACGTCGGACAAATGTAAACATGGCACTTTGAGACCTCTAATACTCTTAGATGATAACATCAATGATTTTCTGTTGCCTCAATATATTACTGACAATAATAGACAACAAAAATATAATACCTGGGTCAAACCACACAAAACGATCCAGAGGTTAATTTTTTCAAATTTTGTGAAGTATAGGTTAAAATATATCATATGGGGCTGACAAAAAAATTACACCCGTTTTTTTTAAATCACAAATAATACATAAAATTCAACACCAAAGCAGTCTGGTGTTCAGTGATCATTTACAACATGACGCTCAAACTATTTATTCGTTCCAAACCCGCTTCAGCAAAAATATCAAGGGAACTGAACCTAATGAACAGTTGGCACATCCAGCCTTTACACAAGTAAGAATAAAACTTTCAACATATGTAATCACAAGAAAGATTTTCCTTTAAGTTAAAGGAGGTAATTGTTAAATGAATTTGAACAAATGGACATTAAAATTCTGATCAATTTAAAAACGAAAGAAATTGAATAAGTAGTATTGTGAAACTTATAATTTTCAAATATCTGTGGTCTGCTTCTAACTGCTATACACTTTAAATGACCGTTCATTTCGGAACGGGATGTCTTCTTTTAGAAACAACGTACATGACATAATAAAAACATTAAACAGTTTTTTGTGAAAAATGTAAGACAACCGTTTTTCGACTCAGACTACTTCATTCTGAGCATAATATAATACAGAAATTACAAAACCACAGTCATACAGCCACGAAGTATGAGAAATACTTTTTCCTCTTACTTGTGCTTTTCTTCATATTTGAGGTGCTGGAATTTTTTACTAGCTCAGCATACAACAGTATGTCCTAGTTTTTACAAACCTCGTACAAAATACTACAAGACTTGACATTTTCAGAAGTTTATCATCAGCCCCATTGGAGATATTTAAGCCTAAACTTGACAAAATTTGAAAAAATTCATTTCTCAAAAATCAAAAACAAGAATGAAAGTAAGAGTGTTGATATTTATTTGGGTAATGCTAATAATACGTATCTACACGCTACAAAAATATTAAACTGTATATACCACTCATTTTTTCACAATAAATTTGCGAAAAACGAAATTTGCTCAATTTTGATATACAAGTTTAGATGAATTTTTCTCATAGAAGTAACATACATAGACAAAATACATAATGAGAAAAGTTTAGACAATGAAATTTTATCTTTATAATAGTTTTTGTTTGAGTCTTATGGTTCTTGCGTAAACGTAAATGGTTGGACACCAGTTGTGTCAAAAATAAGTTTCGAAGTCCAGAATGACAAGGACCCCAGAGAAAATATTGGATATTTTTTAATGGTCGAGCGATCACTTTATTTATTTTTGGACCGCTTTGCATACAATGACCCAACTCTGAATGAATTGTCTTCTGCAATATAATAGATGCTGACCAATGACAGTTTTAACTGAAATGATATAACAAATTTTAAATAATATAACAAGTCTGTTCTGAATAATTAAATTTTCATATGTTTGGAATCCATCAGATGGATTGTAATATGTGATTCTCAGTGTCACCAAAATCTGCTGTCGTTGAAAAAAGTCTTGATACTCAAATTTAAGAATTAATAAAGCATTACCGGTTGCTCCAGACAAAAAATGACACCAAAATTTTTCATATTTAATTCTGCGTTTATCAGAGTGAATTATTAATTTTTACTGCATTCTATTTAAATTTTCTTGCAGGTTTAAAAAAGTGCCGGTTTTTCCACTCTTTGAATCGGAGAGCTGATTTTGAAAATTCATTGTTTAAAAATAGTTCGTTTGATCACAATCAAATTTTAATATGACTTAAAAATACTTATTGTTTAAAGGTTCACTGAGTTTGAAACTGATTTGATGTAAAATAAAAAGTTCTTGTCAAATTAGCACAGCTACGTTTTCTCGCTACTGTGTGGTCGTAGAAGAACAAAATTGGTCTTGTTGTGAAACTGATGATAATGTGTGGCAAAGTTTTAAGTAATATTTTACCTATGAGCTGTCAAATATTTTATGTCGATTCATATTTATTTGTCTGTGCGGAACCAGTGAATCCCAGCCATAGGGAGTGGCGGGGATTGTGCGGTGCTGCCGCGCTGACCGGTGCGCCACACGCAAACTGCACTCTGGAAGAAATGCTTCGAACACTCCGATAAAATAGAAAAAATATTATTGGGAATACGATGGACTAATAGAAGATGTGCCCTTTAATGAAATATTTAATGACAGGTCATCTGAATCATCTGACAGTGATTATGAAGACAGAAATTTTAGCAGGTTTATAAATTTGTAAATATTTTACATATGTAAAAATTGTAAATATGAAGAGTGCTTAGTAATTTAAAAACTTACTAAATATCTTGCAAATAGTATGCACGGCTGTAAAACCAGCTCACTATTTTTAAACCTGCAATTGGAGGTTCAAAGCCCAAAAGAAAGAAACGCAATGGGAAATGGTAAAAATTATTTTATTACATATAAATAAGAAGAAACCGATATATTTTAACACAAAATGTTGTTACATTAATGCATGGTTGTTTTGAGATACACAGCACTGACGCGCGGTAATTGTCCACCGCGGCAATGACGCGCGGGGTTCGGCCGGCCAGTTGATGGTGAATGATTGCGCTTTAGTGCGTGCACAGTCTCTTAAATATTTTTTTCGCTACAAAAACTACACTCTCCTGAATGTTTTATACTATTAAACAATTGAATATATGAGGCCAATAGTATCATAACAAGACCAATTTGTTCTTTTATGGTCACACAGAACCGAGAAAACACAGTTGTGCTAATTTGAGAAGAATATTTTTATTTTACGTCAAATCAGTTTCAAACTCGGCGAACCTTTAAGCAATAAGTGATTTTAGATCATATTAATATTTGAGTGTGATCAAACAAGTGGCTTCTAAGCAATGAATTTTCAAAGCCAGCTCTTTTATAGAAAGAAAAAACCGGTACTTTTTTTTCTTGCAATAAAGTTATATAGAATACTGAAGAAAATTTTAATTCACACTGAAAACATAGAATGAAATATGAAATATTTTGGTGTAACACTATTTTGAGAGGAGCGACGGGTTAAATTATCAGTTTTATTAACAATTTTATCAATGCTGAAACTCGAGTATCAAGACTTCTCTCCACGACAGTAGTTTTCACCACCCTTTAGTTTCCCTGTATCCCACAGCGGCAGTTATTTGCAGACCTGTACCCCTTGTTTACAATTACCTCGCTTCACCCGAAATCAAAACTGTGCATTTTATGCAGAAAATAACTCTTTACAATCATAAACCACACAAACTTTTGAACAACTTCCCTTCCTTCTTTTTTCGAAGAATAGCTAGTCCATGAGAGCGCCTTGCTTTTCTATAATTCAGCATTTTGGAAATGTTTGTCCAAAGATTGTCGAGAAAATTTGAAACTTAATTTCTTTATATTTTTTAATTGATGATAACTAATTTTACGTTTTTCACTTCGAAAACTTTCAGAAAATATGAACAAAATATTTAAAAACCACAAAACCACTGTTTTAGTTGTTTTTGCTTATTTTACGAAATACATGTTTCAATAAAAAATTCTGTTTTCAGCAAGAAACAAGACAAACTCTCCTATAATATATTCTTCTCGTACGGAGAATATTTTGCCCTTTAGAATGCACTGAACACTCCAGGACGTTCCCTAAATATTTTTGAGAAATTCTACAATTCTGTTCCCGTATGTTTTCATATACCTATTTACACATCTCGATTACGCGTTCTACACCCCAAAAAATACAAAAGAGAAATGTGAAAAACTGGCAAAAACACTTTTAAAAACAAGATGGTTGCTATTTTACTTTTGACGTAATAATAATCCATAAAAATTCATCAACCATAAATGAAAGTAATTAATTATTCTAAGAAGTGAAAATGACAAATAAAAATATATTTATTCATTTGACGAACATTGGTTGACGAATAATAAGTTATTATTCTATTTGACAAACATTGAGTGACGAATAATCAATTATTCCTTATTTGACGTAAATGAATGATGAATAAAAAAATTACTTGCTTAACCTACATTGAATAGTAAAATGTTATACACATGTCAGACGTACAATGAATAAAATGTTATTTTTTTCCGCGCTGAGTGGATGAGAAAGAAAAAGTTAATTTTTGTTCTTTTAATATAAAAACATGTAATTTGTTATGGTATAGTTATTTCTGGTAAAATGAATAACTATTAAAGCTATACTTTTCGTATTTGAAGGAATAATTAACTTGAATGCCAATGGTGGTCGAAAGGGATCTAATAACATAGACGTTGGCAAGCCCTAAAACTCCAGTTTAAAAAAATGGTAGTCATACTGAGTATGAAGTCATTTAAATCACTCTTTTAATTAATCCTAAATATCATAAACCTGTGTACTCAAGAATTAGATATTGGGATGTACTTCAAACTTTAATTACAAAATGAATTTATTAAAATCTTGCGTAGTTACGAGACTGATGGTAATAATATTTGACTGATGGTAATAATATTTATGTGTGACACAATTAAACAACTATCGTCTTCGTGTATCGAATCAGTTTTCATTTTATGCAAAATTTTTGCCTTTTGAGACGATCATTTCGTTCACCTAGAAATTCCAAACCGCTGAAATGAGACATGAGGGTAAATAATTCCGAGAAATAATCTATGTTCATCAAAATCGAATGAACAATCTCAGAAATTCTTTGATGCAGTCACATAGTATGCAGACTCTAACAAAATATTCCACAACATGCCGTCATAATACAGTCATATACAGCAATAGTCAAAACCTTCAGTTTTCCAGTTTATTTTGAGTGTCGCGGGAGCCTGATTTTTGCTTACTCCCTAGTAACCGTGCCCGATTTTTGTGAGAGGCATGTTCGCTATCTGTTTATTTCGTTTTATTTAATCTTTCTCCTAATTATCTGAAAAACAATACGTATAAATGAATAATAAATCCACACGCTCATAACGTATCGAGCAAAACTATAGTACGTACATAAACTTATGGTTCATTTTAATTTTGAGCAACAAACTGTACTAGTGGAGGTCCTGGAACTTCATTTGCAGTCGAGTAAACTAACGCATCATTTGGAACTTCGTCATCGTCCGTCACTGCGAATAATAAAACAAAGTGACCTTACCAATGCAAAAGGGATGCAAATAATAGAGGTTTTCTCATATATATTTACACGGAAAATGTTCACACAGAGCATACACTATACCGGAACAAAGGACACATAATAACCGCCCTATGACTCTTTTCTACTCTTCAGCTGCGAGCGGCAATGCTCCTCAAGTTCCCCGTACCCGAAGCGCAGTGCGCCCAGCGATCTATAAATAAATCAGCAGTTTTTGGAAAGTGATATCTTGGGTACCATTTCGCTGAATTACTCCTATATTGTATAACCACAAAGAGAAACATGTTTAGCAATATGCAGTAGCTCAAAATTCTTGAAATGAAAAGTTTTATTGACTCCGCTCACGTACATTTACAACTCTACGCAAAGAGCCTGACGACGACTTTTTATTATTTTATTTCTTAAAGGATAAATAATCATACTTAAAACATATGTAGTACTTCCTACACATCTATCAATCTTCAAAATACTTAGAACATAAGTCCAAATTTTTCAAAGTAAAGTAAGTTGTAAGAAATATATAACCATTCTGGCTGATCTATAAATAGATCGCTGGGCGTTAATGGGTTAATGTTGAATATGATGCACAACATGTAACCTATGTACGTGTATACATCAATTTCAACCCAAGATTTCATTTAAAGTTTATCAACGATATTATTTAATGTCAGAAGAGGTTGGAGCAGAGACACTGTCATATTGCGGCCACAAGTGAAGTTGAAGAAGCAAGCCTCCTGAATTTCAATTCTATAACATAGTACAAAGACAGTAAACTAGATTTATACATATCTCTCAGATACACACAACAACTACACCTTGCTCTTAAGGCCTGAGACGTGATATCAGCAAGAGCTTTGTTACCTCAGAGTTCAATTTTATATCATCAGTTTCACACGACATAGCACCCACGTTTGGCACAGACCACGCCTTCAGATTCACCGTAGGAAACATTCTGTACACTCATATATCATTCACACAGGTATAAATGCATTACTAGAACATAATATTATTAATTTTATTACTATTATCAATATCGATATGTAACTTGACAAACATTTACAGTGCAAAAGATTTTCTTTTCAAGACAAAATTATCTTCACTGTTCTCGTAGAGCATTCACGTTCATCAGTATAACTACCTACAATATTCGAGCTAGTTATTCATTGCAATACAAAAAATATTGTTTTTTATGTTATTCATTGTACTCAGAACAATAGAAACGAAATAAAAGAATACGTTATGTTTTATTTATTGCCGCACAACGAGAGAATAACTCGTTATGCTTAATTAGTTTGATTTAAATAGAATTTGCTTCAAATTTGCTTTAAACTCATTATTCTGTTTTATTTATTGGAATGAAATAATCACTTGTTATTCGGAATTTATTTAGTCAAATAGCTCTTGTAGTAAACCTCGTCGTGTCTCTTAATGCATTCACACGTTGCTAGCTGAGGGCAACCACCAATGACATGGTTAGTTGTTTCAGACTGGACTTGACATAACCTACATTGTTACCACTAGTGGTTTGCAATATATTTTTCGTATAATGCGGGGTGTTGACAACTTGAGTTGGCGCTAAAATAAATAGTGCCTCTATCTTTGGCTTCTAGATGTCACGTATCCGTTACCCATGCGTTTTTCCAATATTTACATTGTGTTCATTTAATCTTTTCTGGTACAATCCACGAAGCTTTTTGCATTTATGATTCGTTTTGAGGTTTTCGTGTGACAGTGTTTACATTTCAACTTTAACCATTTCTACTTCCGCATTGAGTGAGTTTCGCTGAATTTAGTCATTTTGAAATGCTCGCATATTCTTAGTTCTGATTATTCCAGAAATCTCTGTGTGGATTATATGATCTTTGGATGGAACGTGCATTATCATTTCATTATCAATATTTTCTAAAACGTATCTTGCCACATTATGGAGTTCTGGTATGCAGCATAGATTTGCCGCAGGGTCCTTGCTCTGTCTTTGTGGTATACATAGTTTCGTTCTCCATCGTATTTTGACTAGATACTTTACTGTACTGAAAAGAAAATTAACTTAGAAGTATGATTAAAGAACAACAATTCCAATTTTACTTTTCACATATAAAATTAAGAACTCAAGAGTTAACTCTCTAGAACATAGGAAAACTCAAGTTACAAAAATCGTCATAAAATTAATGGAGTAATTCAAGGGTACGTAACAATACGCATCACTTTCGAAATGTGTGCGAATTCCGAACAATTGGGACGATAAGTCTTGAATGCACAGCTTATTTAAAAAACCGAGACGTTGTATAAAAAACGGCCGGACGCTCACCGGGCACCCTTCAAACTACGACAAATCCGGGAAAATTTGGACGGTTTACTATGTTAGCATCTTTCTTCTTTTACAACTTACAACTCTTTAATAAGAGCTCTCTACTTTCATTCATCCATTCGAGCCGGATCTGCACTCCACTACTGAATCAGTCACGCTTCCCAATACCAAAATCTTTTTAAAAATTTTTGTTACCAATATCATTCTGTACCTCATAATACATTATTTCCTAATTTTTGATATTTTCATCACATATTATATTGTTCTCTTCAATTGATGAACATTTCTAACTTCCATGTGGTTTTATTTTCTTGATGGTTGTGCTTTGGACAATTTCTAAGCTCTTAGTCCTTTCTAACTTACCTTCCTTCATTACAGCTATTGCACTTACGTCTGTTCCAAATCACTGTTAATTTCACTGTTTCAAGTTTTCCCAATAGTTCCAACATTGACGGGTTTAGGAAGATAAAAATACAATAGTATCAGTCTGTGACTCGTCAGTCTCATTTAAACTAATGATTGTTATTTATCTTTACAATTTGCACTCTAAGGGTAACAAGAGGTAAAGTCCTCAGCGGTGGAAGAAAAAGTCAAATGAGACTTACACCACTTTCACTTCTCTATTTATGTATTTCTTTCTTAAAATATTGAAGAAATGGTCGCGTGGTCCTCCGTTGAAGAGAGATTCGTTGACTGCGAATATTTTATAGTAGTTCCAGCGAGCAGAGTTGTTACATTGTATGTACGAACATTCCTGCTTGTTCTAATGTCAGCCATGAACGTGCAGCTAATGATTTATACGAATAAAATTGTGTTTGCATGGAGTATTTTCATCTCCGTGAATGAATTATTACGTAGTATTTCTATTTCTATTTGTCACGTTGAAAGTCAGACTACTGCTTTATTATTTATAAAACTATTATAAAATATGTGAAAATATTGTCAAGTTTGATAGAAATACATATGATATACGACAAGAAACAATCTTTAGGGCAACAGATATGACCTGGTGTACATAAATTTCACGACTTTGAATATCGATAATATCTGGTGTATCGACATACTCAACCCTTTCTCAATTGTAGCTACTTATTGATGACCACTCTATCTATACTAACGCACGTTTTTTCCCCAAAACATGGTAAGTGCATGTACGAGAAAATATAAGTTAACTGACCTTTTAGCCCCTCCATACCCTAACTGAATGCAATTGTAACAATACTGCATTAGACTTGTGTTAACTTGAAGAGATTTTTACTTCCATTTACTTGTGTAAGGCTCCTTCCTTTCTCTTTCCTGACCTTCCTAGGTCACGTCTTGTTCTTTTCGATTCCGACGCCAGGGTATCTTTCATTTTCCTCTTTCTTCCTTTTTTTATAATGATATATGTAATGTTTTGAGATATGTTGATATTTCAGTTTTGAGTTGTAATTCAGGAGGGTTTTTAGTGGGTATGGTTGAGTCATTCGGTGAGTCCCACACGCGGGGAGAGTCATGTTGGCTCTCCCTAGCGCGTAACTGCATTTTCCCTACCTGTACAAGATTTTAGGACTCTAATAACCTCGATGTTGACGAGCCGTAAAGACCCACAAAAAAATGAAGAGATTTTGAGCTTATTATCAAACAATAAAGAAAAAATGTCGCAACCAAGCGAAGTTCTTCTACACTCTTGATAAAAACATAAACGTTTCCGCTGTTGGGTGGCGATGATATGACAGAGAAATAAGCTTTGAATGTGCCAGAGAAATGTGTTAGTCATCTAATTTATTGAAAAATACTTTAACACTGCTCTTTTCAGTTTTAGTGGAACATCCTCCGTTAGTAAAACTTCTGATGCGGTTTGTTAGTTGGTTGTAGTTTTCAGATTTCTGAACTACTACAAGAGCGGACCTATTCATAGATTTGTTTCCAAGTATAATAAGTGAAGATATTTCTTGCTTAATTTAATTTGTACTTATATTTCTCTAACTTACATTTCAACACCCCATCATACCTCAATAATTAGAGAAATACAAAAACAAAACTGCAATTTTCGAGAATAACAAATGTATGAAGACAAAATAAGGAATCTCATGCTTCATCATAATATTTTGACGTATTGTGACGTACGAAAATATTGTGGTTGAGTAACAAATAAAAGTCAAAATTTAATTTAACTTCTAGTAAGTGACAATAATTGTTGTCGTGTGAATGTAGGAACGAATCTACTGATTTCAACTACCCCTCCTATTGCTTCATTCCAGTTATAAACTGCGTAGAAATCATCTTCTCTGATAAAAATGGCATTTTCTACTGCGTCAAAATGGAAACCGGTTCAAAAAGGCATCCTAAAACCGCATTATTTGGTTTTAAAACCCGAAGTGTCAAGCATTTATGCACTATCCTATAGGTAATTGTTCAGTCCTATTTATAGTCGGAATATGATAAGTTAGAGATTAACTATAATTACGGTTACATTTTAGTCTTTTTGTTTGTTTTAAGTTCAAAAGTGGGGCATTACTAACAATGTTAAAAGATGAAATGAAATGAGAATTATTGTCACTGTTGATTCATCAATTGTTTGTCGATACAAATCAATAAAAATAAATTTATTGTTTAAAAAGGAGTTATAAACTGCTTATGACCCCGTGGAGAACAAAGTAGTTTACTCTCCGGATGCAAGCAAGGGACCATCCCATCAGTTCCGATCAATGACCCTAAGGCAGATGTGGATTGAAAAAATCAGCACTCTTCTTGGATAAGAATATTTAAGAATTGTGGTTGTACTGTTCATAATTAGAATTTACTTATTATCTTAAATATTCACATAGAAAATTAATAAATTATTATATTGTGCAGTAAATGTTGATATTCTTAAGGTTAATTGAGGATTTATCTTAAACTAAATTATCACTGAAAATTGTTTATTGAATATTTTTTGACATGAATATTTTATGAATATACGTGTTAATTCTAATATAATTCAGTTTCTTCTGATTTTCACTAACAAATATTGAATGAAAAATTATGAACATTTCGCAATAAAAATTAAATTACTGAAGTCAACATTTTATCTTCATATCATTTATCGTGGCACATGAGAGCAGGAATTTACCGAAGATGTTTAAGTGATATAAAATGTTTACAAATAATTTAGAATGTTTTAATGTACTTTTTACGATCAAACCCTTATAAAGAGCACCGTTGTAGAATTAACTTTAGAATATAAAAACATGTTATACTCACAACGCACATGAGAACGTAGCAAGTATTATCACAATATATCTATGAACAACTATTCACGTAAAAATATACACATTGCCAGCGAGAGAGATGTCGAATCACACTTTCTACCTCAATGCAACTCTGCGGCAACCAGTGACAAAGCCAGAGCAAACCCCATGTACACTACCAATTTACAAGTCACAAACGGAACTCACAAGATTACAGCTGTAACCAATCTTAGATACATTATAAGACTACGCTTTAATATTAATCATTAGATCAGGATGCGATACCCTGGACAGTTATTTCGTCGGTTATTATATTTCTGGGTTCCATTTTATGTCATCAGCTTAGCTCGATACAGCGCGTTTGGTACACACCACCCCTTCAGATTCTTTGTGGGAAACGCTCTGCTGATTTCTTATTTAAACACACATCGATACATAAAAGAAGTTTTGAAAGAAAGTTTTACAAATTAACAAAATTAAGAAGCGGCAAAGGTATGAAAAAGAGCGTAACCGAATATAATGAGTGAAAAGTCTCGTAATGTCTACCAAGATGGAAACGGGACAATAAAAAGAGACTCTGTAAATATAAATAAATAAATAAATAAATAAATACATTCCTAATACACAATATAATTTATATTATTACTTTTATTAATATCCACATATTGCTTGAAAAAAACATTCACTGTGTAACAGTGTTCTGTTCAAAACAAGTTATTCCTTGCAATACAAAAAGTATAGCTTTTTGTGTTATCAATTGTAACAAGAATAAAAATACCAAAACAATAGAATATCTAGTAATTTTTTTATTTATTGTTAATAATCCTGCTCTTCCGCGTGACCGTGACGGGAGTGAGATATTGGGATGGTCAGGTGATGGGATACTTGGTTTTAAATTATTAATTATCTCGAGTGTATAAGAGAAACATATCCGATCGAGCAGAGTTTTAACCCATCTTCCAGACTTCAGTGGTATTGTGGGAGATACGAAGCTACCATTAGACCACTCATGTCAGTAATGTTACTTTCTCATATACGTAGTATATAAAAACGTTCACGATTAAAAAATCGAAAGTGAGATTTAGATGGAAATATCCGTATTGGCGACCCCTGATTCTCAAAAAGTATTTTTTTTTGCATAACGTCCGTCCGTCTATACGTCTGTACGCAGCGATAATGAGTAAATAAATGAATCATTTTAATTCGCATTTCGTATTTACGACAGAATTTACTCGTCGATGCTCGAGCTCTATTTTTTTGACTTGAAAACAAAGGTCAAAGTACTCTTTTGAATGTTTCTCAAAAACGACTCCAACGATTTTGCTTAAATTTTCTGCACATACAATACCATTAGTATGCATTACATCCCCATTAGCGGTATTTCGCTGAAAAGTTTGGTAAAGGCGCAGTAAAATAATTTCTCTCTGCTACATTTACACATTATTTTACTGTTTCGAGAAGCTTCAATACTATTTTGCAGGGTAAATGGACCAAGCAAACGTAGAATACACTTTTGGTAAACTGAAATGAAAGCATAAAATACATAGGACGGCAAACGCATTGCAGATAGGAAAATACATTAATTTCTGTCCACAATGAAATAACTTTTACATAACATTTTTGCGATATTTCTAAGACTGATATGTCGCTAAATGTTTTGAAATAATATTCTGAATATTTATTTTACTTTCAAATAAAAGACAGTAATAACTTCATCTAGCGAATTTGAGCATGAATAGAGCACCGGAAGAGGACCACGCCAGAAACGACCTTTTCACAACAGTATCTTTTCTCACTCTATGATGCAGACGGAGAAACGTATATGAGAAAGTATGTGAAATAGTTTTGCACCTCTAGTACAAAAATATAATAATAATAATAATAATAACAAAATCACTGATGTCCGTAATGTTTATACGTTGAACGAATCGTGACCATTGCTAGAATCGTGTCTAATCACAAATGACAAAATTAAACTGTTGAATTTGTGGACTTCATACATAAGAATGTAATATAATTTTGTTAAAATTTCCTCCCTATCCGTTTTGTGCATTTTGCGCAGAAATGGATGAGAATGTAATTCGACTGGCAATAAAATTTAGGAGGGAGATAAACAATGAAAAATTGAATATTTCGACGACTACCAAAAAATTACAATGTTTTATTTTAAAATTTTCTAATTAACCATAGAAAAGTATACTTTGTGTCTAGAATATAAATTCGTTTCCCCCTTTTTCACAATTTTGAAGTAATTTTTTTTCGTCACTAAAAGGTCTCGCATAATCTTGCTCTTACAAATAAGAGAATTTTACAACCGTTTTCAATTTCTATTCCTCGTAGACTTCAAAGAATGCGAATATATATTTTTAATTTTATCCTCTCTCTTTCAAAAATTGTAAATTTAGAAAATGCTGGAAAACAAACTGATCAAAATTTGCCTGGTTGGTTGTAAAATTATAGACAACGAATACAAAATGATGCAAAATAAACATATTTTCCAACCACTTTCGATTTTTTTATATCTCGATAAAAATGGTTCCATGGTTATTTCAGTTTATAAATGAAAAATAGAAAATCTGGTTCAAGTTACCTCCCTCACAAAAAATTAGTAACAGTCGTTAAAAACGTGAACAAAACATTTTACTATACATAATATATATTGAATATGTATGATATATATGAAAGGGTGTTAAAATTTTGAAAAACACTACCGTTTGAACCCATTCCCTACCAAATATCTTGAAATGACGTAACACTCCGACTCATCCTCTATATATTTGGACAACAATAAAAAATTGAAATATGATGTTCGAATTACAGAAGAAATTACAAATGGACTAAAACAATTCACTGTTCAGAGATTTCGTCAAATTTCTTAAAACATTAAATATCGTAAAAATTGCGTGAGCCAAAGGTGAACCTTGCTCTTAGGGGGACATTTTTTTCTATTCTCCTATGAGTTGATCTACCATTTTTTTACACGTCAGCATATCCTTAAACGTAGATGCATTCTATCGGTATTTTGAGAAATGACATGTGTAGGAGGTATGATGTGCAAACTACTGATCGTTTTGAGGTGTAATGTTGTCTGTTGTAAATTTCTTATTGTTTGTAATATTTCGTCCAAATGTGCATTATCGAATGCTCCTCTCATTTATATAAATATTATATTCTCTTTCCTGTTCACAGATCATCTAACAGTCGAAGAACAGAATCTTCTGTGCCCGTCTCTTTCTTAATACATAATATCTATTATCCAAGTTTCCTTGCCGTTCCGAATAATACATTATCGTTTTTGTGATTTATATCTCAAATATCTTCCCCTTGGAGGGCATCAGAGGTATTGGTCCATACGACTCTGGTTTTCTTGGGTCTCTTGTCATATCTTTCATTCATGATAATACTCTGAGAATTTCCATACATCTGGAAGATATCCCTTTTGTACAAATATTATATTACTTCTACCAGCAATCCCCATAAAATTATATAGTAATCTTAACAACTCTTAGGTTATCCCATCTTTGCTTGGTACCTTTTTTTCTCTTCGTTCCTTCACCAATTTCCTCAATTCAGTCAGGATTATCCAGTTTTCTCTTCCTTCATCATCTCTTCCATAGCTCACTTCCTCATGTCATCTCCAAGTAAGATTCTCAGTATTATATTTCCTATCTCTTCCATGTTCACAGATGATGTGCCCATATTTCTACTCCATTTCTCCATCCTTGTCACCATATTCGCTGCTTATTTAAATCGGAGTAACGAACATGCTTTTCGTTTTTAAATTTTCTCAACCCTTATTCTTCACGTCCTTCACATCTACCTTAAACTCTATCTGCTTATTTATATATCTTCTGTACAATCTTGCCTTATCCATTCTCTTCTGTCTCCTCTTCGATAATTCCCTCTTGTTACTCTTTTTCTTACAAACCCCGGGCGTCATATCCATCCGCTTCCCCTCGTTTGTTCCACCTCGCTTTCTCTTTATTCTTTTAAAGTAAATTGATTTAAATTTCAAGTATAGATTCCTCCATATTCTTTCTCTCTACATTATTCGTCACCTCATCTCTATTTATTCTTTCCTCCCATTTTAAAAAATCAAATAACTCTTCTTCTTCTTCTCTCATCCGTCATGCATTTTTTGGCTTTTCCTTTTCTCCGTCACACTAACTGAATCCCCGCACGTTCTCTACTTACTTCATTCACAAACTTCCACATTTCTATCTAAAAATTTTGCATTTTTTCGTTATTTTCAAGTGACTATTACAGATTTATCAAGTGACTATATAAGTTTTCTGTCCATTTATATTTGTTAGCAGCCAAATGTTGTCCAATATTTGTTTGTCCACTGCCCGTCTTCGTTTATTCGTCACCCTGACACACATTCGTAGTCGAGAGATACTATACATATTACCACGTCCTCCTCATTTCTTTCTCGATTTTCTTCATTATTTCCATGCATTCCTTTATATCCTTAAAATATTGGCAATATGTATTCCCCGGAACAAAATTATATACCCTATAATGGAGCTGTATTTATCGAGAACCGGTACTCTCACTTCTGCATAGTTTACAATAGCTGCCGCCCACGGACTCTGCTTGCACAGTACCCTACTCTTTACCAATATGTATACCTAATTTAATAATTGCAATCGTGACCAATTAAAGATACTAGTGCGTAATATAGGTTATTATCAATGTTTAGCTGAGTATTTAACCTAAAATGAAATAATGGGAAATTCCCACGCTCTCTCCTCAATTTTATATTATAATTAATTATTATAATTATTTATTTTATATTATAATTATTTTATATTATTATAATTATAAGAAATTGACCAAGAAACCACTTTTGAGGTAAAAGATGAAATAAATCGAGGTAGAACCGGGTATGACAACGACACTTCAGTTGTAATTGAAAAATATTTCATGTAAATTAGGGAGTTCCTTTCCTTCTTAATTTTGAAATGCATTATTTATCAATTGTAAGAAATTTTCTCCGTTACACAGTTAGGGAAGAAATGGACTTCTTTTAATTTTTAGCTTATTTAGTATAATGAAGATAAAAAAATTAATTTCTTATTAAAATGTACATTAAAACTTTTTTGAATTACCTTCTTAACTAAATACTTCATTTACAAATCACTTAATAGTTTCCTCTCTGCACTTTCTCGATCAATGTCCTAGGTTTCAAATTCGAAAATATACTTTATGTTCGATGAATGACTAACCAAGGAAAAACTAGTGATTGAAAATAATTGTACACACCTTAGTCAGAATGACCACCATACTCATACGATTAATGTATTCTTTGCAACACATGTGCAGATTCATTTGATACTAATTGTACCAAGAACAAAAATAAATCAGAAAAAGGAAACGTTTTGAATTTAATTACTAAAAATAATTCATTCTCGACGGCAGCTCGAGTAAAGAATAACTTATTATTATTTGTACGTCGAGCAAGAGTGTCTTTTTATTCGTTATTACAAGTAATTTTGACAAATAAAAAATAGCTTTATTGTCGTCATTCACATTTAGTCGTATAAAATAATAACTTTTTATCCCTCATTCAATGTGGTTTGAATAAAGAATGACTTTTTATTCGTCATTAAATTTTAGTCGAATATAATAATAACTTTTTATTGCTCATTCAAGATGGAATAAAAGAATAATTTTCTTTTGGACATTCCATTTATGTTAAATAAAGAAAAAAAATTGGTTCGTTATTCAATGTTAATCTAATAAAATAATATATTTGTATTTGTAATTTATGTTCTTAAAATAAAAGAATAACTTGACTTTCGTCAATCAAAGTTCACCAAATCAAAAAATACATTTTTATTCGTAATTTTTGCAACGTAATACAATGAATTATTTTAATATGCTCTTATTCTTTTATTCAAAAGAATGATTTTTTCTGATTCTGAGCAATCCTGACCCCAGTGATATGACTTTTTTGGCAAAGAATCATTGACACCCTAGGACGATGAATGTTCGAGAAATTTGTTCTTGAACAAGCCAGTTTCGTTTGAAGCAAGGAAAGCATTTCTGTAATTCGGTCTTAACAAACACTATCGTTTCGTAGATATAAATGCAGGGAAATATTAAGATATTTAATTCCATAAATAAATGTTTTTCCAGAGTTTCGAGGGTGAGATTTAAAAATGATCCAAACAATTCTCATTTGAACTTTGGAAGTTTGGATGCTCTGAACGGAATTGCACCAGAAGATAATACCGTATCGTAAATGGGAGTAAACATTTGCAAATTATACGCAACGGAAAATTTGTAGACTAAATACTGTAACCAAGATTCTGAATGCGTAACACAATTTGCTTAATTTGGAATTTAGTTTATCAATATGTTATTTCCATTTGAGATTGGTTTTAATATGGAGACCTGAGAGTTTTGTTTTCATAACAGTTTTTAATTGTGTTCTGTTTAAAGAATGATAAGCCTGGGGTAAAGATTTTGTGATATTATTGTGAAATGACTGACACTGTTTTGTCAATATTTACGATGAGAAGATTTGTGTGAGTTTAGAAAAACTAGAATCCAGGAGCTCAACCGAAATTTAAAATCAGTTGGTTAAAGTGTATTAACTTCACACCGTATAAGAAATGATCACTAGATGGATTGGGATTACACATTAATATCCGACACAATAGTAAATTATTACAAACATAGCTTTTATGAAATAATATTTATAAGAATCTATTTTTTACAATCTATTTGTCTACTGTTGACTTTTTAATTGGCATACAAAGAATAACTACCAGGGTATGGTTATCATCAGTCATTTACTGTGCTCGTAATATTAGCTCAACTTGTCGCTAGCTTTGAAGTACAATGTTTCTTCACATAATCCTTCACGAAACAATAATTCATGTAAGAAATAAACGTTTTCTTTATTACATTAAGGTTCAACACCGCAGTCAAGTATCTCGGTGTTCAAATAGATACTCCACTTACTTGGAAACAACATATAGATAGCAAAATATCTGAAGCAAATCGTTGATTATATCAGCTCCGACCTATAACACAGCCCCTAAAGAAAGAAAATCTATACCAGAGACTCGGGTAAATGGATTCGACGTATTTTTTGATGCCGAAAACGATGTCGATGTCCCCAAAAAGATCCATCGTGGCAATTTTTAGTTATCGCCGAATTTCCTCAGCAGGTTTTAATGAAAAAAATGGCAATTTTACATGTAACGTGGAGGTGCATTGGTTGCAAAATCACGAAGAACATTATTTGTATTAGGATACATTAAAATTTTAAATAAAATTATCCGGGGTTCCCAACTATTGAAGTTTAATGTTTGATGGAAACACCGCATAAAGTGTAATAACTCGGATCATCCTATAACTTTGCCAGATGATGGAACAGAATACTCCAAGTAAAGTATCTTATAGGTGCGGAAGAGCCTGAATGTTCATTTTTTAATATATTTAGCATAAATTTCTCATATTCTAAGATATGTATTGTGTCAGTAAACGCGGGACAGGTTAAATTTAGTTTCCATCAGATTTTGCTTTCTCACTCCTGTAGGATCTGAATAATCATGGGTTATTTGCTTGGAAAATTATTTCTTTATTGTTCTTTGTCACTTTACCCTCTGCGACGCGTTATATGTAAAATTGCCATTCTTTCATTAAAACCTGCTGAGGTAATTCGGCGATAACTAAAAATTGCCACGATGGATCTTTCTGGGGACATTGGCATCGTTTTCGGCATCAAAAAAATACGTCGAATCCATATACCCGAGTCTCTAGTACAGAGATTTTTTTGTGGGCATGTGTAATCAACAGGCGAAAGCTTACAAGAAGAGACTGCGCTCTTACAATATTCAAAACTATCTTTCTGCCACTTCTAATGTATGCATGTCTCGTATGGTGTAATGTGGCCACCCACCTGATTACCAGAATTCAGCGCTTCCGGAATAAATATTTACGAATGCGCTATGATTCATCAGAAATTAAATGTTACATTCTGACTTAGGTATTCCTCCAATAGCATGAACCATTCTCAGACTTTCCATTCTTTTTTTAAAATCCTTCCTAACGTTCTCTATCCGGCTTACCATAATCTAGGCTCAGACACTCCAAACATTCCTCCGTATTCGTAGTAGATACCCCATGCACATTTTCTTCTCCCAATTTTCTGACATTAGATAACCACAGCGACATTTCTTTCACATATTTATTCCGTAAGTGGATTGTACACTTCATCTGAATCATTAAATAGTTCTTGGGAGGTGTCAAATGGGTGCTCCCGCCCATGTATTTCTCTTGGATAACAGGAAACTATTCAACCATTTTGTTGAGTCTCAAGGCTGACTGAATCAATTTTAAAAAATGCAATAAAAGTTGTTCACACAAGCAGTATCTTCATCACATGAGTGGAGAGCAGTACAGAATGTATGTTGAATCCCTCGTTGGTTGGTTGCCGAAACAAAATTTAACGTTAATTAGTAGATTTATATTTTGGGTCTGTTTTGAATTATGTCTAAAATTTACAAGCGTTCGCGAAATGCTGGCACCCAACATATAAACACCAGCATTTTAGAACCATTTAGATGAATTTTAACTCTTATTTTTCGGTTGATGCAAATAATTATAAATTTTTTATCATGTTATTTAAAAAATAAATGAGTAATTGGATTTTGAGCAGTTAAGACTTTGATTTTGTTTCAGTTAGGTACCTTAGTTCATTAGCTGTTCTTTTTTTGTTGCTTAAGGTCTTGAAGCCAACTGGCTCAGTTTATCGATTTTGAGAAATTCCTGCAGAGTAGTGGATCAGTATTTCTGATATGTGTGTCCGAGGAGGGTCGCAGAACAGGTTTTCTTGTATGTGTCGAAAATAAGTCAAAAAATATCAAAAAGTAATAAAATTAAATCATCAAATATCAAAATTAAATTAAATATTGAATATATTTTTTAAATATTATGTAGATGGAAGCAATTACCTTCCATGTCATCCCTTCGTGGAACTAATGATGTATTCAAATCTCCCGATTTTAACACTGTCCCAAGTGCATACAATTTTTACATTCGTGGGAAAAAATATTTGACTTGGTTTGACACGTTGTTTCATGAACGATTCCAAGTACTTCGGGGAGGGGGAGAACATAAATTTTTGCTGTCTTTTGTGAGATGTTGGTCCATTTATGTTGCATATTTCTATTGGTCACTACCCTACGGGGTCATATCTCCTAGAAGCATAGCATGTTTTTCTATGATATCAAATATTATTTTGGGTAGGTATCTTCTATATTATTCCAGTAAATTCTTTGTTTTTAATAAATTTAACTTATCGGTTCTATTCAAGTTTCATATTCTATATCTACAGTTCTATAAACATTTCCTTTTTCCCCTGCAAGCTGTGGAGATATTTTCCAGTTTGTAAAAATTTTCAACTTATTCAGCTGATGATCTGATCATTAGACCTACATCTTACATTCATTCTTAAAATCTAGTATTGCCAGGTATATTTACTTTACAGATATATTAAATAAAGATATATTGAATAAGATAATTAAACGTGAAAGGAAGACCGAGGCAGGTTCTGTGGGAACAAGGTTTCCAATGCGTAAGAGCTTTTAAAAGAGTTGACAGAGTGCTTGAGCAAATGGACGGGCAGAAGTGGCAGCGCATGACACACCATATACGCGAGTTTGAGTTCTTCAATTACTTCTTCCTGAGAATAAATTAAATCTCTTCAACTCCACAGTTACATGCTTTCTAATGCGCCAATGCTTCAATAATGTTAAAGAATTTACTGATTTTAATAAGAGAACTATGAGTTTCAATATCCCAATAAATATATTTTTATATGATTCCAGATAATGTAATGTGATGTTAATTTCTGTTATACTTAATCACTCCATTGCTCTAGTACTCTGAATACTGATTAAATAACAATTATTTTTTCATGTATGTTGTTTTTGTTCCTTTTTATTCATTTATTTCTAACAGTACGCAATCTTGGTACGGTTGTGTACAATATCTCTGTAGACTCATCATGGCCTAGTTTGTTCTCCGGTTTTCCTTCGGTTAGGAATGCTTTATTCATAGGCGGGAATGTCATTAATACTTTTGTTATTATTAATCTCGAATTTTTACTGCAATTAATATCTACTTTAAAAATAATAAATTAATAAATGGATATTACAACGTATTTGTTAAATAACTTCTTGTATTAGTATTAAATCCGCTTCTGCTCTTAGGCACTTGATCGGCATTGAGGGAGTGGTTCATTGCTTCTTTCCGGAGAGTTACTTAGTTTATTTCTTCCCACGCGGTTATACACAGTATGCAACTGCTTTTTTGATGATAAAGTTTCTTTGAATTTGAACGAAAAATAACAGAGAAACAGCACTGAATACTTCGTATATGGACACGGAAAACCAAACTTTTTCACGCATCCAGGAAGACGTTGGGGTAGGTCATTATTTATATGATGAAATGTTAAAATATTCGCCATGAAAGTTATATCTTTATTTTGTCTTTACAAGGTCATTGAACAAACTGTGAAATATACAAATAGTTCTATTCAAAAATTAAATAAAATGTCAATCTTCGAATACTACAAATGATAAGCCCCATGGCATAATCTGTCTTAGTGAATAATCGCATTCTGATACCTGTATTCGCGTTGAAGATCTTTGAGGTGTTCGCTTTAATTAACTCATCTGGTATGAGAAAGTTGTATTATTTTAATCAATTAATTTTTCAAAATATCATAGAGGTGAGAATTAAAATTTATTAGATACAATTGGTTTAATAATTTTTTTCTCAGTGCGTCAGAAAAGATGATAAGATTTAAAAGGAAGATTATATGCAATAAAAAATAAATATTGAACATAGCGACCGTGAAGAAACTCAGAAAACCGGCAGCCACGATGGTTTCTGGCCAAACAAAGCTATAAAATATAATTACAATTATTAAAATACCGCGTTAGGATCAAAACCATAACTGCATGAACTATGTAACTATAATATGATTGCAAGAGTAATTTGCAGAACAGTGTACTGTGTAAAGACAGGAACTAATTCAAAAAAAGAAAGTAAAAAACAATGAAAATTCAAACTAACACGAATTAAGGGCATCTTAATATGGGTCCTTGTGAAACCGGTAGAAAAAATCAAAAATCTCTGATTGGAAGGGAGTTTTTGGATTGATATCGACACAAAACCATGGGGATACGCATTCTTACGTTTTGTTTCAGTTTTTCCCTTGAAATTATCAGCAATATAATGTTGCGAAATTAAGAACTACTTTGCACATAATTCACAATATATCAAAAATAAATTTAAAATCTTTTGTGATATTGATAACTTGGTAGTCTATGGGTGTCTTAGAGTCCATTCTATAGTATTAGGAATGCTGTATAGACATGTACCTACAAGAGTTAAGTTTTAAGGTCCAAAATAGTTAAATCTATCATACGACCTTAATTGGACCCTTCACAATATTCATCGTTATATTTTCCTTTATCCCATATTTCAATCCCCTAAATATATTGGCGCCTTGAGAGGATATAAAAAACTAAGAGTTGAAATGTGGTATAAGGAAAAAAGTCATAAAATTATTCTAAACAGTCCAATTATGGCTGTATGATATATTTTACTATTCTATATTTAAAAATGGACTTATATAGTAGAGCTTAAGTTCCAAATAAAAAAATAACATTTTACTTTAAAATTTATTACCCAAAATACGTTATTGTAACGTCGTAGCAAAGACATTCTGTCAATTTGTGAATTGTTAATATTTCTTCGCATTTCACAAACCGAACACTGCTAAAGAAGATTACGCTAAGACGGAATTGCGACGAACTTGGGACCCACCCTAAGCCTCTTCAGTTATTGAGTTATTGTTTGAACGTACACCTTTCACTTCTAAGAAAGATACAATTGTTCTCGGAGAATGCGGCCTGCGACGTTGACCCGTGCGAGGGCCACTGGGATTTAGGTGTCCCTCAGAAAAGAAGAATTTTAAGACGTGGTGAATAAAGTACGTCGCCGGATGTAAAATAATGAGAGATTCTGAAAAGGGTGTTTGCGGGCGTCTATTTGACGCCAATGGCGGTACGTTTTCATGGCGGAGTCCCTGCGTTACTAGAAACCGAAGGGGTGAACAAGAAGAGTACTTACAAGGTGTGGTGGCGAAGGCATGGTTATTTGCTGATCACGTGACTTCCTCTGCTGTATATATTGGGAGGAGTGACGATCCTCGAGGACTTTTTACGGGGGAGTAGAGGTCCGCCGGCACGTGAGATGTGACCGGGCTAGACTAGGTCGTGGAGACCAGATGTTCGTTAGGCTGCTGCGGTAGTCTTAATGAAGTCATTACTAGTTGCGAGTGTCGTAACTTGTAACAGCAAGTTGTTGGGGAAAACAATTTATAATTTTGAAGGTTCATATAACCTGAGGGTTTTTACGATTTAGTTGTCTTTAACTACATTCTTCCACATGTAATTAATGCTTTCCGATAGCATTACTTGTGTAATAACAGATTTGATATGTATGAATGATTTTGGGAGTTTGTCTCCGTTTGTAAATTCAGATTTCTGTATAATTTGTATTAAATCATTATTTATTGTTATTACACGTGTGTTTGATTACTCGGGAAACCGAGCTGGTGGCAGCGAGGAAAACTACCATAGGAATTGTGATATTTATGTGGATCTCGCTTCTACCAAAAAGATACTACCATCGCGTAGGGCTTGAGATGAGATGTTACAGTTATCTTTGATTTTTAATGTTTCAAAATATTCCTGGAAGACCAGATTTTAAAGTATTAAAAATTCAATGCATTTTCTTTTATTAAAGGTAGTATGATTGACCTGTTTGTGAATATCCTGATTTTTTAAATTGAAGGACAAACTAAGATTTAGTGGGCAATTAACGTGTCAAATAACGCCCACCCCACAAAAACACATTTTTACTTGTGTGACTTGCGTCACGGTTCACGCACATATATATACATACTCATAGGAATATTCTGATAGAAAAAAAATTGTATGTGACTTTCATGTTTTATAAGGTTTACAATCCTTATGAATATATTATTGCCTTAAGCTCCTTATTTATCTAATGCGCTGAAATAAACACAGTATCTTTATTACCGCCCAAGACAAGTTTTTTTCAAAACGTGTAGTGACATGAATATTGTAAACTAGTCTAAGACATCACAACTAGTGTTTTTCAATTCATAAAGATATGTTGAATATTTCTATTGAATTGTGTTATCCATTTAATCGGTATTTACAGAAAAAAATGGAGTTAGAGTTAGGTGAGGGTTATTTGCCCACGTTACCTTATTATCTATCAACTCGTCTAATATAATTTGGACCTTCTGGGCTAATATTTGTGAAACCACCTTGTAGATGAAGGGTTTCTTAGGGATAAATCCTTTGAAGGGATGATTTTAAATAAATTCGCATATATTTTTCTAATTAATTCAATATAAAACCTATCATACGTTGTACAAATTTCATATAGATATATTTACCTTGCCTTTTCCGACAATAATGAAACTTATTCAACGAAAACTTTCGAAAAATTAGAGAACTCTAGTCAAACTAGAGACAATTCTTCTTTGAATTAAAACGGTGTAATTAATGATTCGTAGTTATTAATGAACAATAATTCACGAATGACTGTTATATTGACTATTTTAATATAGGCAGAATAAATAACATTATTGAATATTTTATAAATGGTTATGTGCTTGACTAGCGTCATACTACCAAAGTGGATTCTTACTACAATCTCAGGATATTCTTAATATTTCCTTCACTTTCAATTTTTTTTTTCTCTTCTACGTTTTTTTGTTTCTGAGACGCAAATATGTAAGAACAATAACATCCATAAATTATTATTAATGAGACTTAAAAACCTGTGCTGTATAATAAATGAATAGATATATACTACTGGTTTCCTCTTTCTGGTTGTGTGACTTGTTTCGTGTTCTTATCTTGAAGTTGAAAAATATCGCGAATAATACCTAATACAAAGGAAAATGAACTTTCTATTTTTATGAGGTGTACATTGAAGCATTATTTTACAAGAGACACAAAACACAGTTTGAACGCCAAAACATTACCGAAAATGATGGCAAAATCGTCATAGATGACATGTTTAATGTCGAAACTAATAATGCTTTAAAAATTATTTTTTTGAAATTAAATGTGTTTTGTTGAAACCGTTGTATGTGCCAAATAACTAAAATGTAGGAAATGTTCTATGAGCCAAAATGATTGCCAAAAACGCTCCAAGTACCACGGGTAGTCCCAAAAGTGTGTACGTGCGACGCCTTAAAACCATTTTGCCTCGCGTTACGACGAACTACTGAAAAAATTGTAAAAGTATGTATTATAATGTCCGTTTCCACGAATGACATTACTTAACGCACAACACACTACGAACCTACAAGTATAAGGAATAAACAATATGTCATAAGAGAAATATCTTAAGGAATAATTTTCAAAATGTGGATGTTACACAAATGTAAGGAGAACTTAATCAAAAGAATTGAAATTCAAACTTTACCGCTGGGTGTAAATAACACTGGCACCAAACGACGACAAACACTAGTGATAAAACATACAGCACGGATCTCGACTCTTAGAACAGTACCCATGTTAGTCTCGCAACGGTGTACACGCTTTACGCTAACTTTTGACCGTCATAGCTATTAAACTATCAACAGGAAGCGTTTAGCTAATTACCACAGCATGGGCGTTGCCAAGAATAACGTTTTAGCTGAAAAGACAATTCTTTTTTACACTTAGAAACTTTTCCATTTACAGGCATCCATTATGAATTACCTGTCCTTGTGAGTGCATATAAAAATCTATTGTTGAATTTTTGTCTAATTTTAGCAGTACAGATCTTCATCGATATCCCGCTGGAGGTGTTATAACTTATAATTTCTTCGTTACAATTAAACAACTGTGTAAGTGGGAATTCGAGAATGATAAAATAATTGCAGAATGGGAAGAAGAAGGGAAAAAGATATATTTTAGAGTGATTAAATATAATTTTGTCGTAACAGGGTGGGAAAATGATGTCTGTATCAAAAGAATGAAGGTAGAGATTTACTTTTGAATCTCTTCCAGGTTTTGAGTGAAAGTACAGTACATGACTAACTGAAAAATTTTATATTATGTTTCAGGATGGAGAGATGAAGTGTTCCTTGCAGACAATCTAATTACAGAAACTTGAAATGTTCCGCTCATTTTTAAAGTGATCACTATTTATTATTTTATTTAGAAGGAATACCACACTTATTGAGGGTCGTTTCTCTAGCGTAATAATACCGGAGTTTCTGGGAACAATATCACATTATCATATTTTATTAGCTCGAAAATAAAGTGGTTGTTTGAGTTTTGAACAAATGACAATTCATTTTCACATTTTATTCTGTTCACGTAACATCAATGAGCAAGAAGTTAGAATCAAAATGAGGCATGACTAAGAACTTAATTAGTAGCCAAACATAGGAGAAGCCAAGAGTTCTTATTTTTTTAGGAGTTGCCAAATATTTCGTATTTCTTTCATTAAGCGGATCGAGGAGTAAACGTTCCTTCGTTTTTTTATCAATTTGAGTCTTCCAGATTAGTGAAGTGTCAATACAGATACCAAGACATATTACGCTACAACATCACATGATTGTTGTGTTGTCCACGGTGATATCAGGTAATTGTATTCCTGTAAGATTTTTGATGATTATTTAGAACCTATTCTTGAGATTAAAAGGGATTTAATCGATGTTCAGATCGTTCCCTAAGCGATCCCAGTTCTTTGTTTCATATGTTCCTTCAGCGATTATGTTAGTTGTCCTTTCAATGACGTATATTTGTAATCACTCAAAGAATAAAATGGATTGTATTTATCAAGAAGTTTGTAATAAACAGTTAATACAACCGTTAATGTGTTTGACTGAATCATCCCTCATGTACTAGCGCCCTTTTAATCCCCCCTCCAGTCCACGAATAAAAATCTCCCTACCATTAATTATTTATTTTACAGACATCTCAATACCTAAGAATGAAATTACATACATCGTTACTTTTTATTCTTGGAGTGTGTTGATACATATTCTTATAACCAAGTGTTCAACTTCTAACACGGTTTATATCACAAAAAGTTAATTCAATTGTTTTATAGTCGTATAATTCAATGAAAATGGTCCAACTCATTCTATTGTTACAAGATCAGATAAAGGAGTAGTACTTTGTTACGTAAATTGATTGGTTTGACCAGTAATGTATCGATATTTCCTTGATGATTCATCAGTGGCAAAATAGAGCAGAGATGAGTGAGACTGAATCTGAAGTTTGTTAATTTTTCTGGTGATCAATTCTGTTGATCCATGATCCTCCGTATTTTTAACACCCCTCTTAGACAGGACATTCTTAAAGAAATAGCAACCATGAAACAGATAGCCACAGCTAAAGGGTACAATACATTGTTAATCGATAAATTGATCAACAGAGAAATCCACTAACTTTAGATTCAATCTCAGACATCACTTACACCCATTTCTCATGAACATCTGTCATTCACAAGCATTCCCTATATCGGTACAATTTCACAAAAAATAGCAAACGTTATTCGCAAAAACAGAAATCTCATTGTTACTGATAATTCCCTGAGGAAGCAGCTGCGTAAAGTCAAAGATCCCACCCCAAAATCATTTTTCATTACTTCTTCAGAATACTATGTCTTCTGAAGACATACGATTCCATATGACGTACAATTTTAATGAAACACAATGGGTTAATAGAGTAAAGAGTAATTTTAATGAAAAATAATATATTTGGAGAATATTTTAAATAAAATAGAAATACCATTTTTCAAACTTTCTCGAAACTGCAGTTGATAGGGAAATAAAAAAGCAATCGACGAACAAATTGTAGGTTAAAACGAGCATATGAAGAAAAAATTGTCCTACAAAAATTACCGTTCAATTCTTAAAGAGATTACGTATGTGCAATGTTCTAAATTATGTTTCTTTGCTTATAATTAATCAAAAAGATTGAATACATACTGTAAGAACATCGCCACAAGCTTCTAAATATTTCTTTAACTGCGTTGAGAACTGATGCATACAGTCTTCAGTCGTTGGCAATCCGAATATACTTTGAGAGGCCTCCCAATGAAAATAAGCGTCCTATCTTGTCATATCTTACTCCATCATGAGCCACTGATGTGATGTATCCTGTTATATATCACAAGGGCATATTATGACACGATCTAGTACCTGTCTCTGTGCGCAATTTCTTAGCTTCCTTATCAATAGTTTTTCTACTTATTCGATAACTTCCACAAATGTTCCATATAATGTAGTTCGCAACTTCTGAGAAGAGACGAGAATTTTTTCTATTCTAAATTAAATTCTTTAAAATAATTTTATCGGAATAGTAAGATTCCTATGAAAAATGGAGTTTTTTTAGATAAATAAACTGAATAGGAAATTCGACTTTTTCTATATTATGTGGCCAACAAAGATAGAAAATACTCAAGGGCTAATTGAACGACTGCATATATCCAATCACGGAACAAAATTATATTTCTTGATTGAAACCAAGAAAACTTCAGTTTCCTGACACATGCTTAATCGGACTTAGAGATCGATCATCAGTAGTCTATGAAAAGCCACTACATGATATGTTCACTACAACCATGAATACAAAATATCCATATGGTTCACTTCAAGCTATGCGAGTGACACGGAGCACTTTTGACCAAGATAGATTGGAGTAAATTGTTCGGCAGTTGAGCGCTCGCTCGATGAAGCTCTTCGCGGGGATTCGTCGCGTGACTGTCGGAGCGCGAGCGGCCGAGAGGCCCGATGTGAAACGGCAACGGGTGCATGTGCACAATGGCGGCTCACGTTGTGCACCGCTGCACAGCACTTGGGACGGTCGGTGCACTCTATCTGCGGTCGGTGATACGCGTAGATACTGGCGCACTTATCGCGCCCGCTTCCGGGATCGTAGCGCGGAGTTGGTTTTGCCAAGGACGAAGGCAATGTTTTGTGTTCCCACGAACAGAAAGTGGTTTTGCATAGGATGGAACCTTACGAAATACTATTTTTGAAATTCAAGTTGCTTGAGTATTTCTGTCAGTATATTTTGGGGTTGATACATCATTTGCGACTAAGCCATGAATTAAGTTTCCAGTAATAGTTCGGACAGTTCGTTGAAAAATGAGAAATATATCACGAAAACTATATTTTAATTTTATGATTCTTATTCCATACTTTAAAAAAAATATGGATGCCTGAGACGGGCTTCATCTGCAGCATGTGGGTTTTGATACGGCGTGGAATAATATTATATTATGTAGATTCCCATTCGCCATTTAATAAATCCGTACCATGCCACACTATATTCGCAATGTATTATTTTTTAACTCATGCAATAAATGCTTTATTGATAATTCATCAACTTTCCAATCGGGTTGATATTCCTCCAGAAACGCATAGTCCATTATATCTTGCTCTTGAGAACCAGTGACATGAACAGAAGCGAGAACAATATCGGAGTACACTTTCCATTGAGGACGCGCATGAGGTAGAGTATTTCCCTGTATTTTCTTTGTTAACTATAGGAGGATGTTTTGTTCAGAGGATGTCTCTACACATTATCATACTCAACGATTGAGATGCTATGCACCGCGTTAAGTAGAATCCGCTTTCCAATTCCCATCCGTGTGTTCAGCACACATCTCTAACTTGGTCTGTTTCAAACAGAATTGGCTTTGAACTTCAAACAAAGAAGGTTCTTGTCTATAACTATGTTCCCGTTACTGAGGTATTAAGAGCAAATTATCGTAATTATAATGGCAAAAGTGAGGAGCACAAACAAAGACTGAATTGTTGACCGTGAGCCCATAGATTTGAAAAGAAATCAGATTTTTCAATCGCCTCTTTTAATTGCTCATATACGAACAACACATTTTTAAGATGAAAATATTTTATGATCACCATAATCAATAGTTTTCGGTGTTCCAGTAATGAAAATACATAAGTAATTATATAAGATCTGAATGCATATAATTTTAAACGATCAGATCACACAAAAATCAATCTGCTTATTAGTTTAATGAGAAAAAAAGAGAAATCTATAAATACTAACGTTATAGATCGCGCAAATCGTAGGATCGGAGAAAAAACAATATTTTGATTTTATTTTTAATAGAAGGTCGTTTATGTGTATGGCATGGTTTATTCATATCGGTGATCGATGATTCGATCCCGGATCGTTTCAATATCGTGAATAATCTTACACGTTATAAAAGTACGAACCTAGGCGAGGGCATAAGGGGCGGTCCGCCCCGGGCCTCATTTAGTAAGGAGCCTCCAAATGGGTCACCAAAATTAAAATAAAGACGTTACATTGAACTAAAATATACTATAATTTTATTATAAGAGTAAAATAACTTATAGCTGATCTTATTCAATACGATCCCAATTTCATTTTATTTTACAGAATCCTTATAGCAACATGCAAACACGTTGGCGAGTGCCTGGAACAGGGGACTTCCAAAATGACTCCCGTCCCGGGTTTCATAAGTTGCGGGTACGCTACTGAATTATAATGTTATTTCTTTCCTATTCAACCTTCAAACAATATTAAATAAATTTATAACAAGTCCAAATCTATTATTTGATCTATTGCTGGTGTAATCTACCGATACGTCAGTATTTTTTTGCTTTTACTCCTAAAAAGAACAAAGATTCTGATAGAAGAATAGTGCCTACCTTTTTACAGAAGTAAGTTAATAACCCAATAATATAATACTACATCCCTTCCATATTGTCGCTATTAAGATTAAGAACAGGCTAATGTGATAAGATACGCGTACACAACACCACGTATTCAATAATTAAAGATGTTTGTAATTACATTCTTTACCAATTCTTCATGAAATACAGGTAAGTATATTTAAATCTTTTATTCGTCGATCTAATTCTCTTGGTGTTTTACATGAAGTATATAACATACATTTCCAACAGCTTAAAGGTTGGATTCTCCGGTTTCAATTAATTAAGATTTTTAAATTTTCGAAATAGAAATGTAAATATTAGAGTTTATTTAAAGTTGAAATACATTTACATGCCGTTAAATACAATACCATTCGTGGTTGTTGAGCATATTTGTATGCACAATAATGTTTGTAGCTGTTACACTACACCACAAGCCCAGATGCGATGTGGGTATTTTTTGGGTAGAAGCTGGATTCAACCATAAAACACATCCATAGGTAGAGTTCGCTGCCACCAGCTTGGTTTCCCAAGCAATCAAACACTCGTATAATAACAATAAAATATTTCTTTAATACAAGTTAAATTGAAAATCTGCGTATTTACAAACTTGAACGAACTCTCAAATCATAAATACAAGTATGAATTTGTCATTACACAGTTAATGCTATCTGAAAGCATCAATTACACAGAGATATGAATACTGGTGTTAACAATTAATTCGAAAATCTACCCAGATCATCCGAATCTCCAAAATTTACAAGTTGCTATCCCGAAATAACTTACTGTTCCAAGTCACGTCATTCGCGCCTAATAGCAATGTAATTGAATTATCGCAGCAATTCTCAGTGGTCTGACGACCAATACTAACCAGGTCACATCTCAAATAACCTGGGTACTTCCAAACACTCCGCAGAAGTCTGAAAGTCTCCGAGGATCTTCAATCCTCCCAATATATACGGAAGCGGAGGTCACGTGATCACGCATTCACTACCGCACTGAGCACTCTACATCATCTTGGTCACCCCTCAGCTTCTGAGAACACTGTGTCTTTACCGATATGCCAGCGTCCTTCTCGGGATGGCCATTATTTCAGCATCCTGTGGAAATATTATATTCAGACTGGCCACGCGCTTCTTCGACCAGGGGTGGCCAGCCCATATGATTTTGAGGGTCACTTTGGAAATGCATCATACCGCGGCCGCACATAAAATTATATATCCCCATATTAGATTAAGACCCACTATAGACAATTTTTGGAGTAAAAAAATTGAAACATAATGAGTTATTATTATTGTGTTTACTATTATTCTTACATGTAAACATAGATAATATAATAATAATAATGATACTAAACGCACATTGTAAAGAAATATATAACACTAAAAATGATAAATAAAAAAATACATAAATATAAATGAAACAAGAAAAAAATGAAATCATTAAAATTATTTATTTTACTAGTGCGGTATTTGTTTCTCCACTCTCTCACTTAGCTTTTGCAAATCGATCTCAATTTGGGTATTTGCACATCGTAACTGGTGTTGCAGGTTAGCGTCCGTTATGTTTGAGCGTGTTTTGTGTTTGGTCAATTTCATTTTCGTGAAAAACGATTAGCAGGTGTAAGTTGAACCAAAAGCGCTAACAACTTTTTGTGCCAGATATCTCAAATTCGAAAATTTCTCTTTTGTGATGTAAGTGTTATAAAAATCTATTTTTGATTCTGATATTTCAAAAATGTGTTTTAATTCAATATTGCACTGTAAGTCAACCAGTTCCATTTGGAGATATTCTGGGGCCACCTCGATTTCAACATGAAAGGGAGATGAATATATTTTTAAAATTTTGTTGTATTTGTCTAACTCTAAATGACTGAATCGGGTTTCAAAAACAGCTTTAAGTTTTTCTTATTTCTTTTGCATATTTGATGTAATTGTTACATTTTGATTTCTTAAATTCTTTCAACAATGGAAAGTGGTGAGCGTTATTACTTTTCAATTGCGATTCAAATAACATTTTTTTCTAAAATGCTTCGTTGTGATTAAATGTATCGATTATAAGGTTATATTTTCCTTGCAATGATATATTTAATTGATTGAGTTTTTCGACAATATCTACTAAAAAGCATAAATCCAATAACCACTCATCATTTCTCAATTCTGGTACAGGTCTTTGCTTGTCATTCATAAACAAGTCCATTTCTTCTCGTAACATAAAACCGCTGTAAACATTTTCCACGACATAACCATCTGACTTGACTGAAGTATACAACGTCACCATATTCAGAATCTAATTCTTTCAGGAACTCCTTAAATTGTTGATGCGGAAGTGCATGTGATCGAATGTAATTCACTGTTTTTATAACTACTTGCATAACAAGATCCATCGATAATACTTGGCCAAATTTGTTTTGTTGATAAATCATTATATTTAGAATTATAATTAAATCCTCTCTTTTGAAGCGGTTACTAGTTTTGTTGTCTATTTTATCGATTAGTAATTTTATAGCTCCCTTTTCTGTACCTATCATAGCAGGTGCTCCATCAGTGGATATTCCAGAAAGTTTTTCCAAATCCAAGTTGTTTTTGCATAAACAGTTTTCAACAGCATGGTAAATATCTTCTCCTGTTGTTGTACCTTTTAAACTTATCAAATTTAACATCTCTTCAGTTACTTGAAAATATTCATTTACTCCACGAAGGAACACTACAAGCTGAGCTGAGTCTGAAATGTCTGTGCTTTCGTCAAATGCCAAGGTAAAATATTTGAAATATCGAATTCTGTCGTGCAGTTATAAGATAATTTTATTTTAAATGTCATTAATTCGACGACACACTGTTTGCCGAGGTAGGCTAGGTTCGAAAACAGTTTACTTTTATCAGGCAAAATATCTTTCACAACAGCTTCCAAACATTCTTTCACAAATTCACCATCCGAAAATGTTTTCTTTTTTCTTTTTTTTGCAATCAAAAATGAAACAGGATAGCTTGCCTTAACAATATTGGAAGGTTGCTGTAATGCTGCACCAAATATTTTTTGTTGAGCCTTTAATTGCGATTTAAACTCCTTGAGCATCGATTGTTTCACTTCTTTATCGAACTTCAGATAATCCTTATATTTTGTTTCGTAATGCCTCTTAACATTATATTCCTTAAATACAGCAACGACCTCTCGGCAAATTAAACAAAATAATTTTGTATTTTGAACTATGAAGAAGTACTTTTCTTCCCATTCCTCGCTATACTTTCTATTTTCGTCCACTATTCTTCTTTTCTTTGCAGTCATACTGAAAGTAAGAGAGATATTAAATATACCTATTTTTAATTGTTAAATTAAAAGTCATTTTTACTTTAATAGGATCTGGCTGTTGTTGTTTTAAATATGTTGTTGAAGTACAGGTATATTAAAATAATTATCCTGCAGTCACAGCACACAAAACGAAACCAAAAAGCAAATTTTCACTTGAAACTGAGAGTCTGCTCTGCTATCAACAATCAACTGTGCCCAGAATAATTAAATTATATTCTGGGAACTCATAACTGTAAACTCATAAATAAAACAGGCAATATCTGCCATATATTCGCAAGAATATTATTTTAAAATCAAAGTTAATTTTTTCTCATAATTTCGACAGTTAATTTTTGAATATTTGGATGCACAAATAATGTATTTTTTTAATACATTGGGTTTTACTACTTTGGCCATTATAAAGTAAATATCTTTTGTAAAAGTGTGATGAATCTCGCGGGTCGGAAAAATGTTCAAGACAGGCCTCATGCGACACACGGTCCGCGGGATGGCCATCCCTGATCTAAACGATGGTGTGAGACAACAGGAAGATTTTTGCTATGAATATTAGCCTTATGTTCTTTAATTCTAGTCTTAAGTAGTCTTACTGAAAACAATATATAACAAAAATAACATAATTTTCTATATTTTACGCACTATAGAGCAATAAACGCAGTGCAGCAACTTCGATCTTCACTCTTCTGGATATCTCAATTTTCATAAATTTGTATTGCATCATCGGATGGGTTCAATGGAATTTTTATATTTCATCCTCAGTCACCAACTTCTAGTTTTGACACTTTTTATTTCTCTGACTCCCAGAGCGGCGCTCAGATCAATTGTTCTCATTTACCCATTGTTTACAATTTCCCCGTCTGACCCAATGCATTTCAACAAGCACATCATTGGTGAGTTATAAACAGAGAAAACAATGTCGCAAAGTCTAAAATTCGAACTATCGTAGAACATCCCCTGAAAATTTCGAATTAGAAAGTTCGATTTCACATGATCATAGGAAAGTGAAGGAGTCAAATTAAATATATTCAGGCAGTTAAGATCAATATATTATCAATTTAGTACCTCTTTTCACATAGGTTAAATCTTAAGTTCCCATGAATGGTGAAACGCTTTCACTACGAAGCAAACTGCAAAATAATCACCTATATTGATTCCTAGTGTAAGTTAAAAGTTTTGTAATTAAAATATATTTGCGATGTTATTTGAGTTCCCATTACTTCCTCTCGTAATTTATCTTTCATTTTTACTCATGTTTACTTGCTCATTCGCACTTCATCTTGAACTTAATTTCATTTTGGTGGCTCAGAAGAAATGTATTTGATACGTTTTTAATTTACTAAACCTATCAATGAATAGTTATAAGCCTATCACACAAGTAGATGTTCGTTCTTTGTATACCGAATTTCTGTTGAGTTGCTCTCCAAGTTCATTTATACAAATATACATTTATTTGCGTTAATAGTCTAAAAACACAACATACGTGTGGAATAATTTACCACATTATTAGTCTGTTGAAAAAAGATTCTTTACCCAAATAACTCCTACATTTCTTGAAACGAAAATGGGTACTGAAGGCAGATTACTTTTATTTCTATATTTCCTGTCAGTACGTAAAATACGCGAGAGTGAAGGGGAAATAATTATTATTTTTCAGAATTCTTGTCACAAATACATTCAATTGGAATTTTTTTCAGTCTGTGATAACAGTACAAATTCATAGAATGTTCAGGTCAGATAAAGCTAAATTAAGCACGTATTAATATAAGCTTTGTATTATTTCAACAGTTCGTTGTAACGAAAATATCAATCTGTTTCTAAAAAACCTTTCTTTCTGTATCGTTAGTTTAAGAATTGAATACGAAATAATAAATAAACAATTACATCATTCATCCTTGAAATTTAGAGTATCGTTGGCGAATGAATAAGAAAAATGAAATAAGAAAAATTAATAAGAAAGTAAGAGAGATCAAAGAAAACTTTCATATCCAAAAATCACTTCACTAAATGCATTTATGCAAATTTTGATGTTTACTTCTGTAGTATATATTTTGTTCGCTATTGATAATCGACGTGAAAACAGCAGTTGATGACATTAACTTTTTTCCGTCAGTTCTCACTTTAATCACAGTTTCCAAAACTGCATGCATTAGTTGTTTCTCGAATGTTTTAGTTGTCTTGGTTACACTTCACGTTGGTTATGGATAATAATATACCAGAGTGGTAACTTTCGGTCAGGTGAAAATGGCGACCAGCCGAGGACTCGAACCCGGGTTAGGTCTGGGTGGAAATGGTGTGGTGGTGTGGAAGGCGAACTGGTGGTGCAGTGGTTAACACCCTTGCGATCAAAGCAAGGGACCCGGGTTCGAGTCCCGGCTGGTCGCCATTTCCACCTGACCGAAAGTTATCACATATATTCCCCACGTGTAGGGTACACGGAAGAAATGTGTAAGAGTATATTAGTCTTTATAATAAAAAACAAAACCACCATTACTATTATTTTCCACATTATATTCGCTCTATCATTCTCATGATTGCTAAATTTGTTTGCGAAATGATTTTATTATAATTATACTATCATATATTAACAAGAGTACTTCCGTATAACATATTAGAACAACGTTCATTAAGTATAATGTTTTTAGTCTCGTTATACATTTTCAAACTTCACTACAATTTATTCACATCTTACTTAACTCAAACTGTTACTCAGCTCCTATTTCAATTCCCTAAAATAAAAGCGCTCAGTCATCAAAACGTTTAGGAAACACTGGGGGACATAGAGATGTTCTTTTTAAATCTTTTATGCGATCGCAGGACGATCAGCAATACCTTATCCAGTATCTAGAATGTAAGAAAAAAAGAAGATACGAGCAGTAGTATTTTCGTTCTTTTAAATTATGACTTAATGTCTAATCTGTAGGAATATTGGGGCATTTCGTAAAACTCGTATTAGCTACATAGTTAGCAACACATAGACTGGCGAGGTAGATGTTTTTCTGGTTCTAGGGAAGCAGGTGATTTGCACCACTATTCCTTCCACCACTGAGGACATTGCCTGTAGTTGTCATTAGCGTGCATTAGTGAAAAACAAAGTATTCTACCAGAGGTGATGTAAAAATCAGTAACATAATATTTTCAATGTATTCAGTCATAACTACTTTGTAATACGTTTACTTAACGTTATAATAATATTGCCTGACACAAAATATCTTCTGAATAATTTAAACAAGGACTGTGCATTTACCACACAATTGAATTCTCAGAAATGTTTTGCATCGTATACAGCGATCACCTTGCTCAAATTCTCCTTTTAAAATTACAATATTTTGGCATTCGTGGACTTGCGCATCAGTGGCTGACTTCCTATTTAAAAGATAGATATCAACAGATCGAAATATCATATACTAAAAACAAAGTACTTCTGCGTTGTCTTTCAGAAACAAAGCCACAAACTCGCGGAGTTCCCCAAAGTTCAATTCTCGGTCCTATTCTCTTATTATTGTATGTGAACGACATGTCGTCTCTCACATCAGATTGCAAAATGGTTCGTTTTGGTGATGACACTAATTTCCTAATTCCAAATTAAGTAAATTGTGTTACGCATTACGAATCTTAGTTAATATTGTTAGTCCACATATTTCCCGTTGCGTATATTTTGCAAATGTTTACTCCCATTTACGATACGGCGTCATCTTCTTGGGCAATTCCGGACAGAGCGTCCAAACTTTCAGAATTCAGAAGAGGTTAGTTCGGATAATTTGTAAATCTCACACCCAAATCTCTTGTAAACCTTTATTCAAGGAATTAAATATTTTTACACTTCCCTGCGTTTATATTTATGAAACGGTCGTGTTTGTCAAGACTGAATTACTGAAGCACAACCCTTGTTTCATACAAAACAGTTCACGAACACAATACTCGCAATTGGAGTAATATTCATCGTTCGAGAGTGTCAACCGCACTTTGCCAAAAAGGGCCGGATCATTCAGGAATCGTTCAGTATAATTCTCTGCCCAAAAATATAAGAGATATTAAATAATATCTTCAAATCCACTGTTAAAAGCTATCTTCTGCACCAGTGCTTCTACACTGGAAAAGAATGTATTGATTTTAATAAAAATTTAAGTCGTCTTGTACTTTATCACGCCATTGTTGTAGTACTTTCAAAATATCTGACAACAATTTCAAAACTATTTTTCTGCATGCTTGTATTATGTCTTATTATTCAAAGAAATTTAGTTGTATATGTACTCAACCCTTTTTTTGGTGTGCTTCATAAGAGGCAAGTCCGTATAAGAGAGTCATAAGAAAATGATTCGCCATCTTCTATTCTATTGACGACGGCGAGGGTCTTGAGAGTGAATACAGTTGGCGGGCCGTCATTTAAGTTCTTACATTGATTAATATGAGGGTCCAACCAAAACTGCACAAAACTCGATCGAATTTTAGATTTCAGATAAGTTTTGAAACGGTGGTATCCAGTGAATCGACTCCTCCTGACACATGGACATTTCTACATGGCGGATCCACTACAAGGGACAAATGCTTACTTTCCTGAAGATTTTCATCGTTGATAACTACAGAAAAGGAAATAGCAAACGTTTTTGATCATGTATGGAGATATGAAAAATATGGACCACTGGTATTTTCATTTTTTTTTTCACAAGCAGCTTATTATGTATTTAAACCTATTAATGTAATAAAGGTACATCAGAATATTTATGTTCAATTGTAAGTAACTAAGAAAATTTGGAGATAACCCTCCAAATGGAAGATTCAAGTTAATTTCAAGAAATGTTGTGGCTATATGTAGAATAAATGATCAATGCAAGATGTATTAAATAAACTCATGAAACTATCAATAGATTAGGGTGTCGCTAATTTTTATATATTCACCTTCTGGGGTGATCCGTTTGGAAAATCTCTCCGTATATCCTGTATATAAGCTGTTAGCTTGTAGCACAATCTCTCGTTTACATGTGAATAGTGAATAATTTCTTCATTGCTCTTAATTATCAAACACTAAATACATACATCATATCACACTAATTGGGGCACTATATAATTACTCTACTCTGGGGTCCCAATCTAGGGATCATCCCAATTTTAATCTTATGCAATTGAGGAAACCAAAGAAAAAAACCAAAGAAAAAACTTCAGTTGGAATGACGGCTGAAGGCCGAACACAAATATTAGATAATATAATACCCGTCTAAGATACAGAATAATTACAAAGAACACAAAATGTAGAAATAAGCAGAAAATATTCTAAAATATCGCTAAGAATATTACATTAAAATATTTAAGTCACAAGATTAAAAATTACAAAATTTATGATTTTAAAAAAACTTAAAACGCATTTAAATTTATTGTAGTAAAGTAGTAATTCTAACAGAAATAATTATTACATTTCTATTAGTTATAAGTTAATATTTGATCTAACGAAATAAATCATATGGCGTCTTGAAACATTTAATAGTTTTAATCCACATTTAAATGGATTTAACCACCCGTGGTTAAATATTAAGACCAAATAAAATACTTAATTTAAAGTGTATATATTTCCGAGAACTGTGAACAGCACAGTCCACAGAGAGAGTGTACAGCAGTCAAAGGACGCCATAAAGTTTTGTGCGTTCTGGAAATGCGTATCAATGAAAATGAACTTGATTAAATGCACTTGAGTACATTATTTCATGTAAGTAGTTTATTATTTTTAATATATTTACCTATGCAGTTATAATATTTAGGGTTCAACTGAATCCCATATAATAAAAAGCCCTCCGTGTAACTCACTCACTCATTTATATATCAGAACTATAAGATACTTCTACCAGTCGTATAAACGTGAAATATGGTATACTTATAGTTATAAAAATGCAATGAATGACAAAATTAAAAAAAATCGAGACTTTTAATTTTGAAGAACATTTTTCTGAGAATTATTATTACGCCAAGCAAGCGAGCATTAGCTTGTGGATGTGCCATGTAACTAAGCCAAAACCACCTCGATTACAAAAATATAGTAGAATGGTTGCGAATATCTGGTGAATCATATTGGGACTTATCGTGAATAGTGTATGTTCTCTAAGGTCTTATGGACGTGTTGAAGTATTGTGTGCTTTAATTTTACAATCAGATTATTATAAACACTATCTGTGTTTAAAAGTTTTGTGTATTTGTGCAAATAAAATGGCAAAAATGGATCTTTGTGCATATATTTGAAACGGCATATGAAGAGTAACATTGAATACTTTTGTAGTATTGAGATAAGATTGAAATTCGTTTTACCGTCCTTAAAAGTGCAAAAACGATATCCTTATGAATTACATAGTGGTTTTCTTTCAATAAGTCATAATTCATGTGTGCACTAGGTCGTGATTCGTATCGATTCATTGATTGATTTCAAATGTTTCTTTACGTTCTTAAAGAATTAAATTTCATGCAAAGAAACTGATTTTTACTATGTTAAAGAAGGTTAAGTTTATTTAGCTTTTATTTATTTATGTGTCGAATGAGTTATGTGATTTATACGCTGCGGTACGTATTTACATTTTATGTTCCTTGCATAGACAATCAGCAAAATACTATGGGAATATTTTTATTTATTTGTGTAATTTTAAGTCTCTTTACGATACAAAAGTTTAGTTAATGTTTCAAAGCTTGCGTGAAATAGTAATTATATCATTTTATGATCTATCTTTTATACGTATCATTACAAGCTAGTAGTTGTTATATCATTTGCATGGAGGTGGTGAATTGTTTACTCCTTGAATACACTTGGCCTTGAGTATTACCACTCAAAGAATAAATTATCAATATCCAATATAATAATATTGAGTATTTATAGAGATATAATATATTCGTAGTTTCATTTCGTACAAGTGTTTAAGTGTAGCACAGTGGCAAAACACAAGTTCTAGGCAAAATTTGTTTATTAATATAGACATTGGTAACGTTGGTAATAATACCAACAACTTAGACAACTTAGACTTAGTTTAAAATGTTTACGAGAGACAGGTATCAGGAATACATTCTTTTGAAAATTATTCATGATAATAAATACATACAATAAACCTATTTTCTGCTTTTAGATTAATGGTCACCTGGTAAACTCCGCGCACGATGATCTACGCGTTGAACCATTTTAATCTAGTAATAAGGATTTTTGCTCAAGATGGTTTGGCACGGGCGCAGTTCCCGAAGGGGTGGGTTGGGGGGAGGGGATTACACCTCAATGAGCGCAAGAGAGTCTCTTTGTATAAAACTAATTGTAACTGGGAAGAATTACAATGTCAAAATATAATACGAATTCATCGCATCCAGTAAATCAATCTTCATGAAATTGTAAATAATATTCTAAGATGTTAAAAAATGACTTTTTACGAATCTTGACTAAAGAAAACAATAGTTAAGCCTCAATTTCAGTTTAGGTTTTAGAATACAATGGTTTTAGGGCACGAGTGAAGTCCTCATAATTTTTCCTTCACTTGGGTTGAAATACTTTGTTAACTGTTGGTGGAAATCTCAAACAATAATTGACAATTACGTGTTGCAAATTATAAATATATTGATCAGGTCCATAAAATGTTAAGTCATAATTTGTTGTTATATTTGAATATTAAATAATCTGAGCGAATGATAAATTTTAATGACATGATGAATTCGTAAGTATACACCCACGCACGAACTAAACAAACGTGATAAAAATAATTCTGAATTTGAATTTTAAGGCTGTATGAAGAGAATACTTTTTGGATGAGGTGGAGCAAAATTCTTCCCTTCGTAACGAAGTCTCTCGTAAGTCAGGACTCCTCCCTTTATGCCTGGTCTTCGTCTGTTAAATTAAATTTAACGTGGTTCAGCGAGACAAACACCAGCCCCAGTATTTCCCACATGTATCTAGAGAAATTCCTTATTATACTTTTACTTAATGAGTTCTACGTAAATACTTGTTCAAAACATAATATAGACCCATTTGTTTTCTTTTCAAGTTTGTTTGGTGTAAGTATCAAACAACGAAGAAAATAATATTTTTGAGAAATAACAATAAAAAAAGTTTTTATGATAAATACTTATAAAAATACAGAAGTAATTATTTTATTTTGTCCTTTATCTAGGCAAAACTCATTTACACTACGTAAACTAAACTACGGTTGGGAACGATTGTGTACGGATAAATAAGAATCGTATGGGACAGAGCTTTATAATAGAATATGTTATGATTAATGTAAGATCAGTAGCGGGAGGTATCGTGCCTTGGTCACATTAATTTGATTTTACAATGTAAATAAAGAAATTTGTCACAAACCGACAATATTTATCGGTATAAAGTAATGTATTTACGGCGTGTTTTTATTAAGATACTTTTAATGAAAGAGAGCTATTCAAATTGTTGTTACCCGAGACAACATTATAAGCTGTAAAACCTTTTCAGCAGTACAAATATAAATCACATATCATACTTTCTTGGTTAAATAAATTAATAAATAATTTAATAATGAGAAGTTTTAAAATAAATGAAGATAAATTGAAATTGAAATCCTGCATATTTATTATTTAGAGCGTTTATTAATAGTTTTCTTTAAAATGAATTATATTTCATGTATTTTATTTGTTTACTAGCTGAGCATCCACAGTTTTGCTCGCGTGAATTCTATGTCTCTCCAATTTTTTTTTCATATCCTCATTGGTATCCACTGAGAATGTTATCCATTAATGTTGGAGGTTTGATAATATTGGTATGTATTCTCTGTTCGTTATTTTCACTGATAAAATTGAGAAAACATTTTTCGAAAGCACCAATTTCCCATTTCACACCCGTAGGAGTGAATTTTCGTAAAATCCTTTCTTAGTGGACATTTTTGATAATACTTTATGTCACGCTCTTCCCAACTCCCAACTCTAGCGACGTCGTGCACCACATGTGGTCTGAAGGGTACATAATGCTATTGGAAATACGAGTATTCATCTCAGAATACACAATATCCGTGGACTCGACCGTGATATCGGCCTTTTTACGTTATATTTACGTCTCGTTCTTTCCGCTCCCAGCTCTAAGAATACAATGCTCATATGTGATCTCATCTTGAACTTAACAGAATTGGTAGTTGAAACATCTCGTCAACACTAAAACTACATATCAGATGCATTTTAATTTTTTTTTTTACATTTCAATATTAGTTTTCAATTCTTTTTGTCCATAAACCCTCTTTCTCCCCCACATCCAAAGAGTTTCATGAGGGCTGAGGTATGACTTACACGATATCGGGATTTCACTATCAACTTAGCGACGCCGAAAATTATGCACTCGTCACTGGTATGTCATGTTCGATATTTTTTCATGGCATGCCCTTCCCTGGGGGTACCGGAATTCATAAGGGCTGATGTGAATTTTGACGTCTTTGAGAATGTCACTACTAATTTCATCGGCGCCGTAAACTACGATCTCAATATTAATATCGGTCACTTTCGATTATTTTACATTTCATTCCTTCTCACCCCAACACAAGGGGTGTTTATCCTTACAGGGGGTTTTCGTGTACTTATGTGGCAATGAGGGTGTCACTTCACTTCAGCTATCCCAAAAATAATTTATTCAACACTAATATCGGTCGTATTTTTATTATGTTTACCTTTCCTTCATTCCCACCTCTACTACACTGATTCTAGGCGTATATTATTTGCAATGTGAACTGATTGTGAACTTACAAAGCACTGGGGACGCTGTTATCTATGACAACGGTATCGAAAAGTATGGTTTGGAACCTAATATCGGATTTTGCATTATTTTACATGTCATATCCTTCTCACATCCTCCCCCAGGGGTGCACCTTAGGGGTGCAAGGGATATCCCCCCCAAAAGTGCTCCTTTTTTTTCATTTTGTCAGTCATCTGTATTAGGTTTGGTTGAAATTGCTCCAGACACTCTGGAGTTATGGTAGGATACATATATAAAACACTCCAATCCCCATTTCACCCCGTTGGGGATGGATTTTCGTAAAATTATTTCTTAGCGGATGTCTAAAGGTCACACTAAAAGGAACCTATCTGCCAAATTTCAAATTTGTATGTTTTGTAGTTTCTGATATTTCGTGATTAGTCAGGTAATTCGCTAATAATTTTTTAAAAAAATGCATGTTTGTACCTTTCACAGGTGTGAAATATATATAATAGATATAAAAACATTTGAATGCAACATTTTGTCAAAATTTCAAGTCAATCGACCGACTACTTTTGGAGTTTTGCGTGCACTAACATACGCTGGCTGAATTTTTATATTGAGAGAGTATCGCTTTTCTGCATAAATTGTCGTTCTCTGCGTGGGGATGCTAGCGTTTCAATCTTGTGTTTGTTTATTTAGCACATAGCTATGCCCTACTGTTATTCTTAACTTGATACTTTAAAGGCGTGATATATACAACGCGTTTCATGAAACCAATTCATTTAAATACTTTGGGAGATGCACTCCGATTTTTAACGAAACTTGCAAAAATGGTTTCATGCAATGCGACGATTCTTTTGGATTTTAGTGAGAAATGGTGAATATAATTAGGGAAGAAATGAAGTTCGAAAACTAGAGTTTAGTTCAAATAAAGTCAGAAAGAACTGTGGGAAACTATGAGTTAAAGTACTACTATATTTTCGTGAGAAATTTTACTTTGACTAAATAACGATCGCCAACCGGTAGTTCGTTGAAAATGTTTGTAGTAGGCATACGCAGAAACAACTTGGAATTAATTTCAACTTTTATTAAATTGAATACAGAAAATTAAAGAATAAGATGAGAGTTTCATGAAACGCGTTTCATCGTTGTGCACTAATATTAAGTTCGATTAGTAATGAATGGAACCAGATTATTATTCCTTTCCAGTCCTCATTAACAAGCAATTAGCTGGCTAATTTATGTCAACGTGAGTGGGGCATACTCTACTTAAGGACCTAGTATTTCTGGAAAGATATGCGCAGATGTGTTGATGTGAATTGTAAGTTTCCTTCCCGGGACTTTTATACATAACGCACCAAAAACATTTCTCGTCACTTTCAAACTGAAGCTAAGACAGAATCTCGGCACACTTCAATATCAGTCTCCTTAAGCGGAGCATTACTTTCTCTGTTCTTTTCCATTAATATTAGATTGTTAGGGATATCTTTGGGCTAATTCATCTAAAATAAGATCAGGATCGCCTGGCCGTGCAATAAACAGTACGTATTATATGCTGTTTACGTTTGAGGTACAATTGATCCTATCTAAAACCGAATATTCTTTATTGATTAGTATTTCTATGCAGAGCAACGGGATTAACAAGTTAAATATAATATTTTTTACACTGCCCATATTAGTGGGAATAAACCGATAAATAAAAAGGAAAAACTTCACTCGCTTTATTGTGGCAAACTTAATCAAAGTAGAACATAGTTGTCCATGAAGTGGGACCGTTTTCTCCAGCCCAAAATTGATTTTTCCCGTCTCTCACTTGGAAGAAATTACTAGTGGTCCAGGTACATCACGGACAACGTACGTTTCCTCCTCTACGAAGACTGGATCATTATGTAAACATTACATCTTACTTAATTGTTTAAGTTATTGTTCCTCTAAAGTTCTGCAAAAAAGTTAATTTTTAATTTCAATGCCTATCTCTTTGGAATTCAAGCTAATATAAGAAGTCATTCTTTTCCTCTATCATTCATGACCTCGTCAAACTTGTGAGCAAGGTTGTGTAATACTTTTTAGGTAACACCACCTAGATAGAAACATACTGATTGGTGAAGGAGGTTAAGTATTCCCTTGTTCCTTTCCTTTCTAACATAAATATTTAAACGATTATTACAGCGGGAGCGGGTAGCAAGTGATACCACGAAATTTTTCAAGCAAAATTCCACAATAACAAATGTTTTCCGTTTGTATTTAAAAGCATATTATCTTTAGATCTAACGGGAAGTATCATGCAATTCATCTCATTCCCAACAGTTTCCTACAGTTCATGTAGAAATAGTGGAAACAGATGTTGATATTGATGTTAGCATTACTTGTCATCCAAAACGTAGATTAACATGGTACAAAACATTAATTAAGCATAATTTATTTATCCATGAATATCTTATGAATAAAAGTGCCTAAGATACGACAGTGAGGGAGAATTGGTATCCACTCCTAATATACTGCACAGCGAAAAAGAGCGAGTTCGATCACCTCCCTGCCGAACTGGGCGAGGTTTTCAGCAAGGGTTTCCCCTTATCCTACCTAAACTTACCTTAGCTATGCAGGCATCACCTATAAAATAGACAACGTATTCAATATCAGACAAGTACACAATTTCACTAACTATACAATAATTTTTAATTCCAAAATCTTTGATTTTCCAGCAAAATCTATGATTTGGTTCAGAATCTTTGATTCCCCAGCAATACAAGATCTTTCCTTTCTAATTCCTTCACCAAAGTTTCTACAGTTAGGTGAATGAAGAGGCCTAATAGATTTAACCTCGCAATAAAATAAATGAAATGAAAACATAATCAGACGGGATTCTACATTCCAATATATTCTATAAGAAATACCGTATGATCGAAATATCGAGTTGTGTTTTGAAAAGTTGGAAACGAGATCGAAAAACGCAACTTTTGACGCAAACCGCAAGTCACTTGTGTAAAAGACAACGATTGGCAGCGGATTGAAAATATTTGTAATAATATAAATTTTGTAATTTTCAATTTTAAAGTCAATGCTTGGACATTAGACCAACCTGGAGAACAAGATCTGGGCAGAATGTCCAACAAATTAAGTGGTCGTGAACTCCAGACGAAGCAAATCGTGCAGAGATAGGACTTTTTCAAAATCCCGAAAAAGGCATAATTTTTTTTAATTCAAAAATTATTTTATGATTCTTGAACGTTTATAAGGTAATAACTTGGGAAAACTTGTCTTTGCCAAGTGACAGTCAAATTGCTGGCATGGTCGCGACGTGTTGGGGAAAGCACTGGAATTATCCATATATATCGTGGATATCTTGCAAAGTTCAGCCAATGGTATGGTCAATATCCATTCAACTTCACATATCTGTAATGGTGAAACATAGTTTGAGAGTGTGTTTATTCCGTTTTTATTGGATTTATCAGAGCCTTGTTATTCGCAAAAAATTGCTACTTTATCCATGTCCCAGGAAGTACTTTGGCTATTCTCCATTGAAATGGCTTCTCCGGGAGGTCCCTTTGCGATCAATTTATAGTCTCACAAAAAATATCTTCACTCAAGTAATTTCAAAAATCATGTTAAAATTTTCATCAAATGTTGAGAAGTTTTTGAATTCCGAAATTCCTCCAGTGTACAGTAAAGCACAGTACCTAATAATAAAATATTTAAACAATATTTCGTTTTACAGATTACATTTCATGCAAATTGTAAACAATTACATATCCCATGCTCTCTATATTGTTAGATTTTCATTGTAATGTAAACCTTTATGAACTCACATCATAACGAAAAAATTCAACATGAATATTATACGCATGAAAAGTAATCCAAATTTTATTCCAAAATTATTTGCATAAAAATGTGTAATTTAATGAAATTCCTAGGAAGCTTTTATGCGAGGAGATTGTTCATGAATAGTGTCTAAATGCGATAAAATGTTCTGATGCATGGTTAGCAATGTCTTATTTCTACAGTCATTGATAGTGTAGGATATTGTTAAAATAAATAATTTAATTTTTAGCTGCTATTATGTTGATATGTACAGGTAAATACTGAGACATTCTCTGCTTTTTACGAATGTCAAAAAAGGAGCGAAAATTCTTTTTAGTGGCATTATTTATGGATAGTTGAATTAATATACCGCGATATTTTAGAAAAATGGTTGGATTTATGGCGAAAAGTTCTTTGATGCTATGGTATGGAAATGACGCGGAATTGAGAGTGAATGCAGCACTGCATTACACCTATGTGAAGACGTCAGTAGCGAAAACGGTGCAAGCAAAGCGCACCGCTGGGTTTATGGTAGTAATAAACATGCAGACTAGAAGAAAACGAATTGTGTTAAGTCATGACGAACCTATTTTTGATGCTCGTCATATTTCGTATTCATAACCGATGCCATAATTGTACTGATTGAAGCACGAAAGAGAACTTACACACTTTCGAGGAAAGATCTCGGACAGGACTTCAATACCTAGCAAATTTGTCCACACTAATATAAATTCCTACAATAGTTTTAAAACATGAAAAGTAAAAAGAATATTATACAAACAAAAAAGTAAAGTACTGAGTTTGAGAATTTTATTTGACAGATTGTTTATGTCGTCTGCGAGTGGAATTAGCCGAACGACCAAGTTAAGCACATAGTTCAAAATCAGAAAGGACAGAAATTTGTTTCGGAATGCGATTTTCATGCTAAAATTACATATTAAAGTGGCAATGAGCTATTTACGACTTTTCTTTTATCGATAAATAGTGATTACGTAAATTGATGCCCTTTATTTACTATTTTCTCGATTCTTTGTAAAATATACTTCGAAAATTATTTCAGAAACGCGTCTTTTCGAGATTCAATTAAGTTAAATGTAAAAATAATTACATAAAAGACGATAACAAATAGAGTGGCTGTATATTACGCTTAAATTCAAATAACTAATGAATAGTTGCATTCGCTTTTTCAATTTTAATATTTTTGCTTTCCCAAATACTGTCCGACAGTCAACAAGTCATTTTGGGAACACAATCATAGTTTGACGAAATATATCCTTGATATTATATAGTTGATATCATATTAAACTACAACAAAATACTCTTTGAATGTTCAAAATATAATACCTTCCATTGTAAACTCAAACAACATCGTACTGAGAATAAAATATCATGGGAATTAGAAAATTAAAGACATATAGCAGTGAAGTATGTCGATACTTTTATCATATTCTTCAAATTTGAGATGGTGTACCTTTTTTCCTGGATCAATAAAGAAGTTAATAATCTTATTTCTCTAACCTCATACAACACACTGTAATCTGTGCCATTTTCAGAATTTTACCATCTGCTCCATCGGCGGTAATTAAGCGTAAACTTCTTTCACTTTTCAAAAATTTATAAAAACCAAAGAATAAATGTATTAACAATGATACTTATTGGGGTAATTCTCCTAATATGCAAATAAAACTACAAAAAATATCAACTTAGAGTATATTTTTCTCATTTTTACGAGAAAAAAAAGTGAAATCATCTCAATTTTGATAACCAAAACCAGATGAACGTTTGACACAAAAAATGTTATTAGCAATGATTTTCTAGAAGTTTGATATTTTTAAGATCAATAGTTCATACGATGAGTTTTAATGTAAATGTAAAAAGAACCAGAACATTAAGAACATGCTGGGAGACAAAAGTGGTGGCCGTGCGCGAACGGTTTGAGTATATTTTTATTTTTTTGGAAACGAAAACGGGTTAGAACTCCTAAAGTATTACATGTAACTTCCAAACCCGTGAGCTTAGCTTGGGAAAGTCGTCAGAGGTCGAGTTCTAAATTCGGCCCACTCAAGTTTTTAAATTCGTTCCGGATTAAATCACTCTTATATTACAAATCTTAGTTATTCTATGTAGGTGGGAGGGAGGATAAATTTAGCGGTGTAAATCTTTTTTCTTTCTAATATGTGGCATTTGGTATTATAATTATTACTACGTAGTCTAACTTTGCACACTGAAATTCAATTTAGGGTCATTTTGTTTTTCTCAGTCAGGGGTACCCTTTCTCAATTGGTTATTCTAGCGCTTCTATACAGCTGTTGCTAGTTGTCACTTCTCCGAGATATGCAGTATTTAAAAGTGCGTAACATCGACTTTTGCCTTCGTCAGCCATGTAGATATGAAGGAATGATACTTTACAAAGGAATTACGAACGTTATAAAGAAGGCAAGTTACTCGCTGAGATTATACATGAAAAACAATCTCTGATACAAAATGCTTCCGGAAATAACAAAATATATATTTGTAGCTTATGACTGAGATAATTACTGAGATATGTGAAGCAGTTTAAATTATAGTAACATGATTTGGAAAATTTAATGAAATGTCATTAGAGAATTTGAAATTGGTATGTGCTTTCGGAGGTATACCCTTGAATAGTTATGCAACTCTTATTTCCAATTAATCGTTTAAAGTTTCCAATACAAAGAATTCATTTAGCGTGGTTTTGAATTCACATAAAAAGCATTCCAATCTTAAGTGATGTCTAGGGGTCACAATCTGTACCTCATATAATTCACGGTTTATTTTTGTAATTATGATATTAAAAAATTTTGCTTTCACTTTATATGGGTGTCTACAACAAGTTATTTAAGTGAGGTGTTGAATGGGGCCAAAGTATAGGAGAGGAGTTATAATGTAAGAGAATCACCGTAAATATTTATATAGATAATAATGAAAATAGTTTTTTTTACGAGTATCCAAGTTAAATTGTAAGCCGACCATACTATTGATTTACAAGAATGAAACTTCATATTTTAAGCAACATATTAATGTAGTAGATTTATTTGTATGATATAAGAACACATTTTTGTTTCGTAAATTTATTTTAAAAAACATGTGGGCCTTAACGGGACACTTCCTCTTTGATCACTATAGGACACTTCATTATTCATTTAGAAGAACCTTAAAAATGGTCATTTTACAAAAAAAAATACTCTCAAGCTCTTTACTCGATGTTGACCTTTGGTTACTGAAGACTTTGTTTTAATTGAATTTAACAATACATTTATTTTGTTGGTCAAATTGTCAGTCTTAAGGAAGAAAATCTTTATTTCAAAGTAAGTTTTTTAAGGAATGGCTTTAAGTACGTGTGATCATTTTCTTTTCGAAATGTCTGACAAAATCAATTTCAGTTAATAATATAAAAATGATTATGCTAAACTGTTTATTGACTCAAAATTTATGGACATTTACATTTTTAATTGTAAGTTACCTGTTGGGTAATATTTGCTTTGCATTATACGAAGGAACTCTGATTTAACTGAACCCGAGTGTATTCATTAATAAATTAATTTAATGGAATCTTACTTATGCTTTTCTTTATCTCATTGTGGACCTCTCAGAGGTCACTAAGAGTCACTTTTAGTGTTAGTATTTATTACGATAACAATGAATATAAGAACTATTGATAATAATAAAAATCCTAAACCTATAACCCAGAAATATTGGTAAGAAAATCATAAACTTCATAAAAAATGAAATAATTTTGTGATTTTTGTTACCTTGTGACTCAGCTTCATATAATTTATATTCCTATTCAGCTTACTTTAAACAAAATTCATTTATATTTGAAAGTAAAAATAAGTTTTACTGCCAGTCTGCAACAAGAAGTTTTATATCGGAAGTGAATAAGCCACTTAAGAGATTTTTTCAAGTAAAATAAAAGAAGCGGTAAGCTCTCCTTGCCCCGCTCTCTCTGCCCTCACGACGTTCCTGTTTTCACAAGGCCACTGATTTTTTAATTTACTGTTTTGAAATAGAGGGAGTAGAATAACAATACGGCACTACGTTGTTAGTTACCGTACAATGGGCTTACTCACACTAAAACCAACGCTTTCCCAGCTTAAACTAAGGCATAGCTTTTACTTAACACAATTGTTAATAGTGATAAACGACAAAAATAGATGAACTATAAATGCCTAAAATCACTATGTGCAGTATTTATGTGTAGTAAACGTTCTTCAAAACACTCTTATATCTAAAATACCTATTTTACAATGAATTTTAATAATTAGGGCAAATATAGGAAAGCTAATCAATAGAAAAGTTGCATGGTGCATACGATGCCCACTTTCTTACTTTTCGTGTCTTTTTTGTTCATGCAACGAACCACCCCTGATTAGATTGAAAATATTAGTAGAACGAATTGCTCCAGCATTTTTTGTATAATCCGCATTTGCGATATCGCATTTATGTATCAATCATAGTCTAGCCCCTGTACTTTTTAGTATATACAGCTACAGGTACCTCTTGTCTTCGCCGAGTATCGTAGTTATTACATAACTGCACACTAATTTTTTTTAATTGCATCATACTCAACTTATCTTGCTGCATATTCATTCATAATTTTCTTATTCATTGGTCATCAGATGTGTTTAAAAATATAACCAAATATTTTTTCAGTCCTTTCTCATATCTCAGGTAGGATTTTAAGAACTAGTTGAGATTAATTATTTGTCAGTATTGTATTGAAGTTATTTTAAATACGATCGAAATAAAGAGTTAAACAGAAGAGTTAACAAAATTTCATAGCACGTTATTCAAATTCTCAGTTCTTTGTCAACAGTTATTAATTAATTAGCTAAATTTATTCGAAGAACGAATTGAATGCTACACTGGAGAGTAAATATTCTAAAGTGTAGACCTAAGGAAAGGGATTGGGCTAAAAAAAAATTAAAAATCGGACTTCGAAATAGTATATTATTGTTGGCTGAAATGGCTCATTTCCGTGAATGTCCTGTGTACTTTTTTTGCATCTATGCAGAATTTTGCATGGAAGTATACGCGCAATAAAATAGCTTGCCTTTGGTACACTGCTGCATAAGGTTACATATTCAAAACCTATTGAAATTATTTTTCAACATGTACTAAGCAGGGGGATAATAGAGTTAAGAAAACTGAAACCAAGGATGAGAGATAGAAACGATCGCAAAAACCAGAAATTAAATACTAAATTATATCGACGAGATAGATCTGTCATGACTTTTATGAAACACATGACCGAAAATGCTTCAATGCAATGCAAGTATTTTCTCTAATATTATTATACAAAACATAAGAATAAACGACAACTTAACAACATTGCATAAAAAGATTTTTCTCCTTAAAAGGCCTGTAAATGCTATAAAGCGAAGGAATGGGCTTTATTCTATTGAATGACTTCTAATTAATCCCTTCGGCTCTAAAATGCATTACCGTGATCTATTTCCCAGAGCTCCCACAAAAGACATTTTTTAATCAATTTTTCATAGCTTGCGTAGAAATGTGTCTGTCAGACAACTGAAATTCCTTTTGCAAAACAACTAAAAATGTCTGATGAACACAAGAAAAGTGAATATCAATTTAATAAGAAGGAAACACGTGTTGGAGAAATGAGAGTGGAGTTTTGTTACACTAGTTCTTCATAAATGAGAGTTCATTACATCATACAATGATATTAATGTTGATAGTATGATAATAGTACTCTGTACATTGAAATATTATTGTTCGATGTCTATAAAAAGCAAATTTTACGTCAATCACGATAGTGTTATGTGAGTTTGTTGATCTCGTGTTGTATTAAAGAAATGGTGAACTGGTAGGAACTACAAAGAAAATTAAATAATTGTCATCTACATAGTTAAAGGCAATTTTCAATTTCACTATTTTATTTCACAAAAGAAAAAACATCTCATACATGCATATAAGTACATTACGTTATGAAGCCATCAAGGTGTGACCACCTTTTCTGAGACACTGTGATTACAAGGTACCATATTTCAAATTTGACTCTTGACCAAATATTTCCAATTTTTCTTTTCCTGTTATTCCTTCCCTTATTTTCATGACAGATATGTAGGAGATCCATGTGCATTTCTTCTACTTTCTACTCTGTTGTCACATGTATCAATTTCTAATATTCCTTTCATAAAGTATATTGCAGCTGTTTGCTCCAATCCACTTTTACGCATTCATTCTCTTCCGTGGTCATTATTGTTTGATTCCTCTATTTCAGTGCATATTCCTGCATTGTCAATATCTACTCCGTGTACCACTCACCAATTTACAAGAGGAACCCCTACTCAGTTATTACTCGGCGTTAAATCAATGATCGATTCACCTCGTGATCCAATATTTGTATTTTCTCCGTATAATTCAACTGTAACCCGTTCTTTAAAGTAAATTTTTCCACAACACGGTCTCTTAAGATAGTGCGTTTATCCCCCCATAACAGTGATTGAGTATTGGAATCTAAACAAAATATATCCATGTCTAAATTCTCGCAAAATATTAACTAAAATATTGATATACTGCATTGACTCACTAAATTTACAATATATTTTATCAACTATAATTTCTATCCGTCCTTTTTGAATTTAAAATTTCGGACAATTTCCCTTTGTATACTTTCGTTTTACCATTACTTTTAAATTCACATCTGCTATGTACATTGCTGACCATGAATTTTCTTCCATCATTACTTTATGCCGCAATGGTGTATAAACTGGCCACCCTAGCTCGTTTAGTTGCCCCTGAATACAGCCTATATCAATTCCTTGTATCTGCATATAGTTCCTAAACTCTCTTGTTTCCGTCCCATTACGCCATATGTTTTGTTGTAGAAGTTTAAGTGCCATAATTTGTGTTACTTTCCATTATTCTCTGCGCTACGCTGTATTCCAAACAATCTTTTTCTAAAACAGAATGTCCTGAAGGCATATTTTGCCTCTTACAATTTGCACACACAGGTTCCTCCGAATGTTTTGTACTATTTTATAATTATGTCCATCTTCTCCACAATGTCCACAAGTATCTGTCTTCTCTCGTCATACAACACCGATACACCCATTTATATGACATCTGCAACGTCGTAGGGGCGTTATATCATCTGTAGCTTTTGAACTCCCCATATAGCTTTTTCTTAATTTCCATGACTTTGAATATACGTGATGGCGCTTCCATTATCCAATTTTCTTTCGTGTCCTTTCCCTATGTACGAACCCCTTCTGTTTCCAAATTACAGCTGTTTTTCCAAATTTCCACGTTTCTCCGTGACAAATTTTTTCCAGGTAGTTACGCCCCTAGGTCCCCGAAGTTGATAGTAGGATGGTGGTTACGCCTCGGCACCCACTTACCAAGTTTCATAAAGGACCCCCCAGTTAAGTTCTAGGGACAAAAATGTATTATCGCACGTATATCGTGCCAGTTGACACTCGATGGCAGCGCTGCTACTCATACCAATAATCACCACTATGAGGATCCCAACATACATTAGTGTAACAAGGAGTGGCCATTTGGGAGAAAGAATGCCATAATTTAATCTCCCAGGAATGGCGGCTTTTCACGAGACTGTGATTTTAACCGCATTGAACTTTAAATTCTTCTATGAAGCTACTGCCTCAAGCGATCTCTACAAAAACTGCTGTAATGTGAATAATTACAATTCTCGTCTGCTGTTAAAACTTCATATCAAACCCTGCTCTAGTTCGGCTATTATTAAATTTCATTGGTGTCAGAGCACGACTATTTTACGCTATCTCCATCATAAATATATGAAATTTTCATAAACGTCTTTCTGCGGGCACCTGAATGCGTCTTCTTCATATGTGTAACAGCTGTTATCCACTTATGAGCCAGGAAAAGCTTTAAATGCATTAACACCACGCCTCTCATAATGGACACACACTCTACATTTAAATTTCAAATAATTATAACTTCAAAATATGCAACATAATGTCTACAAACTGTGATAATATACTAAAAATGTCTTCTAGTTTTAATCTAGATCTTCCATACTTACAAAAATACAAAGATAAATGTCACGTACTATGTTATTTTAAAAACTGACAAAACCCGGGATTATCATATATTCGCAACAAATTTTCATTAATAATTCAACCCCTAACGAAATGATTTGCGTGAAATTTCGTAGAAATACTCAGAAAAATGTCCTCTTCAACCAAGTACCCACTAGAAATTATTGACTCACAATAATACACCTTTTCACGGAACGTTTGCCGGATCTCGTATTCACACGTTATGGTAACAGTAAAAAGTAGGGTTGCTCATAATCAGAATAAATCATTCTTTAGAAAAAAAAGAATAAAAGCATATTAAAATAATTAATTATTTCACGTAGCAAAAATAACGAATACAAATGTATTTTTTTATTTGGTGAACATTGATTGACGAAAGACAAGTTATTATTCTATTTTAAGACAACAAATAGCGAAGTTATTCATTTATTCGACAATCATTAAATGACGAATAAAAATTATTCTTTTATTTGACAAAATTACTTGTAATAACGAATAAAAAGTTACTCTTGCTTGAATGATATTCTTTTATCGTGCTGCCTTCGAGAATGAATTATTTTTAGTAATGCAATACAAAACGTTTCCTTTTTCTTTCTTTTTTTGTTCTTGGGTACATTGAGTATCAAATGAATCTGCTCTTCCTTGTGTTGCAAAGAATACATTAATCGTATGAGAATGGTGGTCATACTGACGAAGGAGTATGCAATTCTTTTCAATCACTAGTTTTAGCTTGTTTAGTCATTCATCGAACACAAATTTCCACGTTTTCAAGGAAATAGATCGAGAATGTGCAGAGAGGAAACTATAAGTTAATTTGTAAGTTAAATATTTATTTATGAAGTTAATTAAAAAACGTTTTAATGTATCTATTGTAATAAGATATTACACATAAATAAGCTAAAAATTTAAAGAAGTCCGATTGCTCCCTAACTGTGTAATGAAAAACATTTCTTACATTTATTAAAAATATGCTTTCAAAATTAAGAAGAAAAGGATCTCCCTTATTTACATAAAATATTTTTCTATTCCAGCTGTCGTATCGTTTTCATATCCTACTCTACCTCGTTTTATTCACCTTTTACCTCCCAAGTGTTTTTGTGTGTGTATTTCTGGGGCACATTTTCATATAAATTTAAGGAGAAAGGGGGTATCTCCCATTATTTTATTTTAGGTTAAATAACCAGCTTAATAATAACCTATATTATGCACTACTATGTTTAATTTGTAACAATCGCAATTATTAAGTTAGGTATACATATCGGTAAAGAGTAGGGTAGTGTACATTGAAAGTCCGTGGTCGGCAGTGATTCTAAACTATACAGAAGGGAACTTGATCCCCATTACAGGGTAATATTTTGCTCTAGGGAATATGTATTGCCAATATTTTACGGATATAATTAAGAAAATCGTAAAAGATATAAGGAGGACGAAGTGATTTGCATGGTAAGTATCGATTACGAATGTGTGATAGGGTGACGAATTAACGAGGACGGGCACTGGAGAAACAAATATTGGACAATGTTTTGCTGCTAACAAATATAAATATACAAAAAACTTTTATAGTCACTTGATAAATCTGTAATATACTTGAAAATAACGAATAAATGCTATATTATGATATGGGAGAAAAGAAGCAATAGAGATGAGATAACGAATATGACGAATAGAAGAAAGAATATAGAGGAATATATACTTGAAATTCAGTTCAATTTACTTAAGGAATGGAGAGAGTGCAAGGTGGAACAAGCGAGGGGAAGCGGGCGGATATGATGCACGGGGTTCTTAAGGAAAATAGTAATAAATTGCGAAGGGAATTACCGAAGAGGAGACAGAAGAGGATCGATGAGGCAAAAGTGTTCAGAAGATAAATAGATAAAAAATAGATGTGAAGGAACGATGAAGCAGGGTTAAGAAAATTAAATATTGGAAAAGATGTTGGAAACTCCTATTCTAATTAGCAAAGGATATGGTGAGAAGGATGGATATATGGAGTAGAAATTTGGGCAAAGAAAGGCATCTATGAACATGGAAAAGATAGGAGATTGAAAACAGAGAATGTTACTTGCAGGAGACGTAGATGAGGACAGAGAGGAAGTGAGCTATGAAAAAGATGATGAAGGAAGAAAAAACTGGATGATCCTGACTGGATTGAGGAAATTGATGAAGGAACTAAGGGAAAAAAAGGTACCAAGGAAAGATGGGATAACTAACCTAAGCATTGCTAAGATTACTATAGAATTTTATGGAGATTGCTGGTAGAAGTAATATCATGTTTGTACAACAGGGATATCTTCCAAATGCATGGAAATTCTTTGAGGAATATCACGAATGAAAGATATGACAAGAGACCCAAGCAAACCAGAGTCGTATTGACCAATACCTCTGGTGCCCTCCCAAAGGAAGATATTTGATAAATAAATCAAAATAAAGGCTAATGGATTATTTGGAACGGTAAGGAAAGTTGGATAATACACATTATGAATTAAGAAAGAGATGCAGAAGATGCAGTTCTTCGACTGTTAGATGTTCTGAAAACACGAAAGAGATAATATTTATTGAAATCAGTGTAGCATTCGATATATATATTTGGACGTATTATTACGAACAATGTGGAATTTACAACAGGCATGTTTTGATATCATTAGTTTGGATATCATTCCTCCCAGACGTGACATTTTTCAAAATACCGATAGAATGCAACTTCGTTCGAGGATATGCTGACATGCATCAACTGGTAGGTCAACTCATAGGAGAATAGAAAAAAGTGTCTCCCTTTGAGCATGATTCACCTTAGGCACACGCACCAAATATGATTTTTAATGTTTTAAGAAATTTGACGAAATTACTGAATAGTGAATTGTTTTAGTCCATTTGTAATTTCTTCTCCATTTCGAACATCATTTTTCAAGTTTTTCTTGATGTTCAGATATGTAAAGGATGAATCGAAGTGTTACGTCATTTTGAGAGATTTGGTAAGGGAATGGGTTCAAACGAAAATTTTTGCACTGTTTTGCAAAATTTTTATTTATCATACATATTCAATATATATTATGTATAGTAAAATGTTTTGTTCACGTTTTAACGGCTATTACTAATTTGTCAGGGAGGTAACTTGAACCAAATTTTCTACTTTTCATTTATATACTGAAAAAAACATGGAACTATTTTTATCGGGTAATAAAAAAATTGAAACGGCGACGTCGGAAAATATGTTTATTTTTCGTCATTTTACATTCGTTGTGCATAATTTTACAACATGCAAACCGATTTTTGTCAATATTTTCTAAATTTGCATTTTTTGAAANGTTGTCAAGGAGGGGAAACGAATTTATATTCTAGGCACAAATTGTGCTTTTATATGGTCAATTAAATTTTTTAATTGAGAATCGTTCTAATTGTTTTGTTGTGGAAGAAACATTCTACTTTTCATTGTTTTCTCTCTCCCGAATTTTATTGCGAATCCAATCACATTCCTATCCATTGCTATGCAAAATCCACACAACTCTCAAATTAGGTTTGACAGGGGATTCTTATGTATGAAGTCCATAATAATCAGAAGTCAAAATTTGTCATTTGTGATGAAACAAGGATCTAGTAATGTACACGATTCGTTCAAGATATGAACATTTCTATGAACAAAACAATTTCACATACTTTCTCATACGTTTCTCCGTCTGCATCATAGAGTGAGAAAAAATTATGTAGTTAAAAGGTCATTTCTGGCGTGGTCTACTATATTTTTGTCGTCTTCCATTGCCCTATTCATGCTCAAAGTCGGTAGAGGAACTTATGACTGTAATTTGTTTAAAAGTAAAATAAATATTAAGAATATTATTTCAAAACATGTAGCGACATATCAGTCTTAGAAATATCGTAAATGTGTTATGTAAATGTAATGTCGTTGTATACAGAAATTGATGTATTTTCCAATTTGAAGTGCGTTTGCTGTCCTCCTATGTATTTTATGCTTTCATTTCAGTTTACCAAAAGTGTATTCTACGTCTGCTTGGTCCATTTACCCTGCTAAGTATTATTATACTTCTTGTAACAGTAAACTAATGTGTAAGTGTACCAGAGAGAAATTATTTTACTGCGTCTATACCAAACTTTCACGCGAAATACCACTAATGCGAATGTAATGCATACTAATTGCTCTTTACGTACAGAAAATATAAGCAAAATTGTAGGAGTCGTTTTTTGAGAAACATTGAAAAAAGTACTTTGTCATTCCTGTAAAGTGCCCTTTGTTTTAAAGTAGAAAAATAGAGCACGGGCATCGACAACAAGTAAATTATTAAGTAATTACAAAATGCGAATTAAATTGATTCATCCATTTGCTCGGAATCGCTGCGCACAGACAGCCGGACGGACGTTATGCCAAATACCATTTTTTCAGAATCAGGGATCGCCAAAACTGATATATCCGTCTAAATTTCGCTTTCGATTTTCTAATCGTGAACGTTTTTATATATTACGTACATGAAGAAATAACTTTACTGACATCAGTGGTCTAGTGGTGTCGTATCTCCCACAATACCTCTAAACTCTAGAACGTGCTCGATCGGATATTTTTCTCTCTTCCACTCGAGACAATTAATGATTCAAAACCAAGTATCCCAACACCTGACCATCCCAATTTCTCAACCCCGTCACGGTCAGGCGGTAGAGCAGATTTCTTGGCTATAAATACAAAATACGCGTTATCTATTATTTTGGTATTTTTATTCTTGTTAAAATTAATAACACAAAAGGCTATACTTTTTGTATTGCAAGGAATAACTTGTTTTGAACAGAACACTGTTACACTGTGAATGCTTTTCAAGCAATATCTGGATATTAATAAAAGTAATAATATAAATAATATTGTCTTGAGGGAATGTATTGTGTGTGTGTAAATGAGAAAGCAGTAGTGTGTTTCCTACGATGAATCTGTAGGCGCGCTGTGTCGAGCGAAGCTGATGGCATTAGATGAAACTCAGAGGTATAATAACCGACGAAATAACTGGCATACGCATCGCATCTTGATCTAATGATGAAGATTGAAGTGTAGTATCATAATTTATTTGAGATTGATTTTATTTGGAAACTCCCGAGTTCCGAATGTAAATCGTAAAGAGGAAGTGAATAATGACGTATTCGGCTTGCTCTTGCATTCCTACTGAGTACCGCAGTATGACAATGTCATAGAGGTTGCTTTTACAACTCTCCCGTTGGCAAAATGTATATTGATACATGAACAGCGGTACATATAATTTTTGCGATAATACTTTCTACATTTTCATGTGCACGGAGAGAATTATATAAGATTTAATGAATATAATAGAAGAGTTTAATGAAATCTCTCTTATTATTGTGACAGGTCGTCTATGACTCGAACGCTGTGGGGAAAACGAAGCGCCGAATCGGATGTGAAACGTCATTACAATTTTAAAGCTGCATTACGAAATAAATTTTAACGCCTATTTCTGTCCTCTTACCTAGAATTCATCCATAAGGTGTTTCATACAATTATTACAAACGCCTTAATATTACATGACGATAGTTATGAGATAAGCAATTAAGAATAAACTTTGAAATGCGTGTTATAATTGCCGCTAAAATGGCTGACAATGGGTACGTCAGGTGTTAAAACATAATTTTTTAAAGTCATAAGTGTCTATGATTTTACTGATGCCATTTATGATTGTTATCTTAATTCTCAATTACGCGTGACATGTGTTTCAAAAGCTTCAGTACTAGATTGGGTTTAGAAACATTGTTTAAATTACAGGAACATAAACACCAATAGTAGGTTAGCCAAAGTCTCACTTCAAGAATACTTTGACGTATGTACGTTTCATTATGGAAACACATTTATTATGATTAAACCTTTAAATTATCGACTTGCAAATACAAAAAGTATTAACTCAAAAACGGTGTAATTTATAAGGGTGTAATCGTTAAAAAATAAAAGGGACATTAATACGTTCTGAATTGTTTGTAAACATTTTATATCACTTAAACCACTTCAGTAAATTTCTGCTCTCATGTGCCACGATAAATGATATGAAGTTAAGATGTTGACTCCAGTCAATCAAATTTTATTACGAATTGTTAATAATTTTTCATTTAATATTTGTTTGTGAAAATCTAAAGAAACAGTATTATATTAGAATTAATCCGCAAATACATAAAATTTTCATGTCATAAAATATTCAATAAACAATTTCCAGTGACACTTAATTTTTAAGATAAAACCTCAATTAACCTTAAGAATATCAACATTTATTGCACAATATAATCATTTATTAATTTTGTATGTGAACACATAAGATCATAATTACATTCTAATTATGAACAGTATAACCACAGTTCACATTCGACTTAGTTATTCATTACAGCAAAAAAAGGATATCCGTATTTATCATTTATTCTACCTACAACAATAAAGTGTAATTTAAATTATCTATTTTATTTTTTAGAATTTACGAATAAATCATAATTTGTTTATGGGTCAAATAAAAAATGACTTGTTATTCGTCTATCAGTATTGCTGGAATAAAAGAATGGCATTTCATTTGTCATTTATTTACGTCAAATGAAAAAAATATCTTGTAATTCGCCATTCAAATTTAGATAAATACAAAAATAACTTATTAGTCATTCAAAGTTTGTGGAATAAAGTAATAAATTTTTATTCGTCATTTATGTACGTCGAATAAAAGAATAACTTGTCATTCGTCATTCAAACTTGGACGGATAAAAGAATAACTTTTTATTTTTCATTTAAAGTTAGTCGAATAAAAGAGTAACTTTTTATTCGTTAATCATGACACGTTAAATAAAATAAAATATTTTTATTCGTTTTTTTTTCTACGAAGAATAACAAAGATTTTTCAATTTATGGTCTTTTATTTAGAAGAATAAGAATATTGTCAACCCTGGTACACAGGCTGCTCAACTTAAGAGATAAAACGCAAATGCGAGATTACTTGAAAGAGAAGATCGTATTGAGGATCAATAGAGGAAGTCGTAATGTAAATATAAGCAGAGAAAAAGTACATACTGCCTATAAAAATAAAACATTATATTATTACGACTGCGCGAATACTATATGTCAATCTCAGATATGTTCATCCACGCCATCCTTACGTTTTGATTTGATCATTTCAGTGTTGGTTTTTATTAATATTTTAACAGTCTCAGTAAAACATAGCCATCTAATGGCAAAAAGTTCTACGAAGATTGTACGTATTGACTTTTTGGTTTGAATAGAGATGATTGTTGAGGTTGTTGAATAAAAATTTGATGTCAGCGGCTCAAAAAATAAAAATAAAATCGTTAAGCAAATTATTGAGATGTACTAATTATACGCTTAAATGTTTTTTCTGTCTGGAAAAATAATTTATTTCACATATCTTTATAATAAATGATTTTGAAATATTACAGGTGTACGACTTTGTTCACCGCATGATGCGTCACCAAGTCTTCTGTCCATCTTCATACAAATGTTATGATAGGAAAATAACATTGTGTTTCGTTTTGAATTACAAAGAACTAACATAATACAACACTTAACCGATTTTCACTACCAAACATCAAATAATGCAAAGAGTTAATGTTAAGAATATTAGTTTTTTCATGTCGCCACGGTACCAAGTGGAGCATTATGTTGTACGTTTTCCTCCTTAGCATTGACAGTTGACCAACAATTCCCTGTTTCGTGTAACAGTAAAAAGGTGCAGTTAGCAGTATTGTAAACTGAGCAATTTTGGTCTTCACCATCTTTTAGTCTGAAAAAATACTAATATGAACTCTTCGGTGTCTTTTCTCTATGTTCATTCCGTGATATAGACTGTTCAACATAACATAATTTCTGTCGGTAACTGCGCTAATAGCACCAGAAATGAAGGAAGAGTAACAAAATTGCCTTAAAAACATAAACAAACTTAAACAGTAAGAAATAATATAGTAAACAGAAACTATATGCATGTTTCTAGTTCCATGATGGTACGGTCGTCAATACTCACTCAGTGAATAAAGGAGTTGAGCTGGATTGTGTGCATCTTCGATTTCTCTCCATATTATTCATAGAGACTATAGACTAGTACTAGGATAACTATTCACTGACAGCATAGTTAACCATCCCACGACTCAAATAGGATTTCAAAACAGCCTAAACACGTTTGAAATATTCTGTGATGAAATGCATCTTAAAATAAATCAAGAAAATTAAAATTTTAAAAAATGGCATAGATTTTGGAATTACGTAAAAAATAATTTATTGAAGTGAACATGTAAAGAAATACACAAACTTTGTAGTGAATGTAACCATGAATACACTGTGGACCAGACACGAAGAAAAAACCAAACGTAATGACTTTGTTTGTTTAACTATTATCATGTGATTCCAAAAATAGCGCCAAATCTCGCAGATAGAATGTTTAATTCAATCCTGGTACTCGGAATGGCGTATGGGGTAGAACTGCGGGTGGACAGGAGGAACCATAACGTTCAATTCTCTTCAGATAACATGCCTCAAAAACATAACAGTTTTTACAAATAGTAATCTAACAGTGGGATTTTCTGGTAAGTTGGTCAGGTGTCGGTTAAAATTACACTCAAATTTAGTAGAATAGGTCGAGTACAAAAATGCTATTGTTAGGGAATCCTACCATAAAGATAGAGACGGTAAATAGAGTAGGTAAATTATTAGAAATATAGGGCAGGAATCAGTAGGGGGAGGGGGCAGTCCCCCTTGGGCCTCCTCATGTAAAGAGACTCCAAATTGGTCAGCAAATATTATTTAAAGTCGGAAATTCGAACATAAATATTATCCGAAACATTCTCAAAACTGGAAACTAGATTGTTGATCTTCTTAATAAATAAAATAAAATGTCAATACTTCTTATTTCATCGGAGAGTTTGACATGTATTAGTAGGCATGCAATCACGTTTATCTATAGGAACCTTCAAAAACTAGCGTAGGGACCTCCAAAAATACTCCCGCCCCGGGTCTCATGAGATGTAGTGTAGGTATGGAACTGACTGGAACACTTCTGACAGTTCACACCCGGAAGAAATTCAATTCTAATTCAGAATAATTTATATGAAATATACAGACTAGAAGTATAGATGAACAGCTTAGAGGAAAGAGAAAAGAATGGTTTAAATGGTTGTAGCAGGACCATAGGGAAACAAAGCAGGACAATAGGGAATCAACTCTCAGAAATCGAAGACTCGAGCAGGTTACGAGTAAGTCTGTTTCTTAGTTTTCGTAATCTCCAGTACAGTTTTGATTCAATTTGTCCAATATGCACTGAGAAGAAAATGATTTGATCCACGTACTTCTACATTGTACACGAACAGAAAATTATCAAAGATTTTTATAAATCAGGGAATTTATAAATGAAGAAAGAAAAAAACATTCACGTGCCAATAATATAATGCATGACAACAGAATGTATGCAACAAAATCTCTGGGGTAGTTTTTAAGCTGAGAGAAATTATTTTAAAGGAAATGGAGGCTGAACAAAATGAAATGTGATATTGCCAGCATATTTTTCCTTGCTGGTTTTTGTTGTTGATGACACCTCTCCCTTGTATCTCTAGGTGAAGAAGAAATATTTATTTATTATTATGTGCTCTCCTTCTCTTTGTAAGTTGCAATCTATAATACATTCTGTATATAATTCTTTGCCCTGCAACTAATTCAAGGTAGATCCAACTGACAAATTCACTGAGAGAAATACCCGGACACAAAATACCCAAGGCATCTAACAAGGGCATGAGAAGACAAATAGGCTAACACTTTAACAAATGTAACATAAAATGTAAATTTTGTAAATAAACTACCCTATTGAATTGAAAGATGGACAAAATTGCCCTCAATGATGTATGCTCCAATGAGATCAGATATCCAAAGTATTTAGTAACCCACTTGATAATCGTAAGGGTTCATTATATAAAGTTCTGTAATAATGGATTAATCATTTTCAAAAAAATTATTTTATATATTGTTAAAAATTGCATTATTATTTATTTGTTTTCAATATTACCTGTACCCAACAGTCATTCCGGGGTATTTACACATTTCATTTTCCTCTTTTTATTTCTCTATTCTTCATATATTGACCAGCATCACCGAAAGCTACTAATCATTATGATAAAAAATTCATTATGTTCTCATTGCGCCTTTTAAGTACCCAATCTTAGTATAATATAAATCAAACGTTTTAAATTTATTCTTCTCTTGTTTCAAACGTTTCAAATCTATTCGTACTCTTGTTTTTCTAGGGTTACCGTATCCAAAATCTTAAATAATTCTCCTCGTTCATATCCAAAAAGTTCGCATTTCCACAAACAATCGTTTCTTTTCCGTTTCCACATCTACATAAATCGGTTTTAAAATTCCTTATTTTCTTTAAGTACACATTTGTATTCCCATATCCAATCATTATCTCAAGTGTTATTTTTACTTGACTCAAACCATTTCTTATTTTTAATAGAAAATTCCACTTGTGGTAAGAAGTCATATATCTGTCGTCCTCTTCATTCTTTCTTCCACCTCAATTGCTAACCTGGCAAGAGATTGAAATTTGATGTTTTCATCACTTATATCAAGTGGCATTATCCCTAGAATTACATCTAAGTCTGGTGTTGAAACAGTAGAGTAACACCCATTTCATCATACTTAACATATACGTTGAATACTTTCGAGTATTCTTCTGATGTATCCTATGTACTCTGTGAAAATGGCATTATGTACATTTATTAAAGAGAAGTTTTAAGAATTATACCGACACAAATGTAGTTTCTTAAAACATATTGCTCAATTTTATCAGTTGCCACGGGTGTTGGCATGTGGCTTCGGTTGCACAGTAGTCTTTAGAAAAAAGAAGTGACAGTTTATGTCAAATAGCGTCATTTCTTCCTTGGACACCACAGTGCCCAGACAATTGTGTACTTTCTTAGCTGTCTAGCTTTGTACAAAAATATCATGATCAGCAGTTATTATATTATTCGTCCATAAAAGGTCGTAAGTTTGTAACTATTTTTTAAATGAGAAACTTGCATAGGAGAACAGTTATTTATTTTATACATATTCGGGGAAGGTACATGCAAAGCAATTAATGAACTATTATATCGGCATATCTACCCACACCGGGATAATTGATCGATTCACCCTCTGACGACATTTGTTTGTTTACAGAAAAGGTGTCATAAAGTACACTCTTAAAAACATTACTTTTACAATGTAGTTTCCTCGGACAAAATGAAATATACTAGTGAATAACCAATAGATATCAAGGACCTCCTACATGAACTCCTAGATATTGTTTCCAATTCTCTAGTGGACTGACGTGATTTGACTCATTGAAATGGTATTCATCAATGGACGATGGTTTTTATGAAAGTGTACAATTACTCAGTTCAAAGTGGTCCAGTTTAAAATGATTATATCATTTTCGTAGTGCACTCTCTCGATAACATTATCTGGGTGCCTTGCGCAAATGTTTAGTGATGCTCTTGCACTGGGCTGCTTTCGCTCCTGTGTTAAAACCAACCAGGAAAGCATATCGAAAGAGTTTCTTTTCTCTTCTTTACTCTCGTTCTTCTACAACCTTCTGATGACAAAAAATGATGTGTATAGTATTTAAATTAGGGTAAGAAAGCAGTATTTTAAACCTAGTCCCTGGTAAAATACGTTAAATTATTCCATCAATTTTTCTTGTTTTAGAAAAAGAGTGGCAAAAATGTGAATATGTGATTGGATGTGTTAAATGTATGAGAGGAACCTATGTATCATTTGTTTGTTCAAATTGCGACTGATTAAGATTGATTTTATTTTGTTTTCGTAAATACTTTATCGTACGGTTCTTAAATATAAACTATTTGCTGTTGTTGGTTATGAACGTACCAACAAAGTAAGTACTATAATTATTTTTATTTTCGAGTTTATTTTCCAAAAGTTGATTTAACAAAATGAGTTTACTTTTTTATTCATCTCTCATAAAAACGTCATTTCGTTTACTTACAATGACATGATAATAAAACGCGTTTCCTAAATTAATAATATTACATTTTTTAGTTAAATATCTGCCACACACTTATTATTACTCGCCTGATTTACGGGTCACATTATAACAGCTGAGATGTTACACATGATATTCGATTAATTAAGTTATAAAAATTTATTTAGCGCTTTGTCTTCTGAGCAAACTATCGAAAAAAGATGACAAGGAAAGAATTGTTTACATATTCTTTAAAATTTTAAATTCAAGGAGCCAAGGAAAATAGGTCTTTACTGAATGTATAATATATATGAAAGAGACGAGAGCCCTAAAAGGTTAACAATTCAGAGAACAACAAAATAATATTTCCAGAGAGATCAAACTTTACTGAATGACTTGGAGCTACCTCTGACGTTTATTGATTCGTAATATGATGAAGAGGAAACAGAATTCATTTCGACAGATGGCATAATAAATTTGAAGTGTTCTCTAAGTACAGGAAACGATGGGACACAAATAATATATATAAGAAAGAATAAAGAAAATAGAAGCAGGACAGTCTTATAGAATGTTAATAGTGATACGATTCTCTTAAATCATTCTCTTAAATCCTCTGAAAGAACAGAGAATAAATTCACACTAAAACATTCATGAAGAAAGCTTTATTATGTAAAATATTGTGTTACGCATCACAGAACACAGACTTTATTACGGGAAATAGTTACACAAACTTTCAGTAATTTAATAAGAGATTAAAAGATAACATTTATTTTTGATTGGGATTGCATTTTTTCATTAGTCTGGTCGCCCATTATGTCCCGATGGTGACTGTTACGCTTTGCGCGTAGAAGTAACGGAGTTGCGAATCTATTGCACGGATTACCGTTGAAGAAAAGCAATCTCCATGATAGCGGGAAACTCTGAACTTGACACGCCCAAAGAAACACATTAGGGGCTTTAAAGGGGGACTTATATTCACTTTTATTTACAGGTAGTTCCGTTCCCACCCTTATTTTCCTTTCATGAAACCAATTCGATTTTGAACAATAATGTATTCATGCTTGGTCACTTCGTGTTAAGGAGCTTTCAAGTGTAACCACAAAAAAGTATTTGAAACGCAAAGCACCTGCATAACAGTATATGTTATTGGAAACATCACATTTAAGGAAAAATTGGTGAGAGCACTTCAATGAAAGAGTATTCAGCCTTGCATGGACAATAGTGAGATTAAAATTACAAAGTTGTAACTGTTCCATAATTTGTAACTCATCGGTCCCTTTTCAACAACTAAAGGATATAACTGTTTATTAGGGGTTATAGCTGGTTCTTGACACGGTTCAAAACATAGAAGCGATGTCAGTTTCAGTGTAACTTGAATCCACTTGCTCAGAACCTGTGATACCATTATAACTGTCAAATGTAACAGATAATGCACACGAATTAAGTGTTTCGAATATAAAGATTTTTAAAATAATAAAGAACCAAAATTGGGAATGAAAAGCATGAAATATGTGAAATCATTAGTGCCATGAATTTAAAACTGGAAATACTAAGGCAGGGTATCGGAAACACTGGATTGTAATAAATGTTACACCAGTTATATACATGGTTTTGTCATAATAACTATTGTAGGTATATGAAAGATTACAATAGAACTGTATTACTAAAAGACAAGATGTAACCATATGGATCAAAATGGTATTCCCACGGGGTAGAATTTAGTGGCACTTCTCAAGTTCTTTATCATATTGGTACGTAATTTGACTCTAAACACTTATTGATATGGTTTATTGACTTAACCAAACAATTTCGTACAGGTACAAAACATTAAAAATGTCAATATATTTCATTAACTTAGCACATTTAATTGACCAGTCATTTAGTTCTATTTCACTTTGAGATCTTTAAATCTTTAAATTTATTATATTAACTTTAAATCTTTGCAATTTTTCGTGTAACAAATATCACGTTAAGTTGACCAGAGCATTTGAAGCATTCCAATAGTTGTGTTGTCTTCCATGTCTCAGCGGAACAGGCGGGTTCAAAAGTAGGATGACTCCGTTTTCATCTTTGTCATCATCTCCAACGTGCGATTTGAGCATTTTTTCTTTCTGTTTTGTTATATATATACCATCCTCATTTTTACTACCTTTCTTGTCCTTGGTGTTGATTTCTCCTCATGGGAGAAATATTTCCACTTTCTGGATATTTTATCAATGTATTTCAAACTTTTCTTCTGGTGATGGAGTTCATATAGTCGTAGCTTCTATAGAAAACACTCTCAATGAAATACAGTTTTGTGCGTGCCTTCACATATTCTCTTCATAAATGTTACAAAAATATTCGACGAAGTATCACAAGGTCTAATTTATAAGATCGGTCATCTACACTGGAGTACAGTGAACTGTCAAAGTCTTATATCTCTGGACAGTTCATGAGAGTAAAACAAGAGAATATTTTTTCAGAATAGAATCAAATCGTAGCTGGAGTTCCTCAGACTTGAGTTATCTAACCAACGTTCTACCGCTAATCGCTACATTCGCATATGACGAGGCATTGCTTGCACTTAGAATTGTATTACATAATTTGTAATAAATTGCGATTATTCTTACAGACTATTCAAAAACCTTATTAAAAAGAAATTATCACCCTTAATTTTTAATATTTTCTTGTCATTAAGAAGAACAGCATCCTATACCGACTCTGCCATTGATATTATATTTTACTTTTATATACACCATTCAATTTCTCGATTTATGGGTTTTGAATACCCTGGATGAACTTCGGGTTCTCTCAATTTTTTTGGTTATACTGTTCTTAAAAAGCTTCAAAAAGAAATAATAATGATAATAAAGAATCAACAATCTGCATATTATATTATGAAGAATCAACAAACTTCAAATTATATTATGAAGAATCAATAAGCTTCAAATTATATTATGACAGGCCAATAATTACGGACCGTACAATTCATAACAACAGACGAGACATAGTGCTAAAAGATCAAGTAACAAAGTCAACCTATTTGATAGACGTAGCTGTGCCAGACACTCACAACCTTCAGAAAACAATTCAGGAAAAATATCAGAAATACAGTGCCTTAAGATAAAAATACAAAGGATATGGAACATGGAGAGAGTTTACATAGTACCGGTAGTAACGTCCTCTACAGGAGTCATCCCTATCTACCCCCACAATAGTATTAGCATGTTAAAATTGCGTAAGACCATTTATGTACAACTTCAGAAAGCTGTTTTGCTCAACACATCAAGAATAGTCAGACAATATTTGGATCATCCAGAGTGAGTGTGCTTGGTGTAACCCGTATCTCACTACGACAGCAGAAAAAAGCTGAGATCCTAAACGGAATAAAATAATAATAAGAAGAAGAAGAAGAAAAAGAAGGAGGAGGAGGAGCAAAGCCTCTTTGCTTCCTTTTCTGTTCTTTTTTTGTGGGGTTTTAGGGCTCGTCAGGTGCAAGGTCATTAGAACCCTTATCTTTGCTTCCTCATAGCATTTTTTCCAACTAAACAGTTTGGAATCTTACTCCATTCCCCCGGTATTTAAACGCGACTGTACATATATAGAGCCGTACTGTCGCGTTTAAATACCCAGGGAAAGGATAGTACATATATGGCGACAGTACATATGTAGCCATGCTAGGCATGAAGTTAGTTTACAAAAAGATAGCAACACCTACAACAAACAACCATCCCCAACAAAATAGATGACTCCATAAAACTGACAGACACTGACGGTCAAGTGTATTCTCCGGTCCATTGTATTAAAATAGTGAATGATATGAATAAAATAAATTGTACCGGAAAAATACATTTCGAGGCCCTGAATTTGGAAATAAAAATTTAGAAAATTTTGTCACTTGCCTATTAGTAACTTTTGTCACTTGCCTATTGACAAAAAATTAGTACTGCTCTAGCTCTAAAATGCAGAGTCATTAAACTTAGCGATACGCGTTTTCATGAAATAACCCTCAAAATTGTCGAAGAAATATTTATAAAGGACTTGTTCCCCGTTAAGCTCATCAACAACATTCTCTATAACACATATAACACACAGTTACCCGCCAAACAACATACACAACCCCCCCAGTCAACAAATACAAGACACAAGCCAAAGAACATATAAATCCATTACATACGTAAATAACTGTCACAACATCTCAAGAAAGTTTTAGAAAATGAAAAAGTAACAATAGTTTTAAACAACAATAGGAAAATTGATCAAGTAGTATTTTCAAAAACCAAACAGCCAATCGACCAAGAAACGAGAAAAGATGTAATTTACTCAATACCACGTGCAGAATGCAAAAAGGTTTATACAGGGGAAACGAGACAATATATCAAAAAGGAATGAATCAGCATAAAAATGACTTAAAAAGAACATCCGCAATGTGCGTTAGCGCAACACGCTATAGAAGAAAAAACATACGTTTGATTTTACTAACGTGAAAATTTTAGACCAAAAAAGTATAACAAAAAAGAAGTCAAAGAAATGATTTATATTGTTCAGTCATGGAACGCTGTCAACAAAAAGACTGATGTGGATAATCTGAGCAAAGTTTACACTAATTTAATAAAAAATTCATTAACAATTTAAAAAAACTAACAACGGAAGGTAACAGGTAATGAAATAACTATATTGCGTAATGTTTATATTAGTAATTTTTATTTTTATGTAAAGCAAATAATTGTGAATAAAACGTAATCTATAATATAATTATTATGTAATTTAATGTTGTTAAGTTTTCATAGTATTGTGTAATGTTAAACAAAAATTGAAATTTTATATAGTAGAATTATTTTATGTGTCTTTACTTAGTTTATTTATATTCCACTGTATAAAATTGACAACATGCCAAACAAAACCTACACAAAGTTTTCCTCATAAGTGGCACATTCTAAATTGAGTCACAGAGCCGTGAGAAACGCTTGCGAGATGGCATGCGCCAAGGAAGAGTGCGACGTATGAGGAAGTCAGCAGATTCGACTAGGTGAGTGTTTGTCACACTGTCTTAATTGTAAAATAAGAGTTTTATATCGTAAATAACTGTATGTTGAAAAAACGCAATTTTTTGTAGCCCTGATGAAGGCCATAAAAAAAGACCGAATCGTTGGCATGTTCAAAATGGGAGTTTTTATTTCAAGACCACAACGCAAAAATACTGTAGTAATTATTGTTATTAAAAATGGTCGAAAATAGATTAATAGAATGGTAAAAAAGTATTGTTCGATGTACTATTCGATATATTTGTTTTTTACTGTTCATACAACAAAATGAATAATAAAGTGGAATAAAAACCGGTAAACGAAGGTCAGAATAGTAGAACATCAAACAAGGAAAGCAATGAAGAGTGGTGCAAATGTTGACTGGTCAGAACAACAACCGATTGAAAACACAAACAACGCTACCAAAAAGGTCAGTCGACGTGGAATCAACGATGTATAATATAAGAAGAAAATTGAAATACACGGAGAAAAGAAAATATTCCTAGAGAATAAGTGACATAAATAATTTTTAAAAACTGATTATATGACATCAGCAATCTTTGTAAGTACTTAGTAGTCTATTCTAATAATACGTACCTGGACCATTTTTTAATAACTTGAATAAGCTCAAGTATTCATGTTATAGGATACATTTGTTTATTATTTTGTATCGAATGTTAGAACTCCTCGTGATTTCTGAAAGTGGTAATATTAAGGATGACTTTAATTCAATAGTTTATTAAATACCATTGTATCTTTAAAAAAATAATTACTCTAAGGTTACTATAATTTTCGATTAATACTTATTTAATAATAATAAATACTGAGAGGTACACAAAAAACATGAATTTGAAATTAGACATGAATAACAAAATTAAAAATTTTACTGACAGTGTACGAATTTTACTGACAGTTGGCCCTAAAATACAATGTGTTTTGAATAGGTAAGAACAGATAAGCGAGTACGAAGTATTTTTTAAGAAATAGGAATGTAATTTGCAATCGAGTATCGAAGAAACCCAAGGAATCAATATTGAAATCTGAATCAAAAATTTTTGTAATCGACATATCACTATTGTCAACGCTAATTATAACGATTTTGAGAAAATATTTGTACTTAATTGCCTTCATGTTTTTATTTTCATTTAAATAAATAGAGTTTTTCGGTCGTGAGTAATGCTGCAGAGACTTCCCAATACAAGAGGGGAATGCGATAAAATGCATTGCGCGAAAACATACACGAATTGGTGTTCATGCGCAATTCTACGTTCATTTTGTCGAGCAGATGCCTCTTGGAATCTGATGAAAGTTACTCACGAAGCCTATGAAGCCACTCATCATCTCCCTGGATTACTGGAGAAGAGCAACCTTCTCACCCTGGAAGGTGGGAGGAGCTTGTGCTCGATGAGCCGTAAGATTTTTAATCAATTCACCGTTCTCTTCCCGTCGTTGTCGTTTCCCTCCCCACCCTTTCCTGTTCTTCATATTCAAAAAACTAAAAGTATCGAACGCTCCGCAACGTTCCGAAAGTCATGGGACTCATTCACTGTTCATCTCCAAGACGTCGACAAGAATAATGGGGAAACAAAGTAGGTCAAGCAATTTCTTTGTGGCTGGACATTGGAAGGACGGCGGCGGCGGAGAAGGCGGACGGACGCCGCAGCAGGCGCACTTCAGCAGCTGCTCAGCCGGACCTCCCGAGCCATCCCTCTGCCCCACGCTGAGGCATACATTTTGCTCTTTTTGTTCGTGTGCGTGCGGATACGTGCAAGTGTGTACGTGCCCGCGCGCACATGCGAATAAATTGGGCGTAAGGTGTGGAGCGTTTGAGATGCGCGAGTTCCGGATCGGATCAAAGGTCACTGCAGAGGAAGCGCGAGTTGCGGGAAGGAGGCAGCAGCTTCCTGTGCGGATGGACAGAGTTATCAGGAGAGGTTGTGGGATGAGCTGGCCTGTAGAAAGTGCTGCACCGGATGCACGCCCTCAACCCACCGTCTTCGAGGTCATTACGAGACTTCTCCCGAGGATTCTTTCAAAGTACCAAATAGAGGATCTTGACCAAAATAAATAAAACACACATTCACTCTCGAGGAAGAAAGGACTAGGAAGAAAGTACGTGTGACTAAAAAGGTAAACTTCAATGCAGTGGTTAGAAGTCCAGATGGTTATATATTTTCCCACGTAATATCCACAAGTAATTTTCTCATTACTTGTTATTTACTGTCACATTATCAGCCAAACTATTGCCATTCAAATAAATACACGTGAAACATGGACCTAAATTATTAAAAATTCGACTGTTTTGTAATTCCCGTTTTGTATTTCTCGTTTTGAAGTTATTGTTTTCATTTTCTCAGATGTTATTTCTTTTCCAGTTAAGATTGATCAAGGAAATGTATGTACCAATAAAAATTTAGTTGCGATTCGGCGTTGAAACTAACTCGCGTGAAAGAGATTGGGAATTAAGATTATCTCGCATGAGCCCTGATGCTCTTGTCTTGACCAGCCCTGAAACTACTCTCCCGTCACCTTGGCAGCAGCTTATTCGAGCGTCGAATTGCCTATCGCGTGGGTGTGGACGGAAGTCGACCATATTTCCCGTTACTTTTAACGGTTGCGTTCAGACGCGAAGAGGTGCTCTCACTCGTAGGAGGAAAGGGCGCTGGTCAACGGGACTGGGCGCCGCAGGCCAGACGTGCTCTTTTTAAAGGGACAGGGGCTTTATAAAGAAGTAATGAAGGGTAGCATGCTTGAAAGGGAGTAGAGTAGTTAAGATACACCCTATTGTTTTATTCTATAAATTTAAATACTGTGAAACATATATTTTATTCCTATTAAGAATTAAGAAGCTTGTGAAGAGGATTCACGTTCAAAAATGTGGCCATACAAATGCAATTGATGATTAGATGTTCAAGTAGTTTCAGCTTCGGGGAAGATATTGAGATAAGATTTTTGAACTTAGAATATACTATTGTTCGTTTCTCACTCTTCCATTGCATTTACTTTTCAATATTTAGAAAATAGGGAAGCGTATTGCACATGGAAGGGTTTGCAATGTCTTTGGTCCTCGCTCCGCGTGTTGGTTTAGCAGTCGGGAGCACACCGCTAACATCCTGATATACGCCCGGACATTGCGCTTCTCCGCTGCGGCAGCTGCTAATGCGGCCGTTTCGTTTCGTGCATCTCCAGTGCGTTTGTTTGGGCGCTCCGATGAGAGAGACCGGCTGGCGCATTCATTGCAGGGTGTCTTCCTCTCGCGAGCGTAATCAGAACCTTATCCAGTCGAACCATTCCGGACTTGACTAAAATACGGACTGGCTCTACAAATTAAGAACAATATCGATTTCTCGGTACTTTTTCTTGATCATGGTGGTCCCGAATGCAAAACTGACAGTAATAAAAATAATAAAATTAATATGCAGTAAAAGGTATGGACTAAAAATCTGGAGTCAATTAACTTGAGCCATATAGAAATCAAGAGTACACATTGATTAAAGCTACAAGCAACAATGGTGGTAGTTATCTACCTTCTGAGTTCAGAAGATTCCTTCAAACAAGAGCGTAAATAAATATATAGGAAATGTTTAGTGCTGTATCAATTAATGTCTGTAGAAAGAATGTATATTTTAAATGTAATTTTTAATCCAATTTTTTTTCATGCTCCCCGTAAATTACTATTTAGAGGTGAATATTATACCACTAGATAATTTGGTATGTTTGAAGAGGAAAAAACTAATCTGATACATCTACAGATCGTTCTTAAGATGTTGGAAAGTCAATCTGTTGACTGGTATCTAACTGTTAAACTCTCTCACTACTGCGTTCGATTTTTTGTCTGTTTAATTATTGTCCCACTCTGAATCCTACCACCTGCTCCCTCAACAGCTGAACATTTTGAAGATGTATATTTTTGCTGAAGGTTGCAAATTCAGAAAAAAATCCCGGCGTCCAAAGAAATAGCAAATACATGTTTCTAATTCGAACCAAATGAGCCACACATCTTTTCTATTTTTGTATAACCCATGTCTCTCTCACACGGATCCAAATATTGTTTTTGTAAGGTAGACTGATTTCATGGGATGTTGCATTTGAAAAATTATTTTTAAGTTGTTGTTCTCGTTGATGTAAATATGATATAATCAATATAAATTATACCCTCATCCTACTCCAAATTTTCCTCTTTGTTGCCAAAGGTTTGACTTACCGTGATTTTACCGTGAGCATTGCCATGATTTGACTTACCGTGATTCAACTTATATACACTAACGCAGATATAGCAAACTTAGAAGAATATAGTACGAGTATCTTTTTGGTGAGTACGTTCTCTCATCACGTGTGCCGTCAACTCTTTCAACCAACCGCGTGAGAAACGAGGCAGGTTCCTCCGATAAATTTAGATGAGAGACAATCGAGAAACATTTTCTCGTAAAAATAAACTCAGTGGCCTGCGGGATGAGTTCCTGCATGCATGCCTATTGAATCCTTGAGCGTAAGGCTTTCAATGTCGATATTTACAATTCATGATACACTCAAAGACACCTTCGAGTCTGGTTGTAACATAAAGGACTTCTTTCTTACAGCATGCAACAATTCTTGATCAAAAATAAATTCCATAAAATATATTAAAATGAAAATTTATATTAATATGACCAGGATATTTACTTCGTGAATCTAAAAATACTTTATGGCCTCTATTCTCATTTTTCAGAGAGAAGCTCCACCCTTAACAATAGTTGCAGCAACCATNTCTCATTTTTCAGAGAGAAGCTCCACCCTTAACAATAGTTGCAGCAACCATTTTATAATTTATTTACATTTACTCTTATTCCTTAGAAAGAAAAGTACAATTTTTCGAGTAATGGAATCAAAGAACAACTCAAATGTCTTTTGCATACTTATATTAAAACAGACAAGCAGATGTAATGAGAAACATGGTTGGAACTTCAGACAAAAATATCACCTTATTATACCCACGTGTTAATTGTAAAAATAAATCAGAAGATGATGTTTCAAGCTTTTGAGTTCAGTGGAATACGTGAAGATGCAAAATAGATTGTTAAACACAAATGCACAAAACATTGCGCTCTTAAAAATGTGGTTTAACAACTAAATTACTGAAATAAAAAGTAAGTTCTCTCTATTAAATAGTTGTAACGATTGTCCTGAATACTTAAAGAAAAATACTTGCTATCTAGAATTGGCAACGAAGGTCGTGATATGTTATTATGTAAAAAATAGTAATTATAATAAACGTATACAATGGATATTACTGTGCGGAAGACATTTCGAAGCCATGCATGGTATTTCAACTCCACAGATAAAACGAATAAGGTATTCATAAGCAACATTTGAAATAAAATAGATATTGAAAGTACAATGAGATAATGTTATATAATTTTCATTTGTTTACTCTCATGGGTGGTACTTTAATTGTTGTGAATAAATGAATGAATACATTATGCTGATCAGCCAGATAGACCACGAATACCATAAATAGTACAGGTGTTGTATTTTTACTTTCTATATACTACGTATATAGGAAGTATTGTAACCGTAAAAAAAATTCGAAAGCGAGATTTCGACGGAAACATCCGTTTTGGCGATCCCTGATTCTAAAAATGTTGTTTTTGGCATAATGTCCGTCCGTCTGTGCGCAGCGATTCTGAGTAAACGGATCAATTAAATTCATTCGTATTTCGTGTTTACAGTAGAATTTACTTGTTCTCGATCCACGTGCTCTATTTTTTTTTACTTTAAAACAAAGGGTTCTTCACATGAAGGTCAACGTACTTTTTTGAATGTTTCTCAAAACCGGCTTCAACGATTTTGCTTAAATTTTCTGTATGTAAAGTACAATTAGTATGCATTACATCGGCATTAGCGGTGCTTAGCTTGAATGCTTGGTATAGACGCAGTAAAATAATTTCTGTCTGCTACACTTACACATTAGGTTACTGCTTCAAGACACTTTAATAATATTTAGCAGTGTAAATGGACCAAGCAGACGTAGAATACACTTTTCGTAAACTGAAATGAAAGATATGATAGTTATAAAATACTTAGGAGGACAGCAAACGCAGTGCATATACGAAAATACATCAATTTCTGTCTACAACGAAATTACATTTTCATAACGCTTTTACGATATTTATAAGACTGATATGTCGCTATAGGTTTTGAAGTATTATTCTGAATATTTAATTTACTTAAAATTTGAAATAAAAGACAGTAATAAGTTCATCTCGCGATTTTGAGCATGAATAGAGCACTGGATGACGACCAAAATATAGAGGACCGCGCCAGAAATAACCATTTCACTATAGAATTGTTTCTCACTCTATGCTGCAGACGGTGAAACGTATATGAGAAAATATGTGCAATGGTTTTGCACCACTAGTTTCTATTATTTTCCTGTAATATTAAGTTTTAGAACAAGTTTGTATGTTAACGATTTATCTTCATTGACTGTGATCTATGGAACTTACTTTGAACAACAATAAATGCTGCAAATCACGAGAAAACTCACTAATTATGCAAATAACAGAAGATCTTTAATGGTTGATAAAAATATTTTGACGAAAGACTGAACTTTAATCAAACCTCTCCTAGCGGCGACGCGTTGTAGTATATCTGCCACTCAGACGTATGAACAAACCTGCTTATTCAACGACCTCTGTAATTGCTTCATTTCAACCATTATATTAACAGAATGCACCCTTTCTGAGTTAGAAGTTATTGCGTCAAAAATAAAACCAGCGCAAAATAGTACTTCAAAGCATTATTCAATTCCCCAACCTAAAGAATCGAGCGCTGGTAGATTTACCCTACAGCGAAAATAATTTAGAATGATGCAACTCTTATAAAAAATTGTGATTTACTGCTAGTACCACTCCATCAAATAATAAAGAACGTAAATCGATAGATGTACTACGTAGCATCCCAAACGAGTTTTTCTTGTGGTTAACTTTTTTCAGTTGTATGAGTTTGCTTTTGCCTTTGATCGTCGACGTAAGGAATTAATTTAATTAGAATTCATTTTGGAATTAGAAGTTAGCATGTTACCTTGTGAATATGAGATAATATTTTGTATCATCTGTGCCATTCACTAAAATTTATTTCCGTGTTTTATTTCTAATATTTGGGACAAATTCTTCAATACTTTTTCTTAACGCAACATGACCTCTTTAATCAGACACGCTAGGGACCCGAGGCATGCAGATTTTGTTTGCAAACTACTGTAGGACGTTTTTTTCTGTAAACGAAGCTCAACAATGTACTGATTAGATTTATATCTTGTGAGTAGAACGACCTTCTATTGCAGACAATTTATAGTTTACTCTTATTACAAGTGTGTGTCAACGACACTTGTCAAAGATTTAAAATTCTAAAACTTTAACATAACACAATATTTAATACACAATATAGGTTTGAGTCAATATGTTTTAGTCTTTCACCTGATGATATCTCACACAAGAGACTAAACGCAATGTTTCGGTGTATTTATTTAAAAATATTATGTATTATGTTCAATTTTAGAATTTTAAATCTTTGACGATCGTGGTTGACATCCACATGCAAGAAGAATGAACTATAAATTGTCTGCAATGGAAGGTCGTTCTACTTACATTATTGGAAGAAAACGTATATACAACTATTTCAACGAGATATATATTTATTTATCATTACTCTTATAAAACGCATATTAATCATTTACATTGGAAACAAAACTTTTTTAAGAAGACTTGAAGGAATATAATAATGGTTACCTATTACTGCAAATGTCACGGTACTGGTAAGAAAATTAATTAAAAATTGCAGTTTTTTAAATTAACGGTCATCGCTAAAGATGGCGAATAATAGAACATTCCGTGTTATGGAATGCTGGACTAAAGAGGTCACTTACATTATTTCTAGACCCATTCATAAAAATAATTCTGCTGTAAGTCGTAGAGCTTCACTTGAAGTGACTATCTTGAAGGTTGTATACGAAGAAATATTTACGCACATTCATATTCAACCTTTAGTATTCAACCAATGGGAGACCGCATCCATTCAATAACCACTATACCTACGTATGAACTCAAAATAAGTTATTTCTTTAGATTTTGATAAGAATACAAAAGATACTTCATATATGTACATTGATTCATTTCCGTGCAGAAAATTGCGTCACAACTCTTGGAAATTTGTTCCAAAGAAAATTTTGAAGAATTTTCAAAAGCTCAACCTCGGATGTGTGACTATTCTCAGTTTTGAAAATATACTGGATTTCCGTATTACAGATTTTCTATAAAATTGTAATCAAAATCACACAACCTGATAGATCTGTTCACTGTTTTGTACCGCTCTGCGTTGACGTTAACTAACAAGACTGAAAAACCGGTTGTTAAAGTCATGAATAGTTACCTTTCAAAATTGAGATAGCACTGAGGTGGATGAGACGGAAGGTTTTTCTTCCGAAAAAAATGGCTGTTGTACAGCAATACTTGTCGTGGGTACTTAATTTTTTGCTTTCACGTTTCACTTCTTAGGGATATTTTACTTTTTATTTCTTTATGATTAATTCTTTTAATGTTAATACACGATGCGCAAGAAATGATTCTTTGTGTCCGTTTCGCTGGTTTATTCCATTTTTATTTTCTAGCGATTATTTCACACAATATTTTACCAAAAGACAAATGTTTCTCGACTCTCACTTTACAAGTTATAATGTATTCGAATCAAAATAATTCCCTGTGTTCAAAGACGAATGATGGATGAAAATATTCTTTAACATAAAAATAATAAATAAAAATCCTTTTTGAAAACAAGTTTTTATTTACGCCATGTACTAAAACGAATAAAATAAGCTGGGGCTTGTATTAAGGAAATACAATGTCAAAGGCTAATACCTCCATACATATTTCACGTTAGTAGATCCTAATAAAAATTAATCTATTTACTATTTTTATTGCTGAAAATGATTTAATATTTTATGTTGAATTATTTGTCTTCAAAACGCTTGTCGCGCGACACGTACACATTAGTAGATAGCAGTTAACTTCATTGGACAGTGATTGGTTGGTAAGTAATTGCCGAATTATGTATTTTCTATACAATACGCGATTTACAAATGAAATTCTTTACACTTATTTGCATGAAGCGACGGATTGTATTTCAGGGAACGCTTCCCACAAGGGCGTATGCAGGCTGGGGTAAGATGGGGCAGATGCCTTAAGAGTTAGGGTAGATACCCAATTTCCCATATGCAATATTTAGTAAAGGAAGTAGTCGAAAAATTTGCAATTAATCTTCACAAATATTGTTTAAAATTTGATTCCTTTAAATAAATAGTGTTTTAATCCTGGTGTTTATTACTGTATGGCATTCAATTCTCTTTGAATTCAGAAACCTTCCTCACCTTACGTTTGGAACTGGATACGCCCTTGCTTATATATNAGTTGCAAGATTTGGCCTGAACATAATAACAAACTAACTGGTCATGTTAAATTAGAGCGTGTAAAATAGTGTCAGCAGGGTGTTGACTGATATTCGCACCATTGTGAGAGTCTGAATGATAAACCTCTCACAATTTGGTGGGTGAACTATGACAACGCAGCAACTTTGAATACAAAGACTGAAAGAGATTCAACCAACTGAAAATTGAGTAAACGAAAATAATGAAATTAGTAGCTTCTGCGCAGCGTTTATTGGGCTACAGTGAATAATTTGCTGACAAGTAAATTACTTTTTATTTAGTGTTGTTAGTAATGTTTTAATGCAACATATTTTCATGCAACATATTGATATTATCTTTTAAAATTAAATCCGTCTTTCTCACGCCATTGCTGTAGTACTTTTTAATAACTTATAACAATTTAAAAAACTATTTTCTTGCATGATTGTGTTGTCTTATGGCTCATATTAATTTAGTTTTCTGTGTATTCAACTTTGGCACGGTTGTGTACATTAATTCTGTAACTCCATCCTGGCCCGGGTTTTGCTCCGGTTTTCCTTCGGGTAGAGGCGGATTTCTTATACAGGTTCTCTAGGTTTTGTCCAGGGGCGTGTTTATTGTAACAATATATCGTGAATTTAGTGTTATTTCAATTCTTATGATTTTTAAACACTATACTCAGAATTATCTATAGTTCGATAATAATTTGTACATGTAAAATAAAGTTTTTGCGTTAAATTACAAACATATTGACATTATATTAGTATTATAACTCGCAGCTAACTTTTTATCTTATCTAGGAATTTTTGCTGAAATTTTTGAATCCGCCTCTGCCTTAGGGTCCTTGATCGGAATTGATGGGATGGTCCCTTGCTTGCTTCCGGAGAGTAAATTAGTTTATTGTCCTCCACGTTGTCATACGCAGTTTGTACTGCTTTTTTGACAATAAATTTATTTATTTATTTCAGAATAATTGTACCATTACATTCTATTTTTTAGAGTAACTGAATATATTTTTAGTATTAATTTCACGCGGGTTCTTCGAACAATGGGCGAGGATTTTGGAATGAGTTTGCATTTAATAATATTTAGTATGTTCCAATTGCGTCTTGTTCAATTTTTCTTCGGTTTTCTTTTTCGTTAGGTTGGTGTTTGCTCTGCTTTTAAATGAAGGTTTCGATCGTAAAAGATGTTAACGCAATCGGAATTACTTCTGAGATAATGATAATGAATATTTTATCATTTATTTTTCGGAATTTGAGAATGAATGAATACATTTTTTAAGAATATTATGTTCACTGAAACAAACAAAATAAATTTTGAGGCTCAAAAGTAATATTAAACAAAATGAGTCTCTTCAATATGAAGTTTAATTTGTTTTACATCAAGAGACTGAACTATCATGTTACACTGAAGAACACTATTTCAGTTAATTTCCATATTTTATTAAATTCTTCATTTACTTATAGTAAAGATAAATCATATAGTAAAGATAAATCCTCTCTATACTTCCGATCATGTTCACATCAATAGCTCTTCATTCTGCTTAGGTATACAACATTTTTCTGTATATCCTTGCTTATTGTTGTTGTTTTACAGTTGCACTTTGCAATAATTCTGTTTTCATCGCCAAGCATAATGACATGAAAGTATGGGAACCATCAGTTCTGTTTTTACTCCGCTTTTTGATTCCTTCTGACTCATCTACATTTTTACCAGAGTGAGTGTGATACCAGATATTAATTTGCACTGTATTTATTTCCACATTCATTCACACATTTCCACTTCGTCCTCGTGCCCATACATTACTAACTCGAGAGAGAAGCTCCCAGCTTACTCAACAAGCAGCCACATTCTGGATACTTAACTCATTTTGCACAAAACGGAGTGGATTACGTTAATATGTTAAAGCGTGCATCTCCTCTACAGCCGACATATTTAATTTCTTTAATTCATTAGTTCCACATGAGTAGTCCGTTGCTTCTTATTTGAAAATCTTTTGCTTTTAATTTTTGTTGGTTATCATGTTTTAAAACCAACTCCTTTAAATATATTAATACCCATGCATAATTGAAGCAAATTGATCTCTTATAGCCAACTATGGAGACAGAAGGAAAAAAGAAAAGAAAAAAGAGTGAAAGGAAAAGTCGAGAGACAACAAACCAAGAAAAAAGGAAGTAGTTAGGAAAAACAAGAAAGTGAAAATGAAGAATTGTTGAACAATTACCTGACGCCTCAAGGGAAGCTTGAAGATCCCAATATTTTCCTCGAAAATATGGCACACTATCTTCTAGAGAAAGTATCATACTGAGAGCCAATCACAAGAGACACGTTTACGTAAATGCAAACTCCAAGACTCTGAAAAGCTATCTGGTATAAACAATATTATTATAACATGTTTGTGAAGCTTCTGATTTTTTGTAAACATATTTTGTGCTTATATTTATGTCTATGTCATGTTCAACTGTTCTGTTGTTATTATTTGTTATTTGTTACAATTTGTTATCATGTGATCTCGTGACGAAAGCTTAAAACGAAGTCGAGGCGTTGTGAGCTCTTTTCACTATATTCACTAATATACGTCCATAAAAGGTCGTAAGGTTTTCATTATTTATTTAATTAGATTATATAATGGACGTTAATTGTAGTGGAATTTAAACGTATTTAAAACATTATCATCACATTGATCTTTTACAAAGGTAGTTTTCAGAACCGATCGGAAAAATTCTACACTTTTCTCGGAATGCAACGGTTATCCAGAAAGTAACCTCTGTTACAGTGTAGCGTGAAGAGTAGTGGTAGGAAGTATGACACGAAAGAAGTCCGTACACCTCGAGCTGCAGTGGTTGGATGTCCGTGCCATATGTCGTTTGTTCTCAATAACGAATCAAAATTAACAATACCATAGAAAATCCAATCAAATGTGAAATTCTTTGAAGTCCAGAGATAAGGTAATTCGTAAAAAACAGAAAGTCGCAGACATTCATCGAGAAGTATTGTCCAGTGTACTGACAATGTGTGAGAGTGTTTTGCGACAGTGGTGTCGTTCGTGTAAGAGTGGACAGACAAGTGTCCATATGATGAGAGAAATAACTGTCCGTCCGTAGTGAACAAGGAACTCCAGAAAAGGAATGAAAATATGTACTCACGAAACGTTTTCCCTAAAATTTCTAGGAGTTTGTTTCATGAAGTCGTAACTGACAAGTATGGCTTCCACTAGTTTTGTGTCTCAGGTAGCAGAATTTTATGCTCAGGAAATTTCTGAAAATTATAAGTGATATGAGAAATGTTTAGATATTTGTGGTGAATATTTTGAAAAATGGTAGAGATGCATTATGTTGAAAAATAGTTGAGAAATAGTTTCGAGTTGTAGATGTCACATTTTCTGTAACTATATCAGTGATTTGATAGCGTGACTGAGGTTCCGGACAATCCTCGTATATACCAATATTTCCGTTAACTTGACTATTGTGTTTATTTAATTTACGTTTGCTTACGTAAAAGCTACGATACAAGATTTGAACAAAGCCGTCATTGAAAGTTACTGCAATGAAGTGCGTAGATTTTCATAATTTTCATAATTATTAAAATAAGGCATAGGCTACTCTTAACTCAATATTTCAACGAACTCTACGAATGTATTTGATAGAATAGTTTTCATTCATTGGGAATAATAGAGCTGCACGTCTTGAGTTGATGAGAAGGGTGCAATATTTTGTTAAATAAAACCTTCTTTGAGTAAGATGAAGCACGACGTCTACGCTCAACATCAGAAATCGTGTTATACATAACAGGTAGTTTTATAATGCAACTCTTTGTGATTTTCCCCTTCTTTCCGGGTCCTTCAGAAATTGCGACCGGTAACGGAACTAGGAAGAAACACGGAACAGGAAACTGTCAGAATAATAAACCGGTCTGTACCACATGATTTCTACTGGTTGGAGTCTAAACATGGGAATGATTCATCTTAACGATACTGAAAGGACGCATTTCGAATGTGAAAACAAGTTTCTCATACGTTTATCCTTCAAATACACTGCTCTATTTCTGTGTGAGCAAATTTGAAGTAAAATACCCATAATTTTAGCAATAGAACACTTACTTGTACAGGCCTATACGGGGACGGATTTCATCATAAAAATATATTCGGTCCATAAACCTCAGGTGTCCATAAACCCTCGCCTTTTTACTAGTCGTACTTCCTAATTAGTATGCAGGGAGGACCCAAAGGAACTACGAACCAAGTCGACACTATGAAGTTCCGAGAAAAATGACATTGAAACTTATCGTTGCAATATATAAGGACCTCCAGGTAGTATTAACGTACAATAATTAAATTACTAAAATACCTGAAATCGGCGTAAATAGAGGAACATGTACATATCGTGATTTCAACTTGAAAAACATACCTCACCGGCCATTTAAACGAGAGAACTGCAATTATATTTGATAGCGCAATACATTGCGTCTTATGGAGTGTTATATGTACATCATTGCGTTAATTGCGCTTATTTAAAAAAAGAAACAACTTTTAAATCACGAAAGTGATGGAAGTTCACTTTGATTTTAGTAAAACTTTCGTAGTCTTTTTTACATTACTTTTATCTGTCACTCAATTATAATCATGTGTTCTCAATTATAATTCGTACTGTTGTGTTATAAAACAATTAAAATAAAGAAAACAAGTATACTTCTCAGTGATTTGATTAACTTGGAGCGCTGGTCTCATCTTAAATTATATCATGGCGATAATAAATTAAAATAGTACGGTCGTGATTATTTTCTGAATTGAAACAGAGAACTTGTGATTACTTCAGTGGGTATTTACAGATTATAAACCTTTTAAACTTTTGTAATTTGTAATTTTTTCTCTGGTTAATTAAGTTTTTTTTTATTATCTTGATGGTATTAGTTCCGACAAAAGCAAGTATACCCCGTCGTTTATCTGGTCTCTTGAAATGTTTATGCTTTACGGGCAACATTATTACATACATTTTTGAAATTTATCATCATAGTCATTTGTGTCAAATTTATTATATTTTAAAACATATTTTAAATTTTGTTGTTTAAAACACATTTTGTTCGCTATTTAAGTTTATCCTAAGTAAGACGTAGTAGATTATTAGATTCTCTAGTAAATTATTAGAGAAATTGTAAAATATTTCGAATCCTTTTTCGTCAGCTATTAAGAAAAAGTTTTACATAGCCATCACAATCTCATTGTTGGTTTTGAAGAGTCGTGTACATAAATAATTTACCTCCTGCTGTGCGGCTACGTTTATTCCAATTTACAGTCAGAAATCTTTAAAATATATTTTCTTTTTTTGAATTTTTACTTTAGAAAGTGTATCCCTATGTGACTACAGATTGATGTGACTCAAGTAAGCTAAGATTTTATCTGTTATCCATATAAGTAACCGAGATTACCGAAGAAGAGTAATTGAACGTATTTTGACTCATTCTCACAGATATAGATATCTGTGGGAATGAGTCGAAATATATCCAACTTTTTAAATTCCAATTAAAACCAATTTAACCAATTAAATTTTATCCAATTATATCGAATTGAATATATCCAATTTTTTAAATTTTCAGTATAGGTAGCACCGAAAAAGTAAAAAATTGTCTAAATTTTAATGGGTAACGCGGTATACACGAATCTTTAGTAGTAGGGTCAACGATTGAAGTAAATATTTTCAACCAACTCTCACTAATTTTTTATTTGGAAAAGATTCTGTTCATCTGAAGGTTGGAGAAGTAGTGCTGTCTTAGTAGTGAGTGACGGTACGTCTTCTGACAGACTGTTTGGGTAATTTTTCTTTAGAAATATAGTGGTATGGAAGTTTCATAGTTTAACTATTTTGTTACCTTGTAATACAGATTAAGGTTCAATTCGTGTTAATATTGTACACCAAATTTTACACACTATATTTTCTTCTTAAAAATCTCAAATATTCTCGTACATATCCACGGAAATCATGTTTTTTCAATATGACATATTTCGAAAAAAAATACATACTCCGTTTATAAAGAATGTAAAGTTATTGCACAAGATTGATTACTCATTGTAACTTATAGGTTGATGTAATTTTCAATTCAAAGATTGTCCTAAAAAAATAAGAAAATTTTGAGGAAGAAAATTCAGCATTGTTGATGTAAATTTCATAGTATTTACAAAAGTATAAAGTCTTTCTTTTTGTCTGTACAAAATTACTTGAGTCCTAAAGTGCTTTTTTTAATCTTTCTTTGGCATGTATGACCCCTTAGTGTTTCTTTTTAATATGCTGGAACCTACTATTTACTATTTAAAGACACCATAGGAAATTAATTTTTATTTCTTTTGTTCTTCCGTACCGTTTTACTTATGGTTACACACTGTTTGTCAAACAATATTTCGATCAAAGAAGAAGATTTTCCAATCAAAAGAAAAACAACTCTGGCACTTGACATGTCCATCTGATTTAGAAATGGGACGTCCATGTCTGTGAATTAGGTACATTGAATTGATATCTATCTCAAAAAATTCTCCAGGTTGTTGTCCTAAATACTGGTCTCGAATTAAAAGATATTGTATCAATTAAAAGAACATTTGGAATAAATAAACTTTTTTGTCGAAAAAGCAGTTACAAACTGCGTATGACCACGTGGAGGACAATACGCTAATTTATAAAGAATTTTTATTTGCTTTCTAGGTGTGTACTGTCTGAAGATGCAACAAAAACTGACAAGAATGTAATTTACAGTTCAAAATTATCTTATGGTTTTACTATTCTTGTAGTTTAAATAAATTTGTATAGAGTAAATAGAATAAGAGAGAATTGACCAAACTCATTTCTTTCTTTTTGCAAATTTGGCAAAAACAATATGCCGAAAAATGCATCGCATGTATATTTCTAACATAATTAGTCAAAACACTCTACATCACAATCATTTTTATACAATAGTTTATTGTATTGAAACCAAAGAGAGCTTTCACTTCACATCAATCTTTTAGCTTGGCTGCCCTTTCTCTAGAACATTCAGCTCTGTTCCTTTTATGAAGTACCATCTGCTCCTCTTGTTTAGTGACTGAATTTTCGTTGAATTAACCTGATGTCTTCATTATAACCATCTGACCCATCAAATTCTTCGTCACTCAACTCATCTTAGAACTAGATAATTCTGTGTTGCTTTTAATTAATTTTTTTCTTAAATAGATATTAATAAAAGACAACTTTTGGATTTACTTCACAGTAAGCGAACGCACAATTTGATGTTTCTCTTGTGAACATATGGGAAACCACAAACAAAGACTCCCCCATAGTCTCCCCCACAAACAAACCACCGTTTGAACAACAAAAAATTCTCAAAAAAGTACATACCCGATGGTAATAAAACATACATGTGTCATGATTTAAAAAAAAAATAATTTATACAGTCATGAAAAAGATAATGACTTGAAATTTATAATTTTTAGATCAAGAAATAAGTTGTCAGGGACGAGTTTTACTATTGGAAATAAAAAGAAAGAAATCTGTACACTAGAGTTAATTATGGGTTAATTACTTTATTTATGACTAACTTACCGAACAATTGTGAAAATCATTAATGATTTTTTAGCATAAATGCATGAGCAACGTATATCAAATAATAATTCGATTCAAATGTAAACATAGTTTTGCATAATTTTACTTGTTTTGTTTTCGAAGAATAAATGAAATACTCTAAATTAGTACTAACTTAACGTGACCCCAAAAATACTACTAATTATTAGAACAACAATATTAAGGTAGAGATCATTACTGATAATATTAAAATTGTAATTTGTACCTAGTATTTTTCGTTGCGATCAATTTCTCTGTACAAGTGGCTAGTACGTGTTTGATAGTTGGCCTACCGGCGGGATATGTCCGTTTTCTTACACAAAATTCCCATTTCTCACCGAATTTACACGATCAAATGATACGTATCACTTGGTTTATTTTCATGTGACAAGTTGGTAAATATTGATACTTTGATTCATGTTGGATTTATCAGTTGAATTTATGATCGTTCGCATTGGAAAACAATACGTAATATTAATGAGAGATTTAGATGTAAGATTAAATTTAATTATTCTCACAGATGAACTCTCAAAAATTATAAAAAAATAATTTAAGGATGTAGTCCTCTTTTAAGGATCCTAGAAAATAAAACGTCAAAAATATAGAAAGTACGTTTCAGTTACTTCGCAAATACAAAAGTTTAGAACTACTAAGTTATATTATAATAAAAAAATAATAATAATAAATTTCAAATCTGTGTAACGTTTAACAGGGTACTATATTTTTCCATCATGCATAATCTCTCTCTCTCCCTCTCCCCTCTCTCTCTCTCTCTCTCTCTCTCTCTCTATA